>WOXC01010172.1:0-450000 GCA_011680675.1 Gymnobelideus leadbeateri
GAAAAGTATAAAATGAGGGTCAACAGCCTGACTGAGGAAAACAACACCTTAAAAAATAGACTAGCTCAAATGGCAAAGGAGGCCCAAAAGGGCAATGAGGAGAAGAATGCCTTAAAAAGTCTGAATTTGCCAGATGGGAAAAAGAATCTCAAAAGTTCACTGAGGAGATTCATTCCTTCAGAGTTAGACTGGAGCAAATGGAAGCTAATGACTTTATGAGAAATCAAGATGCTGTTAAGCAGATCCAAACAAACGAAAGATTAGAGGCAATGTGAAATATCTCATGGGAAAAACCACTGACCTGGAAAATAGATCTAGGAGAGACAATTTAAAAATTATTGGACTACCCAAAAGCCATGATCAAAGAAAGAACCTAGAAATCACCCTTCAAGAAATTCTCAAGGAAAATTGCCCTGATGTTTTAGATCCAGAGGGCAAAATAGAGGTTGAAAGAATCCGCAGATCACCTCCTGAAAAAGATCACAAAAAGAAAACTCCCAGGAATATTATAGCCAGGTTCCAGAATCCCCAGATCAAGGAGAAAATACTTCAAGCAGCCAGGAAGAAACAATTTCAATATTGTGGAAACACAATCAGAATAGCCCAGGACCTGGCAGCTTCTACACTGAGGGATAGAAGGGCATGGAATATGATATTCCAGAGGCAAAAGAGCTGGGAATGAACCCAAGGGTCACCTACCCAGCAAAACTGAGTATTTTGTTTCAGGGGAAAATATGGTCATTTAGTGGAATAGAGGACTTTCAAGCATTTTTGAGGAAAAAACCAGAATTGAATAGAAAATTTGACATCCAGACACAAGAAGCAAGAGATGCCTGAGAAGGTGATCAGGGAAAAGAAATCAAAAGGAACTTATCAAAGTTGAACTATTTACATTCCTATATGGAAAAGCAATAACTGTGACTGATGATATCTTTCTCACTATGAAAATAATGGAAGAAGGGGGTGTGGTTATATGAATACATATGTGAATGTGTGTGTATATGGTTACAGTTATATATGGATACAGGGCATAGGTTGAATTTGTTGGGAAGGGAGAATACTCAAGGGATGAAATTATGAGGTGAGAGAGGAAAGTGGCAAGAGGAGATGGGGAGAGACAGGGTAGGGTAAACTATCCCATGTAGAAGAAGCAAGGGGAAGTGGTTGCAAGGGAGGGGGAGAATAGGAAGGCTAAAAAGGCAAAACCACATTCACATTGAATTTTGTTCAGCGAGAGAATGACATACATACTAAATGGGATATCTCAACCTGCAGCAGGATAGGGGGAAGGGGGATGAGAGGAGGGATGATGGATAGGAGGGCATCCTTGGGGGGAGGGGAGGTTGGAAGTACCCACTATAGAAGAGGGACAGGATCATGTAGGGAAGGGCCAGGTGGGGGGTGGGATGAGTGGGAGGGAATTATAAGCAGCCTTGTACAATATATCTACTATGATAATGTTTTGCATAGCTAGACATGTACAACATATACTGAATTACTTATATCCCAGGAAGGAATGGGTGACAAGGGAGGAAGGAAATGGATCTGAAATTCAAGGTCGTAACATTAAATGTTTCAAATATATATAAATACTATTATTAATACTCTTTTGCCTATAATTGGGAGATAAGATGTGCAGGCATTGGGACACAAAGATTCATCTTCCTCTAATGGAAAAGTCGATGGGGGTATGGGAGAAGGTATGGGAGAGAGCAGATTGGAGGAAGCGAGATCTTGTGGGACTGCTATTCTGGGAGGCTGGGTAGGGGAATAATGGGGGGAAAATGATTGTAACTCAAAATCTGGTGGAAATGAATGATGTAAAACAGAAGTTAATAAAGTATTTGTTTAAAAAAAAAACAAATGTTTGCAAAAAATTGCCAGCAAATAGAGCACCAGCCCCAGAGTCAGGAGGACCTGGGTTCGGACCTGGCCTCAGACACTTAACTCAAAAACTATCCGTGTGACCTTGGGCAAGTCACTTAACCCCAACTGCCCTTAAAAAAAGGGCAAAATAAAAAATTTTTAAATTTCTTTTTACATCCAACTGGAAAATAAGATATACAGGCACCGAGGTATAGAAATCCACCTTGCCCTACTAGAAAGTTAGTTGGGGATGAGGGAGGATATAAGAGAGAACAGACTGGGGGAAGGGGTATTCAGTAGGATCACTATTTTGGGGCGGGAGTAGGGGAAAGATGGGGAGAAAAATTTGTAACTCAAAATCTTGTGGAAATAAATGTTGAAAACTAAAAATATAAAAATAAATTGGGAAGAAAAAGAGCTTTCTTTAAAGGTTAAGAAGCACTACCAATTCTGCCATTAATGGCAGAACTCACAAAATTCAGTGTCTGAATTCTGTTGATTCCTACCTGCTGTTTGACTAATGGAGTTATAACATCATCTTTCAGACCCCTTCTCCTCATCTGCAGTCTCTCTGCACAAAACATGCCTCTGATTTCAGTACCTCACAGGGTGGTTGGAGGCTCAAATATGCTAATATATATAAAGTGCTTTATAAACTTTCGAAGTGTGATGCCAAAATAAAAGCATAATTCCCTTTTCTGAATGTCAACCCCACCCCCCAACAATTTTTTGAAGGTTTTCATGGTCCATAACAACTTGTCCACATTCCTTTATTGGCTGATAGCTGTTACACATATTTTTATTTTGATTCCCAGAACTTTTAGGGTTAATTTTATCAGTGTACTTTTACTTTTCTACATCATTACACAAACCCAACAACCAACAGAGTCCAATAATCCAAAATAAAGTAATAGCTGTGAAAAAAAAAAACTGACCTGTGAGGTGAGGGTGATGCTTGGCTGAGACTGCAGGAGGTTGGCTTGGCTTTGCTGAGGTAGTTGTGTTAAAAGATTCTGCGCTTGGGGGCGGCTAGGTGGCGCAGTGAATAGAGCACCGGCCCTGGAGTCAGAAGGACCTGAGTTCGGAGCCAGCCTCCGACACCTAATCCGCACAAACAAAAACCTAGCCGTGTGACCTTGGGCAAGTTACTTAACCCCAGTTGCCCTAAAGGGGTGGCTAGGTGGCGCAGTGAGTAAGAGCGCCAGCCTCGGAGTTGGGATGACCCGAGATCAGATCCAGCCTCAGAAAATGAGCACCCACGCATAAATAATGACTAGCCGTGTAACCTTGAGCAAGTGACTTAACCCCAATTGCTTTATAAAAAAAAAAAAGATTCTGCGCTTGTAAGAGGCCTGTAAAATGTAAAAGTTTTGTTCCTGAAACATTAAGACTGGTATTGAACATTGGCAGAGAGAACAAGTGACAGGGGGAAGGACAACTTTTCATTGTAAAATTATTATTTTAAATTCTTGGTTTAACAATTCACCCAAGGCTCAATCAAATTATATGCTATTTGTACAATAAATTGTGGTAGGAGAAACCATAAGAAAAAAAAAATAAACACCAAAGAAAAAACTTCTTTCACACTTCATTCCTCTCTTTTGGAGAAATCTATCTATCTTCATATATATATATATATATATATATATATATATATATATATATATATATATAATGCATACACACACACACACACATACACACACACACACACACACACACACAGACCAAAAGACAGAGACAGAGAGACAGAAACAGAGAAACAGAGGACCTAATCTTATACATATACATATATGTGTGTATATGTATACATATATACATATACATATACACACATACACATACACACATACATATACACATACACATACATATACATATACATATACATATACATATACATATACATATACATATACATATACATATACATATACATATACGTAAGGGGATGGCTAGCTTCATAACTTATTTACCTAGTTACATAGGATATGGAGTTGACCACAAATATTGTTTAATGATAGTAAAAGTACTTGTCTCTCACCAAAATAACCCAAGTGTTTCAAAGCCAATTTATCAATCAATAGATCTAGTATTACAATGACAAATTTCCACTGTTTGTCTGATCTTATTATAGAAATTTGCAATGAAATAAATGAAAGGGAAAAGGAGGAATATATTAATGACAATATCAAAACTGTTCCCTTGAAGTCACAGAGTGAATTCCGAAGAATCGCAACAGAGGTAAAAGACTACTTTAAATCTGTTCGATTCTAGGCAAGAGTTCTAGTTAGCAGCCAATCCCACAGCAAAGGCTCATGGTCAGGCTCAGAATTAACTGGGCAGGAAAAATTTCCTGTTCAGAAAGGAAATAGCTCAATGGTGAAACTGAATCCAGAGGATACTACCCTTGTCCATGCAAAGTGATATCTTCAACTTTCTAGACACAGACATCCACAGCAGTTCTTAGATTGCACTCCCTTTGAGAAGCACCTGTCGTTTCCCTTGAATGGTGGACTAATTACTTAATGACAATCCAAACACTTATACCCAAAATCAAAATTTAGAAACATCACATTAAAGCCCTGTGATATTTTTCTTCAAATATAAAAATTTCACTAATCACAGCTTAAGGCTAAGATATTATTGGTTGTCTTATATTTCTAAAACAGTTATCTTTGAGCAAATATAAGTACATTTCATTTATCCTTTGTGTATTAATTAAGAATAATTGCATTCAGGAGTTCCATACTTAAAGCAAATACATGATAATTAACCTACCCACCCCAAAATAAATGCTAGCTACTGTAATATCCAGACTAGCAGATATCCATATTAACCCCTAAGGGGGGGGGAACTTTGAATATAAAATCTCTGGTTATTAAATTAATCCAAAGATGTAACTTTAATAAATGCTATTTATTAAGTTACAATTTCATAATTTGCCCAAGTGATAGTCAGATGATCCTAGATGAAAGTCTTTCTTTAATATAAGCAAACTTGCAAATTTTCCTGCTTTGTTTGGGAGATGTACTAATAAATTTCTGAGACTGGATTTTAACTCAACTTTTTCTGATAGATACATCTTCCAGGATAGAGTCTTAAGACCAAAGCACAAATGTATTTTGCAGTAAGTTCTGATTTACCATGATTTTCCTAATAGGAGAACACATCTCACTATAAATGAGACCACATCATTTCAGGACAAAATTTAATCAGATTGTTGTGGGGTTTAGAAACTCAAATGGTAATATTTTTAGCCTCTATTTTCCCAAGAAATGAGTGCTGAAATTCTAGTATTTCAAATTATAGGATCTTCTTCTGTCAGTTAGCCCACTGCCAAAGATTTAAAGTGACAGCTTTGTATTATCACCTGTTTTGGGGAGTCCATGAAAAATTTCTGAAACATGGAAATTGCAAACATAACCTCTATTAGGGGGCAATGAAATTATCAAGATATGTACCCTTCTAATGGTCTTTCAAGGACAGGATTTTAGTATGCTATACATAAATAATTCAATGCTACAAATATATTTCTATATTTTCCATATTTAAAAGAATAACCAAAAAACACAATTTCTTGTATCTTTATTGTCTGAATGAGAACAAAACCCTTCTTCAAACTGCTCATTCCTAAACCTTCTATTCACACTGTCAGCACAGACTACATCTTTCCTAACTCTCTAACCATTTTCTCTTATTCCTACTTGCTTGAACTTTTTCTTTCTTTTAGAAAGCTCTTCAAAGGTATACCTAGAATGCTTCATATCTTTTTTTCTCTTATTTTCCTTATTTTCTTTTTGCTTAATTCCTCTAGTTTTTTCCCCAATCACATCCCACACCATTAGTAGAATTCCTTTCATAATTCAGCACAAATTTTTATTACATGATAATAATTAATTCCAATGATATTACCTTTGTGGTTCTTAAAGCTTACAGACACAATATTTATTTCAATACTTTTGATGACTTTGCTTCTAGTTTACCTATGTAATTAAGTTCTGTTATATCATTCAAAAAAATTACCTGGTAACAATTTTTCCCCCCCAAAACCCATTCTTTTGGGAGGACTAGCACTGCTGGTGTGGTCACTTGCCAAGTCCTTTTCAAGACTGCTCATTTTTTTTGCCATCCACCTTCACCCAAGTTTCACCTGTGGCTCCAAGAAGGTGGAGTATGAACAGCAGGCACACTTTGGTAAACTGTCTTGGCAGGTGGGCTAAACCAGATTGAGGGTAACCTACATGCTTCAAACCTGTTGGTGACTCAGAGGATGTCTACTCCAAGCATGTGAAGCCTTTTCTTGTTGGAATGGGTGGATGACAACAATTTGTTCCAGTGGTCATCAAGGTTTAAAGCTTGGTCAGGCATTGGAGACATCAAGGTCATCAACTGCATCCTAAGGCATTGGCAGTGGTCTTGAGGTTTATTTCTTGTTTTTCTGGCACTGGACCTGGGAGTGGCAGAGGAAGAAAGAAAGAGGTTGATGACTGAGCAACTTCACCTCACTTAAATACAATTCATGTGCAAATCAAGAGAGTTTCTTTGAAGTTATTGGCCCTCTTTAAAAGGAATGATAAACAGCAAGTTGTTCTCTGAGTTAAATGAGCTTCTCTAGTTTTCATGGCAAAAAAAAAAAAAATAATAGTTCTTTTTTTTGGGGGGGGGTGGGGAGGTGAGAGAATCAGGGTTAAGTGACTTACCGAAAGTCACACAGCTAGTAAGTGTCGAGTATCTAAGACTGAATTTGAACTCAGTTCTTCCTCACTCCAGGACTGGTGCTCTATTCACATAGGCAGTTCTTAAAATTTTAAATGTCTGAGAAATGCTAGCAGTTTGCTTTCCACAGATTCTGTAGGAACAATGGATGTTACACAGGACATGCAAGAGGGTTTAAATCACAATGAAGGGGAGGAAGGACAGAGCAACCCTATCTAGTCATAAAGCTAGAAGAAATCTGTAAGATACCCCTTGGACTAAGCTAGCTCAAATTGTTCAGGGTCAAAGGATGATCCCCAACTTTTTATTAACACACCTGCTTAACTAGCCTTATACATATTAGCTGACACACCCCACATAGAAGTAGAGCCTTGTGTGTGTGTGTGGGGGGGGGTAGGTAATGTGGTTTCTCAGACACTATTTGCTAAATTATGTGAAGCCTTAGGCCTCAGTTAGGTGACCTTGGGAGAAAAACAAAACTCTAGAAGTCCCCTTGTCACCCAACCTGCCAAATAAGGGAATGCTAACAGAACAGCCAATCAATTTAAAAGATTACATGAGGAAGGGGAGGGTTGTGGTTTTTGATTGGTTTTCAGCTATATAACTCAGCTTTGGCTTCTGTACTGTGGCCTCCTCTCCCTGGATTTATTTTACAGTGACTGGACCGCCCACTTCTTTTGAGATTCAAATAAATCTTTCTACCATCACTTTGAGAGGTCTCTGAGTAGTTGATTTTGGGTTAGGGTCTCTGTACCCCACACAGTTTTTTTTGGGGGGGGGTTCATACAGGATCACGTGACTCGGTGGGGAACGACCACCACCCCTATTTGGAGACAGGCGCCCTTGGGACACTTTGTTCCTGTGGTCTCCTCTCTGCTGAGCAAAGTGCCCAAAGCTGAGAGACTCAGTGAAGGAGAAAGTGAAAGGGAAGGTTCCAAAACTGTGTGCAGATGTTGGATTGATTAAGCTCACAGTCAGGAGAACCTACATGCGTATAGCCCAAAGGTAGGCACTTGGAAGTCCGGGGGTCAATTGTCCAGGTCGAGGGAGACCCGAGGGGAAGAGCCTCTCACGTAAATTGTGCAGTGAAATGAACTGCAAACAACCCCAGGGTAAAGGACTCTCCAAGAATGCTATTGCGTGACTGCTGGCAGGAGGGCGACCACTGTCACAATAATCTGGAATACAGAAGAGTCTAAGGGCAGTCCTTGTTAAATTATGGGGGAAACGTAGTCCAAGCCCCCAAATCAGGAGCAGTGTCAGGAAGTGCCAGCCAATAGTCCTTTAGATACTAGATTTCAGAATTGGGATGAGCTGCAGAAATATAAAGGGAAGGATAAAAATAATGATCAAGTGAAATTGGCTTGTATATTAGTTCTTTGTGTGTAAAGTGTCTGTCTGTGTAACTAACAGCCTCTGTGTCCCCCTCCCTCTTCCATCAGGTGGATTAATAAAAAAGAGGGAAATACTTTTTTTTTTTTTGCTTTTTGGAGGGCAGTTGGAATTAAGTGACTTGCCTGAGGTCACACAGCTAGCTTTTGTTTTAAGTCTCTGAGGCCGGATTTGAACTCAGGTCCTCCTGACTCCAGGCCCCATATACTAGAATGAAACATTAATCTTGACCTGACTAACCATTGGTTATTGGCTATTTAAGTATTCTGGTTGAATTAACCAGTACATCTCATTTCCTTGTTATTCTGGTTCATTGAGATTTGGGTTTATTAAGTCCTGTCAAGTAATATATAATATATGTGATGCTACCAAAAAGAAATTCAACCTCTCTAAATTATGTATGTGAGTACTGGTAAATCTATGTGGTATATTGCAACTCCATGTTGATGTTAAGGTAAAAAGGTTTTGGAATGATAGTGCATGTGGATGCTTTGTCCAATCAGGTCCCTATTTTTCATCTTTATGGTAATTCAATGGAAAATTAGGCATAAGGCAAATTACAAAATTTTGCTGTTTTAAGGACATTCTTACAGAATATTTTTGAGAATAATTGGATACATAATTAATTAGCTTGTGAGGTAGATATTAACTTCTTTGTTTATTTACTCTAGGATTGCCGTACAGAACAGTTAGTAATAGAGATTAGAGGGTTGAGAAGATAAATGACGATTTGGTTAGAAATAGGGATTACAGTGTGAGTTCAGATTAAGCATAGTCCCAGGAAGATAGGGAAGCTTGGGAAGTAAATGCAAATCTATTAGAGCAATAATTTATAATCCTGATGGGAGATTTGATTTTTATGAACAGGAATAAATATAGAAATGACTACAGGTTATTTGAGGCTCACTTTAGAGATATTCCTTAACCGGTGTGAAATTATAATCATATCTTAATCTGATTGTTGGAGCTTGTTATTTAAGATTTGATGGGACAGTTAACTGACTATTCCTCTGAGTCTAACTCCAAGTATGGATATTAAGAAAGGCTATTCAACCTATCTGAGCCACTGATCTATGATGCCAGACCCTATGAGGTACAGGTATGGAAGACCTGTGAATTTTGGGTATGAAAGTTTGGGGGAACGACTGCTGAATGACCTGAGGTAGGATTCTCCTGACTTGACCCTCCCAGTGACACCTAACAGACTCAGTTTGCAGATTGCATCCTGGTATACATTTTGCCTGGAATTGACATTCTGAAGTTGGGGAAAATGATTCCCTCATTGCAGTTTTGTCCTTATTCTTGGTGGCAAGTTTCAATAATCAAAATTTTGAAAACACAACAACAAGTCTATTAAATACTTGATTCTGGGACATCTCAAGTTACTATAAAATAAAGCTATTAGGCTTAGGATTTAGTGTAGGTATTACTGTATAAATCAAGCTCCTTTAGTTCTTTGTAATAGTATAAAGACAAACTGCCCTCAACAAAATGATCAGATTTGAGACAAAGACAACTGACTGATTAAATTGATGGTTTTGAAAGGGCAAGGATGGGAACCAGTACCTACCACCACAAGGGATGAACCAGAAGCAACTGATGACAGAAGCATTGTGAAAATATGCTATGATTATTCGAGGAGAAGGGATGTGAAAGAATACTGAGAAATTTCTAATGAGAAACCACAGTAGGGTATAGAAGAGGAAGGACTATGTGGGGGGCAGGGAGGGGGCAGGTAATGTGGTTTCTCAGAGACTATCTGCTAAAGTATGTGAAGCCTTAGGCCTCAGTTAGGTGACCTTGGGGGAAAAAAAACAAAATTCTGGAAATCCCCTCTTCACCCTACCTACCAAAATAGGGAATGTTAACAGAACAGCCTATCAATTTAAAAGATTACATGAGGAAGGGGAGGGTTGCGGTTTTTGCTTGGTTTTCAGCTTTGGCTTCTGTATGTTGGCCTCCTCTCCCTGGATTTATTTTCCAGTGACTGGACCGCCCACTTCTTTCGAGATTCTAATAAAACTTTCTACCTTCACTTTGAGAGGTCCCTGAGTAGTTGATTTTGGGTTAGGGTCTCTGTACCCCACACAGCCTCATCTGATCATGGAAACCATGTTAGCTCATGTTGGAAAAAGGGAACATATGAAGGAGTAAATGTGTAGAGGTCAGGTCAGAAAAAGTGTAACCCAGAAGAACTGGAAGGAATCCCAGTTCTGCAGGGAGGAACAAGGCAGAAAACATTTGAATGGAAGCAGCATGAAAGAGATGCATCTGATTCTCTGTAGTCTTTTGAAAACACTACCCATTTATTCAGGAAAGAATAAATGTGAAATAAAGGTAATGAAAACCTTCCTGGCTTTCCAAGGAGGATTGTTTATTCCTAGATTAAGCATGTTTCTGACAAAATGCACACCTATTTTTTCTTTACTTTGGAATTTCACTGATACTACTTTCAAACTAGCTTCAGTTCACTTCTCTAATCAGTGAAATCACTTTCTTCCCTTGCACTAAAATAGTAAATCTGTCATTCTTCAGGAAGAGAATAATAAAACGTCTAAGAGGTGTTTTATATAACTTTCACATAGTTATTCTTATTTTTCCTTAAAAGAAATTCTACAGAGCAGCACCCTAAAACTCATAAAACATTTCAACATTTATAAAAATAATTTATTTATTTATAAATTTAATTACATTTATTTATAAAAATCATTCAAACCACAGTTCGGAAATTCACAGCAGATAAATTATTTTTGAGTCCCTAATGAGTTGACAAAATATATTTTGTCAGATATTCCTGCAGACTGGGGAAAAGAATTACCTTCCCTGTTATCTGTATTGTCTCTTGTTTGCCTCTCAATTTCACCACAGTTAGAAAGGTAGAGACAGTTTCTTTTTCTTTTTTTAAGGGTTTGAAAGTTCTGCAGGAAAAAAAAATTCAGTATTTATACTCTTTTTCATTGGCTGATTACATCACAGGACTTTACCAGGACACAAAACACAGACATTGCTAACACACTGGGTGTTACAGAAATACAATAACTTAAATCCACATAAAGACAAGACAGACATATTGCTTGCTAGTAAATTTTTTCTTCTTATCTCCCGTTAATGAAAAAGTCTGTGAGATTAAGTCCTAGTTTGATATTGTACACAGATCAGAGAGATATTTTGAAACTCCACCCTTTCTTAGCAATCTCTCTTCCTTTTCCTTAATCTCTTACTTAAATTTCTTCCCCCCAGGGGATTCTGATTTTAGTTGTACTGATAATGAAGGCAGTTTCAATTTCAAAAGTTCCTTTCTGCTGCCTAGGCTATTGATCTTACTGGTTAGAATGTGCATCTGACTGGCTATAATCATTTTCCCTTACTAATTTTCTCACAACTTTCTCAGACCCTATGGACCTGTGAAGCTCAGTACATAAAACTTGGTAGGGTTCCCTTTTTCCAAAGCTTTAGCCCTTATCATCATCCCTTTTGTCTCCCAGGGGTGGAGGGAGACTGTCCCTACATCAATTTGAAAACCAATAAGACCTGGAAGCAGGGACACTTACCTGCTTACTCTGCCAGCATCTCATTTACCTCACTTGTTCTTTGTGCACAAATGGGATGGGAAGAAAAAAATCAAAATTTGGATTTTAGAACCCATTTCTCCTCCATTCTACCTGAGTTTGGTGCCTTAAATTCTCTGATCATTGCATTGCTGACTAATTGCCCAAGAAGCTTGTTCGTATCTACAATGGTGATGGGGTACTGGCCCAATTTGAGACCTTTACAACTTACCCCAAAAGAATTTGAGTCCCATTTGTCTATAGATCCTGAAACTCCACCTTGAACTTTCTGTGAATCTTCCCACTTGATCTGGCTTTTCCTTGAGACCATAAACCTTTCACTATTGCTATGCCCAAATCTCTGTTACCCTTAATCTAATTTAGGCCCCCATTGTCTGTTACCTCCAGATTGCCTATGGTTATTTCCTACCCTTGATCCTATCAAAATCCCATTCTTTTGGTTCCTGCTGTCTGACCTCTAAACATCCTAGCTACACCCCTCCTCTAGTCATTCCAGATTACATGGTCAACCCTAAATCCTTCCCACAGTCTTTCTGTATATAAGACCCATCTTATTTCCATGAGAATTCCCTAAAAATCTAGCTAATGTTGAGATTTCGTAAGAGTCTGGCCAAGAAGGCAGATTTTTAATAAACTTTATTTTTCTTTGACTGAAAGAAAACTTGGGTCAAATTCATTCAGGCAGGACCCATGTGTTGTTATTTTGGGGTCCCAGCACCCCTAAACCTCAACAGTGGGACAAAAGACTCAGTTTGCCTTCTGAGCTCCAGTATAGGATTCTGCAATGGGCACTCCTAGGTGAAATACCCTCCAGACTATGCTTATCAAAATTATTAAAAAAAAAACATCTTTGCTTAGGCCTCCACCATGATTGTAGAGGCAAAACTCAGGTAGATACAATTAAAAGGATTTTATTAAAAACTCAAAGACAGAAATTCATGAACAGACTAGCCCTGGGGAACTAGTCCCAGGAATTCAAACTATATTATTTTTAAAAACAACTTTTTTGTAATAAGTGCAAGACAAATCTGATAGGTACACTTCTGAAAAAGGGGTTGGGCCATTTCATCTCAGTTCCTTTCCCATTGCTGCACCATAGGGAAATCAGATTAGAGATGAGGCTACTACTTAAGGGCTAGCAGCAATTTGAAAGACAAAGGATGGGATCAAAGCCATCATCTACTGACTGAAGCCTTTTCCTACAGATTGATTAATTACAAATGGACTAGCTCTTAGCTCCTGGAGGACAAGTCAGAGTGGAAACAATGGAAACAAAGTCATTAGGCACAAATCTCAATAACATGATCTAAAACATTCAGTGGTTTTTTAAAAATCATCTTTAATGACTAGATTAAAATTGTGAAAATGTAACTCTTTATTTCACTGAAACAGATGTTTATTAAGTTTCTACTATATGGAGTTCTTTTTGCTTAGGGCTAGAGAACTAGAAAGACTAATTCAAACTAATTAAGTGGGGTTCTATTTCCTGGTCTGCCACTGGCTAGATGAATAACTTTAAATAAATCACTTTTCCTCTCAGAGTTTTAGTTTCCAGCCTTGAAAAAAGAAGCATGTTGGAAAGATAATATCTAAGGTCTAATTTTATGATCCTGTTAATCCATGGCTCTAGACTGATTGTCTTCATCATTTATGTCAATACTCCATTTTTCCATGTGTCTAAGACTCTGCCTAGGTATTCATGAAATGAGTCTTCCATTTGCATTACATTTTGCCTGAGGTGTTTTTCTACTTTTTTTTTGTTTTAATTTTATATACTACACATAAAATTATTATTTTAAAAATAATTTAAGTTCCAACTGGATAAAGTTTTTTATAAATCTTATGGCATTCTATTCTATTCTCTATGGCTTTCTGCTAGGATTGGGGATTCAAAGCGAGAAATGAAATACTGCTTGCCCTAAAGAGACATATATTCAATCTACTAGGAATATCTAGGGAAACCAATTTGTCCAAGTGTGGAAGTATATTCTATTTTTTTTTTTAATATCTTGCTTTAAACTCTATTCTTTTTATTCTGTAGTGACAAAGAGGGGTCAATATATCTGGCTTATTTTGTTGTTGCTATTTTTGAGTTGTTTCAGTCTTATCTGACTATGACCCCATTTGGGGTTTTCTTGGCAAAGATGCTGGTAGCGTTGGGCATTTTCTTTTTCCACCCATTTTCCAGATGAGGAACTGAGGCAAGCAGGGTTAAAGTAACTTCCCCAGGATCACACAGCTAGTGTGTGAGCCCTAATTTGAACTCATGAAGTTGAGTCTTGATTCCAAGTTGAGTGCTCTTTCCACTGCATCACCCAGCTGCCCATCTGGCTTAAAATTTTATGCTATTTGACCAATTTTACAAAATGTTTTGATAGCCAAACATCTTGAGCCCTTTGCTCAATATCATGATATACTGGGTGCAAGTAAATGTTTTAATGAAACATGATATTGGGGGGAGTTTTTCCTTCTTCCTATTAAGAAGATGCTTTCCCCATGTTTTCAATGATTGTTCTCATATCATGGGAATATACAGAAAAACAGTCCATTTAAAAACTGTATACCATTATGGATGCATCAATGAAGTGTTTGAGTAACAAATATAGGCCATCCACAGAAAAACATTTGAAATCAACTTGGTCCATTCCACTGTGTGCCATGTAGCCAATACTTCCAGTCAAGTAATTTAGTTCATCTGTAGAAGAAAAAAAAAGATGACTTACTTTGCGTAGACCTGATTTTGCTCCGGCTTTGTGCATGTGAAGGGGTATAAATGCTTCCCTGGTCTTATTCCTCGTGGTTTTGGCATCCTATTGTAAGATTTTGGAAAAGGGAAAGAAACTACATTTGTAATGAAATCATACTGTAGATATTCTCCTGGAATGCAGTTATATTTCCTGGCAATTTCACTTGCCAATACTTGGAGCACACAATTTTTCCAGTGGATAAGGGCATGAATGTTTAGTGTTTGCTTTAATCTTCACTGAAAATGTTTTTCATCCTTAAGAAAAATCTTAAAAATGTATTCTATCCCAGCTAAATATTTGTTTTAGAAAATATTTAAACCTCCATCAGTCATCTTGTGTAGGTGGCAAAATATCTAAGATAACATATTGCTTGCAAACTTTCCAGATAGCATTATAGAATAACACTGACTGAACACCTGGGAAATTTTAAAAATGGATTTTCTTACTTTCAATTATTATCTCTAAATTAAAAAGGAAAAACAATCAGACTATAGGTTTAGTGTGACAGAATCAAAAACTAATTGGAACGATATTACTTATGCCTCACAGAGTTTTTACAGTGTCTATACAAGTAAACAGGGTTTCTATATGAATTGAAGCAAGTCATTAGTACTATTTGTAACCACAAGTGATAGAAATTTTAGAGCATGTAAAATCTGATGATAAAATTTTTAAATTGTTTTTTACATAGAGATAATAGATTTATAAAATTAACAGAGATGGGATCAGAACAGAATGTAGGAATTTTGAGCTAATAGGACCTTCATAAATAGTTTGGGAGCATACAAAAATGTAGGAATAGAGAGTTATTATTTATCTCCTTTTAGGAAGAGGAAACAGGACCATATTTGTAGTTTGAGGAGCTGAGTTCAAATCTTGACTCTGACTCAAACTGTTTGATGATATGTCTCACAGGATCTGTTTAATCCATTCTGAAATGAAGAGATTGAGATAGAGAATCTATGGTCTTATAATCTATGTTCCCCTGTACATTTTCAACAGACTAGGCAACAATAGTTTTAATTAGTTATTTTATTACATTGTCTGCCATGAGGCTAGCAGCTCAAATGGCTTGTGAGAAACCTTTGAAGTTACTTCCAACTTTTAAATTACATGTTGTTAGAACTAGATGCTGTTTCTTCTTCTTATCCCCCACCATGGTATGACAGAATATGGCCCCAGGCACCACTGAGATGATACAGAATGAGCCCTTGATGCTTCAGAAGAGAGAGAACAACAGTGGAATACTACTAAATTCTCAAATTGCTGCTCTGTGTCTTCCTTGACTACTCATATGTATTTGAGAGGGAAGAAAAGACTTCCAGCTCTTGCCTGGGTATCACAAAGGTGGCAATGTCTCCCAGTGACCCAGCATAATTAAAATTCTGTCAGCCAGAGGATTAGATGTCATTGAATTCCATCCCTTCATTTTATCATTGAGGAAATCAAGACTCTGTAAGGTAAGGCTGATTGCATAATGCAGAACATTTTATTTTAATTTTATTATTTTATGAAAATAATTATTAAATTACTTTAATTTGATAAATTTGTACTTTATTAATTAAAGTCTACACAAATATCAAGCTGAAGAATTTAAAAAAGCCCTTCCCTAAAAATGTGTACAATTTTTCTTTACCCCCAAGAAAATCACAAAGAGAAGTCACATAAGGGTACAGCTATGATCGTGACTATGAAACATTTATTGTCTTCATGTTTGCAAAGTGCCAGCATTAAATTCTTAGCAACACTTCTTCTATACACAAGAATCCAAGGAACTCAAAGTATGTTGCACATATTAATTAAATGTAGGTATGAAAAGCACTTAGGATAGCATAACATTAGGAAGATAAATATTATCCTCATTTGCCCCAGAAGTCAAATAAGGTAGAGAGTATTGCTCAAACCTTCATAGCAAGTCTATGGACAAATGGTTTAGAGATTCCCTTTTCTAACTTAGACCATATTAATTCCTGGTTTTCCTCAAAGTCTCATTTATAAGCTATGAAAATGTTTCATGTGAGGACTGTATAAAGTGCTAGTAAATCCACTGAGAAGTTATTTGGAGATACCCTGTCAAGGAACCATCAAGGCTCTAGGCCAAGTCTGGGTTAAATTCAGCCTCAATATGGACCTGTCTATTTTTAACTGAACTTAGTCAAAGGTACAGTGAAAAATAAAGGGATAGCTTAAAGTATTTTGAACACTCAAATGCTCATTCTCTTCTTTTATTTTGACATGGAAACATTGTTGAGTTCTTTGTTTTTTAAATTAAAAAAATTTTTTAAATTATCAAGTATTCAATTTTCCCCCCTCCCATTCCCAGCTGGAGGGTAGGGAGAAAAAGGGAAAAACAAAGCAAAACCTTGAGGTTCTTGAAGATTTTCTCAGAGAAAAAAATATTCTCTTAGTTTCTACAAAGCTATAAAGTCTTTGAAGGTAGTGACCTGTGTGCCTATCTTCCAAGTTAGTCTAGCTTAGTTTAGAAAAGCTCATCTCCCCAGGAATGGACAGCAGAAGATGAAGGGCTCTTGTGGCCACAAGAAGTATGTAGTGTCTACTAAAGACTGTTTTAGTAAAAGGAATACAGTACTTACTATGATCAATGTCATGTTCAAAGTGTTAAAATATGTAAACACAAGGTTGGTAAATTTCCTTGAAAGGAGAACATATCAAGAATTCAATTCAATTCAACATGCCTTCAGTGGGTGCCACCGATGTTCAAGGAACTCTGCCAGGATGCTAGCTAAACAAAGGTAAATGACAACAACAGCTAAAAGAAAAAAAAAAAGAAACACAACCCCACAAAAGAGATCTGGAATTAAAGTAAATTAAAACCTGGGAGAAGGGCAGCAAAGTGGCACAATAGATAGAATGTCAGGACTGGAGTTAGGAAGACTCATTTTCATGAGTTAAAATCCAGCCTCAGACACTTACTAGTTGTGTGATACTGGGCAAGTCACTTTAACCCTCCTTGCCTCAGTTTCCTCATCTGTAAAATGAACTGGAGAAAGAAATGGCAAGAGTCTTCAATGTCTTTATCAAGAAAATGCTTAATAGAGTCATAGATGGACATGACTGAACAACAAAAGCCTAGGTAAATAATTATATCACATGTCCAAATTAATTCTAATGTAACCTCCTAGAACCATTCTGAGGAAATCACACATTTATTGAACATTACCACAGACAAAGCCATAAATTCAGTATTATGAGAGAGACAGAGATGTGAAAGGCAAGGTTCTATAAATAATATAAGTTAAAAAAAACCTACAACTTTGTTTGAAGCCAGGAAAGTACTCAGATCGATTTGGGAACTTAATAATGTGGAAAACAAACATATGAAAGGATTAATAACAATACAAAGTTAAATAAAGAAAATACAAAAATACTGAAAGATTAAAAATAACTTAATTGCTAAATACATGTTATAAAACACTGGTAACAAATTTTTTGCCCTTTGAAATTCCACCCTGGGTTTTAGCATTTTTAACAGTAATTATTCATGATACTTTAAGCTGTCATGATAGTTAAGTATGAAATGTACAAAATTTGATAGGACTTTGAGTATTCAAATTAGATAATAAATGGAAAGTGTTTTGTAATATTTAAAGACCCACGTTAATATGTTATTTTTGCTATTGCTGTTGTAATTCTAATAATCTAGTGAATATGTGAACTAATCAATGTAGACTCCTCCAACTAGAATATATATACATGTCTGTTTATTCTGTGTGACTCACTTCTGTGTCCCGTCGAAAATTCACCACCTGTTGGATGACATTTTCATCTTCTTGAAATTATGTGTGTAGCAACAGAACATAAAGCTCTTTTTTGATTAGCTGATGTTTTTGCTAAAGACCTGTCCATGTTTTTCTCTATCATACATCTGATTAAAATATCTTTTATAGAACTTTTGCTCTTGTTATTAATCTGTTAAATACTATTCATACAGACAATACAACTTTTCATTGTCCTTCAGGTGGTGTTCAACTAAATTATTGGGAAACTGAAGTGTAGTATTCCATGATTTTTAATCATATTTAATTTAGCAGAATATTGGTGCTATAAAGTTGACACTTTTTTCCCAATGAGAAATTTGTGGTCACTAAAAAAAACAATGCAGTGTCTCATAGACAATTTAGCCCTATCTCTCCTTTCCATTCAATTATGAACAAGTTACTTGTAATTTGCAGGGTACATACAAGATTAGAAGATTTCTATAGGTTATCATACAATTTCACTGGAATGATCTGATAATAGCTATGAAATCATAGTGATTTTTTTTTTGTCTTAAAAAATATGTTCAGACTATGATGGTATAAACAGTAGCCACTCTTCATTCATTTGCTTTTTCCCATGTACATAATTCACATACTTTTGAAGGATAATATATCTCCTTTAGAATGCTTTACTGCATTCCAAGATTTAATATAGTCAACACAATGTCACCTGCCAACTACAACCTCTGAAGGAACTCACCATCAAGAGGGAATCCCATATCCATTTGACCTTTGTGTTGAATATCCTTCATAAAAATGTTGAACACCTTCACTGAGCATATATAACTTCGTTTTATGCAATGTTTGATACACATTATCATAGCGTCGCTGAACAAACATCTCTTTGTTACATATTTTAGGAAATATTGTTTGAATTTGGCATATGTATTGGAGGTACCTTGTTGGAGGAAAAGCATTTTGTCCCATCAAATAAAAACATTTTTCTAGTCAACAAGAGAGACAGTGAAATCCTTTGTTCTCTCTACATTTCCATCAATTACATAAATTTAAGCTTTGGCCTATAAGAAAATAAAGTTTTCAAAAATTTTCCTGTCCTCTTTCATCAAGAATGTCTAATTTATTCTATTTTTTTAAATAAATGAGAAAGCAGTTATATGTTCCAGTTAGTTACTGGCATTTTCCTTGTTGCCTTTTTAAAAAATCATAATGAAATCTGGTTTTTTTTTTTTAATTTATGACTCACCATTTCCTTTATTTGTACAAAATAGTGAATAATCATACGCTGGCTGGGGAAAAAGGGTGGTTTTAGCTTTAAACAAGTCCTTCTGTCCGGAAGCATCTATTTTGAAGGCTTAGGACCAGCAGCTTTAGCCCCAGCATCTTTGGGTTTGCACTCCGCAGGCTTAGCAGCCTTAGCATCAGACTTGGCTGCCTTGGGATCAGACTTGGCAGCTTTGGGGCCAGATTTGGTAGCCTTGGGATCTGACTTACTGACTTTGGCAGCAGCCTTAGGGTCAGTGGGCTTGGCAGACTTGGGGTCAGTGGGCTTGTTAGCTTTGGGGTCAGTGGTTCTGGCAACCTTAGAATCAGGCTTCGTGATCCTGGAATCTGGACATTTGATGCCGATCCTAGGACCTGGACGCTTGGTAGGCATCTTGGGGCCAGCACGCCGAGCTCTGGCCTTGGGGATCTTGGGCGTGAGGAGCTTTGCTTTAGAGGCCTTGGAGTTCAGGGCCTTGATGGCCTCTGCTCGGGCCTTGATGGCTTTGACATTGTTGGCCTGCATCTTCTTAAGCCCCTTCTGGTTGTGTTTCTTGGCAAATTGCATGTTTCTCAGAAACTTGGGGTCAACCCCTTTAGTATCTCTGTGACCTAGGTTTCTTGGTGCCATTTCTGTGCCATTTTCGAGATTGGTTGTGGCTGGTGTGGTTCTTAGGCTTAGCCATCTTTACACAGCAGCCTGCGCTAACAGGCACTCCACTGACCGGAAGAGGCCAAAGGGAGAGAGAGAGAAAGCGAAATCTGTTGTTTTTTTTTATATCTTTGGTATCTTGCCCTCTTTTAGATGCCTTAATATTTGCTTTTTTATTAAGCAACTTTAGATTCGTAATATTTGTGATTTTTGCTGAATTTTCTTCCAGCCGGTATGAGTTTCCTCTGTGAACACTGGATCTCTTCTAACTGCTTTTCCCATCTTTATTTTCCTCAATGCAATTTTTATTACTTCACGATACATATATGGTACTGTGAAGTCAAAGTCCAAATGTAGTGGCTCCTTTTTCCCTGATGGTGCAAAGAATTTAAGATAAAATGTTAGCAGAACTTTATTATTTTTATCTCTTTTCCTTCTTCTATTTCCCATGCCTTGTTCATGATTTTGTTTATATAGGTTTCTCACTAATTTATCTGTAAACTCATGTTCCTTTATCCATTCTAATCTTTTTTTTTTTTTTTTTGCTTTTTGGAGGGCAGTTGGGGTTGAGCAACTTGCCCAAGGTCACATGGCTAGGTTTTTGTTTGTGTGTGTGTTAAGTGTCTGAGGCCGGATCCGAACTCAGATCCTTCTGACTCCAAGGCTGACGCTCTAGACTCACTGCACCACCTAGCCTAATCTTTTTTGCTACTTTGTGAGGCGATACTTTTTTTTATAGTACCTACAATTCTCCCCCACAAGTTTATAAAATGACATTTTTTATTCAAAAGTAATGTTGTCCCTCAACACCATATTCCTCTCTATAAGACTGAGATAAAATGTACAGAGACTAGGGAGCTATCTAAGTACTTTGACCTGCCTGGTTAATAGTGATTGCCTTTCATTGTTTAAAATTCTGTATGGAGTATCATTGATAATTATAATGTCCATTATTCTATTCATTTCCCATTTTTCAACATCCATAACTTGCTTAAATAAGTAAGTACCTAATTATTTTAAATAAGACTTATATTTTCTTATTTGTATTCTACACACTCTAAGTAGTGAAGTGATACAATGGAAATAGCACCTGGAGTTAAGAACAACTGAGTTTAAATACCACCTAAAACATTTAACTAGTTGTGTGACCCTGGGCAAGTCACTTAGCCTCTCTTTGCCTCAGTTTCTTCAGCTGTAAAATGGGGATAGTAATGGCACCTACCTTCCAAGATTATTGTGTGGATCAAATGTGATAATTGCAATGTGCTTAGCATAGGGTCTAGAAGATATTAAGCACTATATAAATATTCCAAAATTTTTTCTCATATCTAATTCTTATTCCTAAATCTATTTGTAATCTATATTTTGCCATCCTCACTTATGCCTATCTTTTCATCAAAATCACAGAATATTAAAGTACTCATGTTGCCTTAATTTACTAGATATTATCATTTTCCCCCTAGAATTTCTCTACTTCCAAATATTTATGATAAATATTGGCATATAAACTGTGATTATGTTCATGGTGGTCTTTTGAAAGTCTTTATGAATACTGCAATAACCAAATGTTCCATGATAGGATGATTAGTTTTTCCTTTGGATATACAAAAAACATCTCTGCCAACTCCTTTATTTGCCTTTCCAAAGAGAACCTTTGCACCATCCATCTATTTTGCTCCAATTTCCTTTTGTCTTCTGGTTTCATTTATAGAAAAGTTTTCAAGATTGGTTTGATTCAGTTCTGTCAATTGCAAGGTTTTGACATTTAAAATAACAACAGCTGAATTAAGGGGTACAAATTGTTTAAAAATATATGATCCTTAATGCTTTCTATCCCTTTTCCTTCATCACTACAGAAGTTGAAGAAATTTACTTATATATTTTTTTGTTTTACGGGTTGCCACAACCAAAGACTTTTTCACCAGGAGGCTGGCCTACTGGCTTAGTCTCCCAATAATTAGCTTGGCAAATCCTAGGAAATCATGGATAGTGTGTTGTCTATTGACAGTACTTTGATGAATTTCCAGCAGTATAAAATTTGCCAAAATTTTTAACCTTCTGGTATAGACTTTAAGAATCCTGGGTAAATTTTAGGCCACGGTAAGGCATTAAGTTTGGACTTGGTGAAGGATAGTCATTGTTGTTGTTGTTGCTGCTGTTGTCATTGCTGTCATTATTATTTCATCCTTTGGAGAAGTGGCTTGTTTTCCTCCCTGGCTTTATTTTTTGATGCTGGAAAGAACTGGAAATGTGGAGCTGGGATAATCTCCACATGGTTAATGTAAATAGAATGACCTGAGGGGATTCTAATTTACCAATAACAGTTGAACCTTTAAAAAGAGAATGACTATGCTTGACAAGAGATGCCAGATACCACGGGAGTTAAAAACGTAAGAGGCAACCAAGAAAATTAAGCAGAGCTAAAGTAAAGGACTTGTAGGGCTGCTTATTTCAGTGACAGTGAGAGTCAGAGTCACAAAGTGGGTGAGAGGAAGTTGAAAAATTTAGATTCTAATGTAAGTGGTCTTAATTAAGTCATGGCAAATTGTAATTCTGTACTTTTACACTTTTGTTCAATTAAGTAAAAACTAATAAAATTTTATTTTGGTAAATAGTTCTTGTGGGGTCATATGGAGGTAGGAAAGTCACTAGGATTCTATGGTAGGAAGTCAAGATAGAGGAAGCACTCAGAATCCCCAAATTTCTGTCTAAATAGTTTCAAAATAATGCCTCAAATGAAAATCTGGAATGGTAGAGCCAATAAAATTTTAAGGTGAGATATTCTTCCAGCTCCAGACAACTTAGAAAGTCCAAAGGAGAGATCTGTAACACAAGGGGGAAGCTTACCTAGAACCCATGTGGAAGTGAAAATGGTGGTGGGACTATGTCGTAAAGAAGCAGAAGCAGCAGCTTTGAGATCTCTCAAGTAAGAGACAGAAAGGGGACCTCACCAGTTAGGAAGATATCACAGCCCTTGTATAGTGCTGAACAGAGGATTGGAAGCTGTTTAGAAAATTTATTACCTTTAGCAACTTCTGGTTTATAATTCAAGAGTGGAAAGGAACACTTCCAGTAAAAAAAAAAAAAAAAAGCAGGGTGCCTGAAGAGCAATAACACTTCTGTTACCAAGGGAAGAAGGCCTGTGATGAGCAGTATTACTTCTGCTCCCAAGGGAGCAAGGAACCTGAAGAGTACTATTGATTGCAATCTCAAGAGACTGGGACCTTTTCTGGGTAAGAGCCAGAGCCCAGATTGGGAAAGCAGTGACCATATGTCTCCCTGGATCACACCAACTTAAAAGCATCCAAAACTCCCAAATCCTCAAACTAGGTTTGAAAACAGTAGTATGAAAAAGTCTGAAACTTGAGACAGTGCCCCTCCACAGCCCCACACTGGAAACATCATCCAACTTAGCATAAATTCAGTCAAGAAATAGACTGGAAAAATGACAAAAAAAACAATGACAGCAAAAAAAGAACTTCACCATAAAATGCTATTATGGTAACAAGGAAGATCAAGACACAAACTGAAAAGAAGATAATGAAGTCAAAACAGCTGCAAACAGATCCTCAGAGAAAATTGTGAATTAAACATAAGCCCAGCAATAATTCCTGGAAGAGCTAGAAAAGGATTTTCAAAGTCAAATAAAAGTAAGGTAGAGGAAAAATTAATAAATATTTGAGAATGAGAGAAGAAAATTATGAAAGGACAATTTGGTACAGCTTGGTAAAAGAGGGACAAAAGTACTGAAGAAAACAACATCTTAGAAAAACAAGACTGACCAAATGGAAAAGAGGTACAAAAATTCACTAAAGAAAATAATTCCTTAAAAAGAATTGGCCAAACTGAAAAAAGAGTAACAAAAGCTCACTGAAAAAAATAATTCTTCAAAAATTAGAATTTGACAAATGGAAGTCAATGACACCAGAGACATAAAGAAACAATAAAATAAAATCAAAAGTATATATATATATATATATATATATATATATATATATATATATATATATATATATAATGAAATGTAAGATAGCTAATTGGAAAAACAGTTGTCCTGGAAAATAGGATAAGAACAAAAAATTTAAGAGTTATCAAACTACTTGAAAGCCATTATCAAAAAAGAAACAAAGAGCCTACACATCATGTCTCAAGAAATTATTAGGGAAATCTACCCTGACATCCTAGAACCAGAGGGTAAAAAAGAAATTTAAGAATCCAGCAATAATCACCTGAAAGAGATCCCCAAATGAAAACTCCAAGGAATATTATAGTACTCAATTTCTGTACTCAGGCAGCCAGAAAGAAACTATTAAAATATTATGGAGCTATAGTAAGTAGAACAGATGATTTAGCAGCTACCATATCAAAGGAGTGGAGGATGTAGACTATGATAATTCAGAAGGCAAAAAGCTTCATTTGTTACCAAGAATAATCTACTCAGCAAAATTGAGTATAATCCATCAAGGTAAAATAAAATAGTGTATTCAAAGAAATAGAAAACTTTCAAGCATTCTTGGTGAAAATACCAGAGTTAAATACAACATTTTACTTTCAAATACAAACTTCAATAGAAGAAACTTCAAAGAGAAATCATAAGGAACTCATTAAGTTTAAATTTTTACTCTTCTGTATAGAAATTTGATACATATAACTTCCAAGAACTTAATCATTATTAGGACAGTTAGAAGGTTTCTACATAGAAATATGGTACAGGAGTGAGACTTTTATGTTAAGATGATGTAAAAAAAATAGATGTGCAAGAAGGAAGGATAAAGGAGTATCATTTAGTATAATGGAGAAAATTAACTCACATAAAAGAGGGCTGCAAGAAATAGTGTTTGTGGTGGAGGGGGAAATGGGTGGGAGGGAGCAATTTTGGAACCTTTTTTATCCAAATTGGTTCAAAGGGGGAATATCACACATAAACACACATATGCACACACACACAGAACTACATCTTACCTAATTGGGAAATAAGAGGGGGAGGTAATAAGAGAAAAAAAGGAGTGGATTAATAGGGGGAATCAGATAAAAGAAGGTGCTAGTCAGAAGGGAATTTTAGAGGAGGGAAAGCATAAAAAAAGAGAGAGGAGGATAAATAAAAGAAAATACGATTGAAGGAAATGCACAGTTAGGTATGATAACTTTGGATGTGAATGAGATGGATTCAGAATAGAACTAGAATCCAACAATATCTTCTCAAGAGTCATACTTGAAAAAGAGAAACACACAGTTAAAAAAAAAAGCTGGAGTAGAATCTGTCAAGACAATGAAGTAATATTATTATCAAGTATAAATGGCATACTTTCCAAATTCTTAAAGAAAAAATTAAATGAATTACAGGAAGAAAGTGAGAGGTAATCTATAGTCCCAGGGGACCTAAATGTTCCCATCTCAGAGCTAGATAAATCTAACCATTAAATAAACAAGAAAGAAAGAGATAAATAGAAGATTAGAAAGTTAGACATGATAGACCTCTGAAGAAAACTAAGTAAGAATACAAAGGAATATACATTTTCTTTTTGCAGCTGCATGTGGCAGCTTTGTAAAAATTAACAATGTATTAAGCCATAAAAACCTCATAAGCAAATTCATTCAGGAAAGCAGATATATTAAATGCACTGCACCCTTTTCAGACAATTATGCTACAAAACTAGGTTTAACAAAGGGTCATAGAAGCACAGAAAAATTAATTTGAAATGAAATAATCTAATATTAAAGAATGAATAAGTAGAAGAACAAATCATATGAATAATCAGTAAATACACTAAAGAGAATGGCAATACTGAAATAAAATGCCAAAATTTGTGAGATATAGCTAAAGCAGTACTTAAAGGAAAATTTATATCTCAAAAGGCATATGTAAGTAAAAGAGAGAAAGAGTAAATCAATGAATTGTGCAAAATAACAATAAACAATAAAAAGAAGAAATTAAAATTTCCCAATTAAGCAACTAAATGGAAATTTTGAAAATCAAAGAAGAGATTAATGAAAGGGGGAAAAAGCCTTTGAACTAATAAATAAAAGTAAAAACTAGTTCTATGAAAAATAATAATAAGCGAACTATTGGTTAATTTGACTTGAAAAAGGAAAAATAAAATATTCCTAGTGCCAAAAATAAAAAAAGTGAATTCACCAGCAATGAAAATGAGATTAAAGCAATTAGCAGAAGTAATCTTGCTCAATTATTTGCCATTTAAACTGACAATCTAAGTGAAATGAATGAATAATTATAAATATGCAAAATCCCAAGATTTATAGAAGAGGAAGTAGAATACTTAAATAACTCTAAATGAGGAGGATGAATTGAATAAACTATAAATTAGTTCATTAAGAAACAACTCCCATAACCAGATAAATTTACAAGTGAATTTTACCAAACATTTAAGAAACAATTGATCCCAATATTATATAAACTATTTGGAAAAAATGATCTATATTCAACAGTTCAATCTATATATCACACCCTTTGCTATTATAATAGTTTAGAATGTTTCTCCAACTCCCCCTTCAAACCTCTACTGAGAGATTAGCTGGAAATGATAGCCTATTATGTTTCCAAAAATTTCATTTTACATGTATCATAGATGTAGAGTATATCCAGGTTCTAAATCACTGAGAAGAAACAATTATATTGTGTTTCCTTTTATAATTATAAAATCATTTATGTTTTTCAATAAAAAAGGTATCCACCTTTAAAAAAACAGATCTAGAAAGAATCATACCAAATTCCTTTTATGACACAAATATGATTTTTTTTTAATTTTTGGAGGGCAATTGGGATTAAATGACTTGCCCAAGGTCACAGGGCTGGTTTTTTTTTTTGTTGTTTTTTTTTTTTTTTTGTGGGTCTTAAGTGTCTGAGGCCGGATTTGAACTCAGGTTCTCCTAACTCCAGGGCCGGTGCTCTACTCACTGCACTACCTACCAGCCCCCTGCAAATATGGTTTTGATATGTAAACCAGGGAGAGAAAAAACAGAGAAAGAAAACTATAGACCAATATCTCTAATGAATTTTGATGCAAAATTTTTTATTTTTAAAAATATTATATTTTCTCCTATTGCATATAAAAACTTTAAAAAATTCATTCACTATAATTTTGAATTTCCTATTCTCACCCTTTCTTCCTTCCCTTACCCCTTATTAAGGAGTCAAGCAATTTGATATAGGTTATATATGTGCAGTTATGCAAAATATATTTCCCGATTAGTAGTGTTGTAAAAAAAACCACACACAGCCCCCCAAAATAAAAAAATATAATGAAAGTTAAAAAAAAAACATGCATCCATCTGCATTCAAAGTCCATCAGTTCTTTCTTTGGACAGGGATAGCATTTTTTTTTCATCATAATCCTTTGGAATTGTCTTGGATCATTGCATTGCTGAGAACAGCTAAGTTATTTACCTTAGATCACTGTAGACTATTGCTGTTACTGTGTATAATGTTTCTTAGTTCTGCTCATTTCACTTGATGCAAAAATTTTAAATAAAATACTAGCAAATAGATTGCAGTAATACATCACAAAGATCATACACACTATGGCCAAGTGGAATTTATACTAGAATGTGAAACTGAAGGAAAACTATTAGCATAATCAACGATATCAATAACAAAAACAACAAAAATCCTGTGATTATATCAATAGATGCAGGAAAAAAAGCTTTGGACAAAATACAACAATCATTCCTATTAAAATAAAACACTACTGGAAAGCATAGGAATAAATGAAGATTTTTCTTAAAGTGAGTAGAATCTAACATTATCTGTAATAGACATAAGCTAGAAGCATTTCCATTAAGATCAGGATTGAAGCTAGGATTATCACCACAATTATTCAATATTGTATTAGAAATGCTAGTTCTAGCAATAAGACAAGAAAAAGAAAGGAAGGAATTAGAATAAAAAATGAAGAAAGAAAACTGTCTCTTTGTATATGATATGATGATATACTAAAAAAAAATTTGAAACAATTAAAAACTTTAGCAAAGTTGCAGGATATAAAAATAAACTCACAGCAATCATCAGCATTTCTATATATTAACAACAAAGTCCAGCAGAAAAAGAACAAAAGAGAAATTCCATTAAGAATAACTACAGACAAACCCAGGTATTCTATGAACACAATTACAAAACACTTTTTTTTTTTTTAAAGCAATTGGGGTTAAGTAACTTGCTCAAGGTTACACGGCTAGTCATTATTTATGCGTGGGTGCTCATTTTCTGAGGCCGGATCTGATCTCGGGTCATCCCAACTCCGAGGCCCGAGCTCTTACTCACTGCGCCACCTAGCCGCCCCTTTAGGGCAATTGGGGTTAAGTAACTTGCCCAAGGTTACACGGCTAGGTTTTTGTTTGTATGGATTAAGTGTCTGAGGCCGGCTCCGAACTCAGGTCCTTCTGATTCCAGGGCCGGCGCTCTATTCACTGCGCCACCTAGCCGCCCCTTACAAAACACTTTTAACACAAATAAAGACATATCTAAACAAGTGGAGAAATATCAATTACTTATAGGTAGGCTGGCCCAATATAACAAAGATGACAATTATGACAGAGAAGGAAAATGACAGGTGCCCTTTCCAACAATAAGAAAGGTAGGAAGGGGAAGTGCTTAGAAGGAAAGATAATGTTTTAGACATATTGAGTTAAAGATGTCTACTGGACATCTAAAGGCAGTTGGTTGATGTGACTTGGGAGGTCAGCAGAGAAATTGGAATAGAATGGGTGGATCTGATATTTGGAGAGAACACAGTGGAATTTGCACTTGATAGGTAATCATTAGAGAAATTAGAGAAAGAAAGCCCCCAATCACTCAGTGGTACCCTTTGAATCCTAAGAGGGAGTTGTATCCTTTTTCTAGGAGTCTGACAAGAGGAAACATTGTAAAACAGTTTCAGAGTTTTGTTACATACATATAAGAAAACTGAAGTACAGAGAAGTGAAGTGACTTGTCCAAGGTCATGTAGGTGACAGATTGTCACATAGTGACAGAAGCAGGATTCAAACCTAAGACCTCTGGCTCCAAATCTTCTGCTCTTTCTGCTATATCATGTTGCTTCTTCTATTGAATGATGGCAATCCTGGAGTACTGTTGTCAGTTTAACACTTCCTAGGCTTTTAAAATGAGTTTCCTCAATACATGTTAATACGTTTCAAAGTCTATGCACCGATGTGGACCTTGGAACCAGGAAAATCTGAGTTCAAATTCTGTCTTGACATATACCATCTGTATCAGCCTAGGGCCTAGACAAATTATTTAACTTCTCAGTATGTTAGGCAACTCTCTAAGACAATAAATTTCAGAGAAGTCAGCAAATTCAATTTGTAGATGCAATTTCCACATTCAAAAGTTCCCTGTACTAATGAAATCCCAGGTCCAGTCACTATCCATAATAACTCAGGACATTTATAGATAGTGTTTCATCCACATTAAATTGTCTACATTTACCCTTGAGTACAGGAAAGTATTTCACAACCAGAAAAGGCCCAAATATTAGTCATTTTTCAAATATAAGTGTTTGTCTGTCATGGGAGTTCCTCAAGGACAGGGACTGTCCCTTATCTTTTATTTTTTTGCATTCTCAGCACTTAGCACAGTGTCTGGCACAGAGTAGGTGCTTAATAACTGTTTATTAACTCACTCATTGACTTAATAAACTCTATAAGAAATCGAGATATTCATTTGGTATTTGGAGGTGCTGAAGATTTACCAAAGCCATGGCTCTTTCTGCTATTTTTACATTAAAAAATGTCAAGTTTGTACATGCTTTGGACTTTTTATTGAGTGACTGACTAGGTGTGGAAGAATATGAAATTAATCGCTCATGTCTGTCAAACTTAGAAGCTATTCTTGACTTTGCATTGCAAATTTTGAGTCTGAATTCTGTCTCATGTCAAGATTGAGTCAAATTATTTTCCACTTCGGTAATAAAAATATGTGGCATAGTCTAGACCTGTTATGTTTATTTTCATTTTTTTCCTCTTTTACACAAAAGATTAAAGTTATTTTTCCCCCCTCTACTCACAGGTAAAAGATATTGAGTTGGCATGCTTAATCAAAGCAAGCAATTTACTGGGCTCTTCTTTGACAGATTATATGAAGAATGTTGACTTGTGGAAAAGGAAAGGTTGGTTTCTAGTGTATCTAAATTGTGTGTTTTTAAAATTCTTTACTATGAAAAAATTCATAATTATATAAAAGGTAACAAGAGACTTTGTGCTGTGTCTTTCATTAAAACATGTTTTTAAAAAATCATGCAGTTTTTTTTTTCTGAGTTTGAAAAACACTAACAACATTTCATCTTCAGTTAGAGAATGAGTTTTTGTTTTCAGATTAGAGAAACTGGGGGGCAGAAAAAGAATATTCTAATGCAGAGGTCCCCAAACTTATTTAGTTTACTACTTCCTTTTCAAAAGAAAATTACTCAATGCCATCCTGGAAATCTACTTTCTTTAACCTTTTAACATTTAAAAAAATTTTTTTCATTATTTCAAAAAATATAACATATATACATATATTTTAAAATGATGCATCTTAAATTTAATAATCCATTATAAATGTGTGCTTTTAATCTTACAATGAAATTTTGTTGATGCAATATTGAGTCATGCTACCATAAAGTAACATATTGTAAACAAGTCTTTACACACATATATTCCTGCTGATGCCTTCTGAAATTCCTAACAAATTGTGACACGCTTGCTGCCAATATTTGCTTGTCAATACCTATTGGTAGACTTGACCACTGATTTGTTATAACTTGCATTTTGTGTGTTTATTTGGAAAAGAAGATAACCATTATGACTTTCACTATGTTACACAATGGATGAAGCATGTATGAACAGTTTTTCAAAATTTTCTTTTCTTCCTTTCTTTCCTTATGCTTCCACCACCCACTTACTTTTATTCAACACTCCATAATTGCTCCCAAGACTTCTACTGACCCCTCCCCCCATGATTCCAGCACACAAATACCCAGGGCTATATTACTCTCTTTGGGAACTCTGGATAGTTCCTTCCATCTCTAAATCTAATATCTTATGAACTAGAGTTACATTCTATTTTAGTGAAACAGAGTGGGGCTATAAATATAATGTTACTTTATTGAAAACAGTGAGAAGATTGTATCACTTATCTCCTCCCTTAACTGGCTCATAGTCACAAACTATATTTCAATGATATTGGAGACATACATGTACTTTAGATTAGAGAGAAATAGAGAACAGAAGAAACCCTGAGGCTATTGAGAGCCATGGTAGATGATAGGCAAGCATAAAACTTCAACTATGTCAGTATGTATGTATATATGTGTGTTTATATAGCTATACATATATACACACATGTGTGTGTATATATGTATGTTTATGCACACATCTCTCTATATCTATATCTATATATGATTGCCTTAATTTCATTATATTTGGCCTCATAAGTATTTTAGAGCAATAGCATCCAATAGAATCATATTTTTCTCAAAAATTTAAGTTCCTTCTCTTCATTCTCCTCCTTTATTCCTCCTTGTCCTCAACCTTCTCAGCAGCAAATATTACATGCATGCCACTACTTTTCTTAGATGCAGAAAAGATCAAGGGGGTGTTTCAATAGTCTTTTTAAGATCACTATCAATAAGAATGATGTTAAACAAGAGATCTTAAACATTGTATTGCATAAATGGGAACAAAAAAAGGGATGGGGAGGGTCACCACATTATTTCTTCTTGTGATGGATGTTGCCTCTTTAATAAAAAAGCAAATAGAGATCTGCCTGACACACTGAAAGCAGAACAACAGGCCCCTGGTGGAACAAGAGAATTAGAAAGAATGATGTGAAAACTTTTTTTTTTCAGATCAAAGAGGAAGCAAAGTACATTTTACGAATTTTCCTCATGACAACCTTGTAAGTTAGTGAGAAATATTAGACAATTATTGCTCTTAAGGAACTGTCAGTCTAATGGGGGAGATAGTATGCAAACAACTATGCACAACATGGTGCATACATGAGAAATCAGATATAATCAATCAAGGGAAGCTCTGTGAATAAGTAGCTTAATCTTAATCTAATACTTTACCTGGCCTAGGCCGTCAGAGACAACAAATCTCCATGGTATTCCTCATCTTGCTGAGAGTGATTATACCCTGCTGCTGCCCCTGAAACTTGTCCACTTTCTGTACAAATACCCCCACTGTTGCAAGTACTTCTGTGGGGGAAGTATTATTAGTGTGATCTGGACAAACCCAAAATCATAGGATGAGCATGTGACAGTGTTAATGTTATGAGAGATACCCATATAATTATAAAGCACAAATATAGGAAGGATACCATTTCAAAATTGTGATGTAATTATGGCTAGCTGGGAAACAGCAGCAAGGTACACATAAACCCTCTTGTCATAGCAGTGGTCAGAGCAGAAGACCTACTGTGAACCATGGTAACAATAATACGTCTATAAGAACATAAGATAGAGTTATATGCACCCATTTACCCATAAATAAGCAACCATAGTTATTTCTCTCCTCTGCCCACCTTGGGGTGTGTGTGTGTGTGTGTGTGTGTGTGTGTGTGTGTGTGTGTGTGTGATTTCATCTGATTTGTGATTTCATAGATATACAGAGATCCTCAATGATAATTCTGCAAATAATACAAATCAGTAACTTTTTTGCTATTTATAGTGTTAGAAAGATATTTGGGGTGTTGAGGGGTTAAGGACTGGCTCAGGGTCACACAATGAGTATATACTGGCAGTAGGGCTTAAATCTATCTTTTCCTTATTCTAAAGCTGGTCATCTGTCTATTATACCATGATGCCTGTGCCCTCCACTCATATTCACCTTTGTGTTCCAGGTGAGGAAGATAAAGGTGTACATGTTAAGATAAGAATGCAAGTGTAGTGTTAGTTGTGCAAGAACTTTCCAAGTGAACACTTTCCAAATGGCTTTGTTGGTCTTTCCTACAATAGTCCTTATTGGCCTATCTTATATTGTTATTCTCAGAGTCAGTCACACTTGTTAAAATAATAAGCAAATACTATTAACTGTGTCAATTAATAACCACAGTATGCAACTGATAGCAAAATATATCCATTCTTTATAAAATATTCTCATATTTGCTAAGCACAGTTACCTTAAGAGTAATTTAATAAATTGATTACTTCTAAGACCCATGATTTCATCCATGTGGTTCCTCTCTATATCAATGTAGAGCACAACCTCTTGATGTCTTACTACATAGGTAACCTTTTCCATGTCATGAAGCCTTTTGGCTATCTGATAAAACCCAGGAGCTTCTTCCTAGACCAATGGTTTTAAATACATGAAATAAAATACATAGAAACTACTTATATTGAAATACAATTATCATTTTTTTTAGAAAGCAAATTCATGGACCCTAGGTTAAGAGCCTTTGCCTTTAGATTTTCATGGAGATCAGAACATATAGAAAGGTATCCTATTTTCTTCATTTTTTCCCCTTTTGGTATGGCCTAGGACATCAGAGACAACAAATCTCCTTGACATTTCTCAACTTGCTGAGACTGATTACACCCTTCTGTTGACCCTGAAACTGAGCTCCTTGGGGGTGAGGACTGTCTTTTACCTCTTTTTGTATACACTGAACTTAGCATAGTGCCTGGTACTTAGTAGGCGCTTAATAAATGTTTATTGATTGATTAGTTGATTGATTGAGAGTAAATGGTCTGAATGAGTTGCTGTGGTTGAAAAAAATCACTACATAGTTGCCAAACCATTTTTATGATGAAACTTTATGATCCCACCATTGCTGGTACCTTGTACCTGGGCTGATACTTGACACCTTTCTAGTTCACTAGCTCTCTCTGAGTTGCCAAATTTTTATATTGAAAAGAATCACTGCCACACAAGAATAATATAGAATGGCAATAGAATAGTACTTTGGTAGAGTGTAAGGAAATGTTATCTAGGAGAGCTGTGTCATTCACCACCATGGCATTGCATTTGTTGTTTTCTCTTGAAAGGGTACAATTAAAGAGTTAAAAAATGCTCCTCTCTAAATGCAGAATAAGACCTAAATTTTAGGATACTGTCAATACAAGAATTTATTTTGCTTGACTATCTTTATTTGTTATAAGGACTTTGTATTTATTTTCTTCTTTAAATATAGAAGAAAGGGAGTCAGAGAAAACAAATAATTGTTCACTGAAAAAAATTGAAATAAATTTTCAAAGAAAAATAATAAAACCTCAAATAGACCCTTTATGCCCAGCTATACTTCAGCTGATTCCTTACAAAAGCTTAAGGTAGAAGATTGCTATACATTTTTCTATATTTTTTCTCAGTTTCAGTAGCTTAGTTGTGCAGTGTGTATTAGTACTTAAATCCATACCTCACTGGAATTAGCTATGGTTGATTTTATCATCCTCCTTGAGCTAATGAAGTTTAGGATAAGTTGTTTTCAAGCATAAAAAGAGGCGAGAGCTTGAAGGGGAGACAATAAATCAAGGTTAAATGCTACCACCCTACAAGAATATGCAATGTAACTAGATTCCCCTTCAAGCTCCCCCTTTGGGGAAAATCAGTTTCTTCATTAAATTTCCATGATTTGTTCTGGGCTTTCTGAAATAGTCTATTAAGAACTCTGTTTATATTTTAGAGACTTATGGAGCACTTTGGGTTTTATAGTGTTTGCAAAATGTTCCTTATAGTGAAAATTATATGCTGAGATGGCAGGCTACTGAACCAATATATTGTTATGCTGATTAAATGGATTAAAGGCTATATATTTTGTACACACATTGGAGAATTTGAGCTATTAGTATCACAGAAACTAATCTCATCTCATCAGATGCATGTATTCATAACTTGTTTCTTGTCTTGTCTTATTGGATAATCACGACTCTGCTGCCCTGTACGGAAATTATCTTTCACTTCCCTCAAACTCTTATGCTGGTTAGCACTGGGAAAAACAAAAGAAAACAAAACAAAATTGCAAGGAGGGGACAGGATATCTGCAATATATGTTATCTTATCAATTAACTGTGATTTTGGGAAAGTTATTTAATGTTCCTAAGCCTTAGTCACTCAATCTGCAGTATGAGAATATTCACTTACCAATGGCAGTAAACTGACCAGATGATCTCTTATAGTCCCTTTAAGGTTTATAACAAATTCTACATATCAGAATACACATATTATTCTGATTTTACATATAGTAATTAATTTTCTTTAGAAAATTCATTTTAGATCAATTGGTTCTGCTTTATTTCATATATATGGATGTGTATATAATTAATTTAAAAATTTTAATAATAATAATGATGATAGTAATAATAATAATTTGTAATGCAAGGTTCACTTTTTGAAGACTTTTTTCCCCCTAGGAAATTTTACCTATAATTTCTGTGATTTCTACCAGTGATATTTAAGATACTAATTAATAAATGGGGTTGTTGTAATGATCTTCCCTGCCCCTTAATAGGCCTCTGCCCTTTATAAAACACATGGGAGGTGACAGGGAGGAACTTGCTGAAAGGGTGGAAAAAGAAGGATGGAGCCTGAGAGACAGTCAGAACTACTGGGAGCAAGAAGTATGGAGGCTGAGAAGCTAGTACAAGTGAGAGAGGGGCATTCTTGCTTAAGGGATCCTGTTTTGTTTTGAAGGCCTGATGGAGGGAAGGCTTGGGAAGGCTTGGGAATTATAGTGTTCACTGCATTTGCTATGTGTATCACCTTTGTGGTTACTATGATGAATTCAGCTTCTGGTTTTGGGATTTGACTTTCTGGTATTTGAATAAATATTTTGATTCTGTCCTCCATGTGGAGAGTCTGTTACATTTTGTGATACTGGAATACTCATAGCCATAGTGGGTGCTGTGAATATAGCATTGGTGTTATAGTTGTATAGACAAAATTATGTAGGCTTATATAAATCTCAATATTTGGTACATGATAAAACCACTGGTTTTTCCAATTAAATTGTTTAGTTACATTAGTTATATATGCACTAGGGTGCTCTAACTCCTTGGTGTTCTTAGAATTGAATTAGAATTAAAGTTTCATCAATGCAAATGTCCTATGTTAAAATTATTTCCACTGACAGAGAAGGATAGCTTGTCTGTAATTTATAAAAATCTGACCTGCAGGTACTTAGAAGTTAAATGACTTAACCTAGAAAAAAATAAAGTTAAAAAAAAAGAATGCTTCAATCTGCAAAACAAAACAAACAAATAAAAGAACTTTAATGACTTAACCATGGTCATATAGATAATAAGTATCACAGGTAGAATTTAGACAGCTGTCTTCTGACTCCAAAGTTTACCTTTTATTCATTGTATCACACAGCTTCTCTTATCCTTACTTTTCCTAATATTCTTAGGAATAAAAACAGGAAAAAATAGGGATTAAAGGACTTCAAATATCTAAATATAAGTTAAATTCTTGTATTCTAAACTGTCAATCACTATTTTTAGGCTCCAGTTTTCCTTTCTTCTTAGAGGCAAAGTTTGAATTCGTACTCCATTTTGAAGCAGGAAGGTGGCTCAGGGGATGGAATGCTGGATCTGGAGTTAGGAAGATCTGAGTTCAAATCATATCTATGACACTTAGTAACTGTGTGGCCCCCAGCAAGTCACTTAACTTGACTTTGCCTTAATATACTTGGGGAAGGAAATGGCAAAGCACTGTAGTATCTTTACCAAGATAGCCTCAAATGGGGTGGTGATGAGTCAGACATGACTGAAAACATCTGAACACACATAAAACTAATACAAGGTAATCTTGGGAGAAGGCAATAGCATCTGGAGGGGCCAAAAATATCTCATGATGAAATTACCTCTTCTCCCTGGAAATATTCCTCCTCCTCAGTAGTACTCTCAAACCTGTTCATCCTTCAAGGTCCAGCTGAGGTCCTGCATTTTGAAGGAAACCTCCAGCTACTTCAATCTTCAGTGATCTCTTTTGGGGCAGCTAGGTGGCACAGTGGATAGAGTTCCTGGCCTGGAGTCAGAAAAACACCTCTTCCTGAGTTCCAATCTGTCTTCAGATACTTACTAGCTGGGAGACTTGGGCAAGCCTCTGACCCCTGTTTGCCTCAGTTTTCTCATCTATAAAATGAACTGGAGGAAGAAATGGCAAACCAGTTCAGTATCTTTGCCAAGAAAATCCCAAATGTGGTCATAAAGAATAAGACACTATTGAAAAACATTGAACAACAACATATGATTTGTCTGGTAAAAAGGAGTTACACATTAGTTTCTGTTTTGTGCATTGGGGGGATTCAGAATTAGGGTGGGTGGCCATAGGGGTATGTTGATATCATTATGATTTACTGTAATGCCATGCACAAGCAGCTTTCCAAAAGAATGCTACTGTGAACAGCTTTTAAGGTTCTGATTACACAGTATAGTGATCACTCTATTTATTCCATAATAAATCAAAGCAAAACTTTCACAGAAAATCAAGGTATAACATTCATAATACTATAACTTATAACAGAAAATCACAATATAATATTCACAACATAGTCTCAAAGTATAATAGTCAAAGTCTTCCACTCATGGGAACTAAGTTAACTCAATCAGTCACTTATCAGTAGTCTCAAAATATTATAGTCAAAGTCTTCCACTCTTGGGGCAACTAAGTTAACTCAATCAGTCACTTATCAGTAACATATAGTAGTCATAATATAATATACACAACATAGTCTCAAAGTAAAATAGTCACTCAAGTTAACTCAGTCACTTATTCAGCAAAGTCTTCCACTCTTGGGGCAAAGTCTTGATTAACTCAATCAGTCACTTGTTCATCAATCAATTACTAAGTATCATACACAAAACCATCTCCCCTTAGGTCACCACTAAACTACAATTTTATCTTTACTCAGTACCCAGGGAGAGGTCTTTTCATCTTGACTTGGGGCCTGTTCTCAGATTCTCTGGATCTCTTCCAATGTCCCAGATTCTACCTGGATTCACAAGACTGTCACCTGAGTTCAATGACAGACAGCTCCCAGTTCCTTGACTAGCTCTCTGGGTAAGTCTTGCTCCACCCCGAAGTTCACAGGGTCTGGTCCATGTCAAATCCCTCACCATTTCTGCTCCAGGGAATTCAACGCTCAACCAACCTGCAAACAAAACCTCAGCATCCCAGTAATGCCTCCTCAGTCACCTGGGCTCCTGGCTCTGGGCTTCAGGCTCTGGGCTCCTGGGATCCCACTCAGAAGAAGCTCCACCACCACAAGTTCTCAGGAAATTCTGGCTCAGTTCTCCATTCTTCTGTAGCTGCTCTGCCACCAGATCTTGGTCTCAAGAAATTCTCACTGTGCCTCTCTGGGGCTTTTCCTTATATACACACAGCATGAACTTCCTGTTTCAGCTAACCTCTTAGACAGGAGTTCATACCTTCTGTTCCCCCTACAGAGGCTTGATCAGTTACTAAGTGCTAAGTACCTGCTACTTTTTTTTCTTTTTTTTGCTTTTTTTGGTGGCAATTGTGGTTAAGCACCTTGCCCATGGTCACATGGCTAGTTTTTGTTTGTTTGTTTTTTTGATATGTGTTAAGCGTCTGAGGCTGGACTTGAACCCAGGTCCTCCTGGTGTTTTATTCACTGCACCACCTAGTTGCCCCAGTACCTGCTACTTTTGCCAACACAAAGGGATCTTTAAATTCAAAATTACATTACCATTACATATACACCTATAACTGGAATGTTCAATAGGAGAGGAAACAACTAATATGCCAAAGCTATGGTAGAAAAGGGTCATGGAAACTAAGGCATACATTAGGTCAAGATATGGGTTTAAAAAAAAGTACCAAGATGGAATCTAGCAGTTGTCAATCTTTGATATGGTAATAAGGGGGAAAGAAGCAGACTGCTGCTTTGTGACTTGCTTTTACATTCATTATTCTAACCCATCCATTCCTAAACCTTCTTCACTTGTTTGTTTGGGAATGGCCTAATGAAATCCAGAGACTGTTATGAGTGTTCCCACACATATACATTCACATATATACATGTACAGGAGGTCACTCAAAGAGTATCCAATTAAGACCTATAGACAAATAATAGCAAAATGTTTGAGATTTTACCTTAAAAACTTTAAAAAGGTTACTGAGCAGGAGTCAAGATAGTGGATGGAGGAAGCAGTAAATTGCTGTAACTCTCCCATATTCACCTTCAAACAACCATAAAGTAACACCCCCAAAACAAATTCTGGAATAGCAAGAGGCAGCAAAAAATCAGGTGAAACAATCTTTCAACCCAAGAAGCTTGGAAGATCCACAAGAGAGATCCATATCACTCATATAAAAAGGGAATGAATTCCAGGGTGGGAAGCATCCCAACAAACCAGCAGCAAGTCTGTCTCAGCAAACCAGCAGGAGATCCTGAGCCCCAGTGTGGTGGAGAAGGCAAACAACAACACTAGCAGGGGTAATCCTGATCTCAGACAAAGTAAAAGCAAACATAGACCTAATTATAGAGATAAGGAAAGGAAGCTACATCTTGCTTAAAGGTGCCATAGACAGTAAAGCAGCAATACTAATACTAAACATATATATATATATATATATGTGGTATACCATCTAAATTCTTCTTTTTTTTTTTTTTTTTTTTTTGAGGGCAGTTGGGGTTAAGTAACTTGCCCAAGGTCACATGGCTAGGTTTTTGTTTGTGTGTGTTAAGTGTCTGAGGCCGGATCCGAACTCAGGTCCTTCTGACTCCAGGGCCAGCGCTCTACTCACTGTGCCACCTAGCCACCCCCATCTAAATTCTTAAAGGAGAACTTAAGTGAGGTTACAGGAGGAAAATGACAGAAAAACTATACTAGAGGAGAACCTCAACTGTCCCCTCTCAGAGTGCAATAAATCCAACCCAAAATAAAGAAACTAATGAGGTAAATAGAGTGTTAGAAAAATTATATATGAGAGACCTTAGGCATGATTTAGACGTAAAAAGTAATACCATAAACAAATTAAAAGAGCAAGGACTAGTTTATTCGTCAGATCTATGGAGAAATGATGAATATTTATGACCAAATAAGTGATAGAGAGCATTACAAAATGTAAAATAGATAATTTTGATTATATCAAATGAAAACGTTTTTGTATGAGCAAAATCAATGCAACCAAGATTAGAAGGAAAGCAGAAAGATGAGAAGCAATCTTTACAGCAAGTGTCTCTGATAAAATTTTTATTTCTCAAATATATAGAGAACTAAGTCAGATTTACAAGAATATAAGCCATTCCCTAATTGATAAATGGTCAAAGAATATGAAAAGACATGAAGAATGAAGAAATGAATGAAGAATGAAGAAATCAATTCATATGAAGTGCTTTACATCACTTTTGATTACAGAAATGCAAATTAAAACAACTCTGAGGTACTTCCTCACACCTATCAGATTGTCTAATGGACAATGATAAATGAAATGGAAGATGATAAATGCTGGAAAAGATGTGGGGAAGTTGGGACACTAATGAACTCTTGGTGAATTTGTAAACTAATTCAATCATTCTGGAGAGCAATTTCAACTGTGCCCAAAGGGCAACCAAACCAGGTATCCAATACCTGGTTTGATCCAATAATACCACTAATACCACTGTATCCCAAATAGATCATATAGAAGGGAAAAGGACCTGCATGTACAAAAATGATAAATTTATAGCAGCCCTTTTTATGGTGGCAAAATATTGGAAATAGAGGGGATGCTCATCAATAGGGGGATAGCTAAACAAGCAGTGGCATATGAATGCAAAGCAATACTATTGTATAATAAGAAATGATAAACAGGCAGATTTCATGAAAACCTAGAAACACCTATAAACTGAGGCTGAGTGAAGTGAGCAGAATCAGAAAAAAAAATCATTTTATCCGAAACATTGTGTGATATTTCGTTAAAAATGACACAGCTGTTCTCAGCAACACAATGATCCAAGAAAAGTACAATGGAGTTGTGAAGGAAAATACTATCCATATCCAGATAAAGAACTGGTGGACTCTGAATGCAGATTGAAACATTTTTTCACTTTATTCTTTCTTGTGTTTTCCCCCCTTTTGATCTGTTTCTTTTTTTACAACTGTGACTAATATGGAAATATTTTTTATATGATAGCACATGTATAAACTATATCAAACTGCCTACCATTTTCAGAAGAGGGGAGGGAGGGAAAAATTTGGAACACATAATCTTATAAAATGAATGAGAAAATGTTTCTTGACATGTAACTGGGTAAAATAATTATTCTAAAAAATTCTGGAGCTTATAATATATTTAGCAAAATTTGGGTTAAAATTCAACTACTATATGACCTAATTATTAGAAAGAAAAAGAATGAACCATGTGTGCACTTGGTATGATAATAATTCCACACACACACACTCCAAAGGAGAAATAAACAAGCACCTACTATGTGATAAGTGCTTTATAAATATTATCTTATGTGATATTCACAAAAATCATAAGGGCTAGGTGCCTGTACCCACATTTACAGTTGAAGAGACTGAGACAAAAGTGACTTACTAGGTTTAGACCAGGCCCTCTAGGTCCTGAAATGAAGCCCTTTGATTGAATCCAAGTTTCACAGAAGAAATTCTTTTATCAATGGAATTTGTTCTCTGAAGTTTAGATGCAGTCAAATGGGTGCATGATGACCTAGAGGGTCACATGTGGTCTCGAGGTCATAGGATCCCAACCCCTGGTTTTGATAGCTTGTGTGAGAAACTGGATTTGAACACATATTTTCCTAAACTAAAGTCCTGAGTTCAATCCACCGAACACCTCTCAGCTATATATATATAGGCATCCTTCACCTCACATTTGAGTTTCACAGGACAATAATATAGATCATCATTGTTCCAAATATATTCAAGGGTTTTATTGGTTTTCCCAAAGGCATTTCTTAATTATTTAATAGTCAAATCATCCTTCTTTGAGTCACTTGCTGAAAATCAATCAAAACTTTGGGATAATGAGTGAAAATAAGATAGTTTCAGAGTCAACAAGACCTGGGTTCAAGTTCTGCTTTTGCCACAAATTGATTGTGTGAATCTAAACTGACAGTGCCACAGGGAACTCTCTAAGAATATAATTAGAAAAATAACACTTGATCTTCATTGGTAGAAGGAGTTTTCTCCCTGGGTATAATCTAGAGCATTGAACTTACAGATCTAGACCAAAAACAAAACATGACTTCTTCATTGTGGGATTAAGATAATGAATACTAAAATAATGAAAGTCTCAGGCTTTAAATGAATGGATGATTGGAAAACAGCTATAAAATTAGAATCAGTAATGTAAACATAAAATATAAACAATGTTTTTTCTTTGAGTATGATGGGTTATCTTGAAAAGTGGGAAACACACCCTCTGCCTTACAATATTGTATCAGATCAGTCTAGAATCAAAGTTCTTCAATTTGCTTAAAATTTTCATTGTTAGATTATCATCAATTTAATGTCTAAAGATTGTTCATTGAAAAGAAAATTGTGAACAGTTTATAAAAAAGAAAACTGAATATGGACTCATCGGTTGGCTGTAGAAAGAATATTATAAATGCCTCATTTTTTGACTCATCAGCAGCAGAGGAAACTCTGACCATGTTTATTTACATATTATAAAGCACGGTGCAAGAACAAAAAAAAAATCAGAAAGAAGCAAAATAATCACTGGCATGACCAATACATTTAATTCTTGCTTCCTCAGCCACTGAAAGAGTCCATAATTTGCTGTTCTGTGCAATTAAAGACACTGAGGATGCTACTTAGTATCCATTTTGGGATACTCAGCACATTAGGGACTCTTAATTAATATTGACTATTTTTCTTTGTGGGTTTTTTTTTTTTTTTTTGGCATGTCAGCCGGGAGTCTTTGTAAAGGAGAAGATACTGCATTTTTTATATCGAGTGTAATTTTTCCAAATTCTGTACATAGCCACACCTGGTAAACATGAGTTATTTTTAAAAGGAGAAAAAGCTGACTATACAAATTTATTTTATGCTGCATTCAAAGAGAAACCAATTTCGTAAGAACTGCTACTGTCAATTGTCTTTAGCTCAGAAGCTGTGCTAATTTTTTTTCTTCATTTCCTCTAATTTTTTTTTTATTCATTTTTGCTCCCATCCCATTTTGGTGTTCTTCCCAGTTGTCTTTCTCTTTTCCCATCATCTGCATTCTTGTATCTATCTGCCTTTTCTTTCCTTGTCTACTTAACTCTGGCATTCCCTCTAGCTACCCAGGAATAATTCTATCCCAAACTCCCTCAGTCTCCCCCTGCTGGCATATCCCACCAAGAATAGTACCCGATGCTTACCTCTCACAGGTACCCATACACACTGTTTAAGACTTGTCATACTATACCGCCTGTTCTCCCACTGAAATCTATGAATATTGTATGTATTAAGTGTCTGCTATGTACAAGGTGGGGCATTCTGATCATCTATATTCTTGACTCCTAATCATATGTGCTACAGGTAACTGGAGAAAATCATTAAATCATACTGGTTGTAGGCATCCAATAGAGTGCTGAGACTGGAGTCAGGAAGTCCTGAGTTCAAATATAGGTTTACAGGCTAAGTTGTCTGACCCAGGTAAAATCACTTAATGTCTGTCTGCCTCAGTTACCTCAAATGCAAAATGAGGGAAATAATAGCATGTAACTCATAGGGTTGTTGTGAGGCTCAAATGAGATATTTACAAAAGCACATAGCACAATGTCTAGTACAAAGTAGACCCTATATAAATGCTTATTCTCTCCCCCTTTCCCCTCTATTACATGACCAAAACTGCAACAAAGCAATCCTTTTCACTTCCATAGTTCATTTACTATCCCGCTTGCCATAGTGCCTATTTCAAAATTGTTTATTCCTTTCAAGCCTCCAATGGCACCTTCCTTTCTGCCCCCTCAACTGAGAACCTTGCTTCAAAATTTACTGAAACATTGAGGGAGCTATTCCTCAAGCTACCTCTTTTCCCGTTCTGTTTTTCCCCCTTTTTCTTTACTATCTCCGTCATCCCTTGACTCTCATGAGTAGACACCCATTATCTTTGCCAAGGCAAATCTCATTATATTGATCCTATTCCCTTCCATCTTCTCCAGTCGATTGCATTTTCTATCATCCCCACTCTCTCTAATCTTCAATTTCTCTATAGGCTCCTTCTCAACAAAATTATGTCTTCTTCAATCTCAAAGAAACTTTCTCCTGGATTGAACTATCTCTTGTCCTGCATCTGGCACATAGTAGGAGCTTAATAAATGCTAATCAATTGACTGACCATAGCTTTCCTCTACAACTTAACTAAAATCTTTGAAACCTCTACTTTGTCTGTTGTTTGCTTCTAAACACTCTTGAATGTGACTTTTGATCCTATAACTGAGATTCCTCTCTCCAATGTTACTTGTCATCTTTTAATCGCCAAATCTAACAGCCCTTTCTCAATCCTCATCCTTCACCTTTCATTATCTTTGACATTGCTGATGTCCTTCTACCAGATATTATCTCCTACCTAAATATTAATGGCACTACTTTTTCCTGGTTCTCTTGCAAAATTTCTGACTGTTCCTTTTAGTCTCTTTTAGGATCTTCATCTAGGTCACATCTATCAAACTCAAGTGCCCTCCATGGTTTTGTCTTGAGTGCTCTTCTCCTGAAGTCAATTGTTGACTTCAAAAGTCCTTATGAGGCAAATGTATCCCCTATGTAAGTTATCCTACGTTTATATATATATATATATATATATATATATATATATATACATATATATATATATACGTATATATATATATATATATATATATATATATATATATAGCCCTAGTCTTTCTCCTGAGATTTAATTCTACAACAACTACTTCTTAGACCTCTCAAATTCTAAATGAACATGTGTTATCTTTCCTCCAAATCCTTCCTCTCTTTTCAATTTTACACAAATATGTATATGTTATATATATATATATATATATAACATATACATACAGAGAATAATATATATATATATATATATTATTCTCTGTATGTGGTATATTTGCATGTTTTCTTCACTAGAATATGAGATTTTTGAGAATAATTTCTGTGTTTTTGCCTTGTTTTGTATCTCCAGTGCTAAAGAGAGTACCTGAAACATGATTAGCACTTAAGAAATGCTATTGATTGATTGACTTTCTTGTTGACACTAGTCATATAAATATAAGAAAATGACAGTTTCTGGTCTGAAGGGCCTTATGAATATTACAGGGTGAGAGGACATGTTGAATTATGGGGCATACATATGTCAGTAATTATGGGAAAAATAGAATATATGGGGACAAAAGAGAGATGTAGGCTAAATATCCTAGAAATATTTAAGAAGGAAGAAGACACTTTCATTTGAGGCACTGGGGAAGGATTCCTAGAAGTGGAAGCAGTTGTGGTAAATTCTGGATTGGAGAAAATTGAAAGGAGAAGATGAGGAATGAGGACTTTTTTGGCATGAGACATGAATACACAAAAGTAGAAGACAACATTTCAGTTTTGGAAAACACTTAATAGTCTGGCTTTGCTAAGTTGGCAAATTCCAGAAAGGCCTGATTTATAATAAGCTGTGAAGGTAACTGAGAAATCTGTATTTTATTTTATAGGCACCTAAATTGAATAGGTTTACTTTTAGTATCTCCATGTCCTTCACATTCTGTCTACAAACAATATGAGGTCAGAGAAGTAAACCTATTTTGAATTCTCCTAAGAATAGAGAAAGCATAATTTCTTTTGTAACCAATTATAACGGTTAGTAATGCTCTTTACATATAGGAGGCACTTAAAAGTTCTTACCTTAATATTTTTACATCTGGTTTAGATACATTTTGGAACAGATTGGTAAAATGTTACTTAAACTGATATCTGTTTTAAATGTGGATGAAAAGAAAGAGGTTCAATAATTCAATAATTAGCCTTGAACTTTTTTTTATTAGTTTAATAAAGCCCCACAAGATATATCAAATGATGATTCACTGACTGTTCGGCTATTGGGATTCTTATGAGGTCAGAGACTGGCATTCCTTTTGGCTCAGTCATGGAAGAAGATGTAAATGTTTTGTTCTTTTTAAGATTTATGTTCTATTTAGACATGCTGGTGCATGAGATCTAAATTATCTTGATTCAGAAAGGCAATTGGTCTATGGACTAGTAAAACTGAGAATAATTAATAGTGAAGATAACATTTGGAAACAACAGAATTAATGAAATGAAGAAAGATATGTTATTTATTTAACAATGAAATTATTCCAGTAGCATCATTATAGAGGTATGAGATTATATTGTCCAAACCCTCTACTTTACAGATGGGAAACTGAGGCCTAGCATAGGTTAAGGGGATGAGATCACATAGCTAGTTAGTGGCATTAATATGATTGGAACCCTAATTTCCTCCCACATCCATTCCAACTTGTTGAATGGTCTTTCTATCCACAGATGATTATTCTTTTCTTTAAGCATGTACATACTCTTCCAATTTCAAAAAATATACAAAATTTTCATTTGTCCCTGTAACTCTTTAGAGCCACTATTCAGTATTTTATTTTGATGCTGTCAAATGCCTTGAACATGTAATCTGCACCCACTTTCTATCTAAACATTCTTCTCATAACATCCTATAATCTGCCTTCTACTCACCAACTCTACTGAATCTGCTCCCACAAAGGCTGGCAGAAGTCTCCTGGTGTTCTGGCTAGATTTTTAAAGGTTTGGATTTGCACCCACAAATGACTTGCTGCACTCAGTTTTAAAGTTAAAATGTTTTAATAATCAGAATAGGCAAGGAATAGGAGTAGTACAATAACAAAACCAACAGATCAAGAGAACTATAACACAGATTACAATAATAATAATAAAAAGTAAAGAAGGGAAAGTTAAAGAAAACATCACTGATCCGGGGGAGCACCAACTCGTCCTTGTAGTGGCTGGGGGATCCCGGGGAACAGCCTCAGAGTCCCCACCAGGAAAGTCCCAGGCAGAACATCCTCTCCATGGGTGAGATCCCAATGAGAGGGAGAGATTTGGAAGTTTTTATGCAGGGAGAACAAAGAAGTTAAAACTTTCATAAGTTGTTTCACATGGTTTGGCTTCCTTGTGTGAATTCCAGGTGAGGCTGAAAAAATACGGTTATCAATCAGTAATGCTGGGAGAATAGCCACTTCCCATCAGCATTTTTTATTGTTCCAGGAATGGCTAGTTCCAGGAACTGAAATGTAGCCATAACACACTTGGTCACGAAAGAGGGTCAATTCTGGGGTCAATATCCAGTTATTTTAGTTCATGTGCCTTAAGGGTCGAGTGAACTTACAAAAAAGGAAAGAATATTCTTTCTTCACCTGGGCAACCCCTTTGGTTTTTTCTTAGTCTTCATTCATCTCTTTTCTTTTTCTGACTCCTGAGACATGCTTCATTATCTCCCTTCTCTGAATTCTCATATCACTTATAATCAGTAGCACACAAATTAGAAGTTTTGTCTCCCAAATTCAATTCAATTAAACAAACATTTATTAAGCATCTTCTATGTGCCAGACACAGATGCTGATGAATATGCAAAGACAAAAAACAAAATAGTCCTTGCACTCAAGGAGATTACATTCTATCAGTGAAAACACATATTCACAAAATATATGCCGAATAAATAAAATAAAATATGGGATGGAGAAATGAAACAAACAATAATCTATTCAGTTCCACTTAATGTACTAAGATTTTTTATAAATATTATCTCATTTGATCTTCACAACAATCCTGAGACATATATACTATGATTACCCCCATTTTACAAATGAGGAAACTGAGGTTAAAAGATTTGCCCAGGTTCCTACAGCTAGCAAGTATCTAGATTTGAGCTTAGGTCTTCCTAGCTGCCTCATTGGAGGAAACTTAAAGTTTGGTCAATACTTAATTACTTGCCTGGTCTTTAGGGCAATTGTAGGAATGTTTTTTCTTTCCTTCTTTCTTTCTTTCTTTCTTTCTTTCTTTCTTTCTTTCTTTCTTTCTTTCTTTCTTTCTTTCTTTCTTTCTTTCTTCCTTCATTTCTTTCTTTCTTTTCTTTCTTTCTTCCTTTCCTTCCTTCGTTCTTTCCTTCCTCCCTTCCTTCCCTCTTTCTTTCTTTTCTTTCTCTCTCTCTTTCCCTCTCTCTCTCTCTCTCTTTTATTTCTTTTGGATAACTTTGATTTTCTGTCAATAGAGGAAGCAATCATTTATCCCCTGAAAGGCTCTTCATGCCATTTGCAAGTACATTCAAACTTTAGCTTTAGGATATATTCCAGGAAGAACATGAGCCCAAACATTTAGTAATGGCACATGGGTTGCAATCACATTCCTCACAGTACCTAAAGCAATGCTGAACACATAAAAGGTGATCAGAAAATTCTTGTTGATAGACTGCCTCCAACCTCTATTGGATCCAGGAGAGAATGGGAATAAGGTACATTTGAATTGACTTAGGTATTATGTAGAATTCAGAAGGACTGATAATTATTTGATTCTCTCAACTTTCCAACGCCAACTGAAAGCAGCTAAGAGAATGCTTCTTTTACTACACTTGAGCTGTTTGGTGTAATGCTAATGTTACAGTAGCATCTCTCTTCTCACTAACAAAAGAGGAAAAACAGCATGCCTTCTGTGTTTGGCTAATTAGGAGGTGGAAAGGTTAGAGCAGTATTCGGCATGACTCTGAAGAGTCAGAGACCAGCAGGGTTCCAGCTGTTGTATTAACGTCATGTTGTCAGGCAGGGGGAAAAAAAAGGAAGGGAGAAAACCCAGAAACACATTGACTAGAACTGCCTGTGAGCACACACAGACACCCACAGAAAGGGAAGAAGGAAGGAATTATTTGAGCCCCACCAAATCGACTCTTCCTTCATTTAGCTGCCTGCTCCAGACAAAAGAAAAGGCTTGGACCTGAATTGGATTCAGTCTTTTACTTGATGCCTCGATTTTCCCTAACCCTATGCCTATTCTTTATGCAGAGAATCAAGATTATTTGGGAGAGAAAAAAAGTAAATAGTAGCAGAGATCTCCTGCGGAGAAAATAAAAACATTATTATTGAGCTGTGAAATATAACTGACAATAAATCAATCAACTTGTCTGTGTGTGTCTCTCTCTTTGCTGTTTCCCATGATTTAGAATGAATCATTATTAACATGGTGACCCTGAGGAGTAATTACCCCAAAGAAATAGCAAACCAGAACAGTTAAATGTAGCTCTGATCAGTTCTCATCAAACCTCACCTTTAATTTTAGAATAGAAGGAAACATGAGGCAGTTATGATTTCATTTTAATAATTGATGCTCATTGCCAGGTTGGTGGCTTTTGGTTATGATGGAGCCAAGTCCTAGATTGCATTCATTTTAATTGATAAGAAAAAAAAAATAATAACATCAGATATCTTAATGAGGCATTTGTTATCTGAATACTCTTCTCAGCACTGGTTGGGATCGTGCAGCTCTCTGTTATGGTGACTTCTTTAATTTGAACTTTAAAAATATATTCTGTTATGGCCTTTATGATAGCCAGACTGATAAACAATACTCAGTTTCCAGTTTGATTTAATTTCTTGGGCAGATCAAGCAAAAGATAAAATATGTGATATAAACAGATACAAAGTAAACTTAACAGAAGGCTCAATTACTTGACTGCTCCTCTGCGGGGGCAAAGAAGGATACTCTTCTTTCTCTAAGAAGGTATAATCCTTTAAATTTAGGTAGATAAAATCCTTTAAATTTGAAACTTTAAGTTATATAAGAAAACCCTCAAGACTAGTGCTGGCCAAGATGATCTCTTCTTTGGCTAGAAGGCTAGATTCTGGAATCACTCTTCCTAGGTAAACAAAATCTCCTCTTTTTGTTTTTAATACTGACGTTCAGTAACATTGTTCATGAACTTTCCTGTTGAACAAAGTGGGCAAACATTCAAATCCAGGTCTATTCTACCAAACTATGGTTTGCCCTTTAAACAGAAGAATGATAAAGAACTAGGGGGTAAGATTGAAAACAATATAGATTTCTTTTCCAGCTCTGCACAGAAGAGTGATTCTTTCCAGAAAAAGCCAGCTGGTCATAATTCAATTGAATCATAATTCAATTCCCTGGTGGAAAAAATAGGATCCCAGTCACAAGGTGGTATTCTAGGGTGTCTGTCTCTCTCTCTCTCCCAATAGCTGATAGCAACTTCTCTGGATTGACCCACATGAAAAAAGTTGTGGCTCTGTCCAGTAGTATCATCATACATCTGGATCATTTAAGCTCCCCAGAATCTACTATGATGGATATAAATGTGTTAGACATGGGCTCAGGAAGATCAAATTTTGAAGCCTGCCTCCAACTTTCAGTATGTGTCCTGGAGCAAGTTACTTTACTTTTCTGAATTTCAGTTTCCACATCTGTAGAATGGTGATTGGGGCAGATATGTGGCACAGTGCATACAGTGCTGGGTTTGGAGTCAACAAGACTCTTTGCCTCAAGTTCAAATCTGTCCTCAGATACTTATGGAATGTATGACTCTGGGCAAGCCACTTAACCCTGTTTGTTTCAGTTTTGTCATCTGTAAAATGAACTGGAGAAAGAAATGGCAAATCACTCCAGTATCTTTGCAAAGAAAATTTCAAATGAGGTCAAAAAGAGTCAGACATGACTGAAACAACTGAAGAACAACAAAATGGAGACAATAATATCTACCATTCTTACTCCAGAGGCCTATTAAAAGCCTAATGTGATATAATTTCTGTACCACATTATACAAATGGATTCATTATTACTTGTGAATATTGGTGTGTGTTGAGACTCCTGGGGATCCTTTCCCATGTACAGGAAGACACCATATATTGGAGAGAGTTTTGTTGATGCAGCCTTAGAGAAGGCTGAGCTGATAAGTAGTGTTCAGAGTAGATGTTTCTCACTGCACAGAAGCTGATAGCTACATTCTTCTAGCTTCACTGAAGTCTTCATGTATTGTTGGAGTGGCTGTTTTCTTATTAAGGCCCAAGAAAATGCTCCATTTTGAAGAGAAACAGTCCTATGTGGTTAAGTCTTGAGACTTTGAAAAACAAAACAAAACAAAACAAATTGCTGACAAGCAAGGGAAACACAGACCACTCGGGAGACTGAAGGCATTTCCCATCATTAAATTTCATTTCGTTTCAAAGAAGTGCATACCAGCAGAAGTATGGCCCCTTAGATAAAGTGCCTATTTTGGACAATGATGTATAGCATGGTATGGATTCTACCACTAAAGAAATATATGTCTTTTATTTACATATGCTAGAATTTAATTGCATCCTCAACAGAAAAAGAGATGTTCCTAAAATTCAGGAGGAGGGGCAGAATTACCACAGAAAACACCTCCCATTTTACAGTAGCAGTTAGCGTTAATAAATTTTGAATGTGCTTGCAGATGGCATGGAGATCCTTTCAGGGAATAAGTGATTACTTCCTCTATTGCCAAAAAGTCAAAGTTATCCTATAAAAAAGAAAAAAGAGAGAAAGATATTCTCACAACCTTACTCCAAAGGGTAGGTGGGAGAAAAAACTCCAATGACAGTGTTTTGAACCCACTAAGAGAACCACATCCTACATAGGTTTGGGAACCAGGGGGAAGTCATGTATAATGTTCAGTAGCAACAATTCTCTGATTGTTTCATGTTCAAGACAAGTCTTGCAAACCACTGCTGGTAAAATAACATGATTTGCATCCTGATGGAGCCAAGGAATGAGAAATGAGTTTCAGAGCCAAGTGGCTCAGAACAAAGTCCATTTCCCTGACCCACCCTTGAATTGCCAAATTATAGTGCAGTGTGGAAGGGGAAGTTCAGCCCAGGAGCTGAAATTGGAAGAGATCAGCTTAGGGATCCAACTCCTTCATTTTTCACCCTGGAGCAATTAAGATGCAGAGAAATGAAATGATTTTTCTAAGGTAGTATATAGAATAAACAGAAAAGCCAATATTCAAATCAAAGTCTTCTGACTCCTGAACAGTGTGCCTTCCATCACATTGTTTCTTCCACAGATGCATGCATTCACAAGGTGGAGGAAACGACATCACTATGTTTTGTCATTTGTCTCTCCCCTATTTCCTCCCAGGAATGGGTCACAATAATTATATCCTTGCCATCCATTAAATGTTGAGGAATAAAGATCTGGCATCTTTGCCAAATAAATGAGCTTTACTGAAAGAATAGGAAGGTTTTATCGAGAATGTGGTACTTTGTGTGTGTGTGTGTGTGTGTGTGTGTGTGTGTGTGTGTGTGTGTGCGCATGTGTATGATTAAGCTAGAAACTGACTTCTGTACTAGATATGGTTTCAAAGAAAATTTGCTCATCAGAATGCATCAATGAAGCAGATAATCAAGAATTCTCAAGCTAAGGTTATGAGAAGCATTATGGTGTTGTGGGAAGAGTTCTGAAACCAGTCAGGTGATCTGGATTCAAATTTCAATCTTTATTAGTTATATTACCTCAGGCAGAACATTAAATTTTTCTGAGCCTCAGCGTCTTATTTGTTAAATAGAAATAATTATACTACTTAGTTTACAAGATTGTTTTAAGAAAAGGAAGGCAGGGCATGGATGTGAACTACTGTAGTAACATCAAAATATTAGGTGCAAAATATTAGCCTCTGTCTCCAGCACAAAAATCTCAGAAGCCTTTGAGGGGTTTGAAGCTTATGAAGCTCATGAACTATATAAGCTTCAAAGCCCACAAAGACTTATGAGACACTGCATAATATTTTATCAAAATCAGAAGTATTGATTAATCCCCTACTTTCTTCATGGCTGAGTTTCTGTGGCATTTAACAACTTCCTGAATCTCTGGGCTAAATTGGGGGGGGGGGCATGTAAAATAAGCTACAGGCAACCTTTTCCTTATAGAATTTTGTCTTTTTTTTCCCCAATATACATAAACATTGGGTCAATATCTTCTGACTGGCAAATCCTAGTTTTATTCAAACAATTCAGTATAGGACAAGATTTGACAGAGCTGGATTCTATCCCTTCCACTATTGACTTGCTATGTGACTTTGAGTAAATCACTTATATCTCAATTTTGCCCTTTATAAACGGTGATATGAACACTTGCCTGACCTACTTTACATGGCTATTGTGAAGACTGAATGAGAGAATGGATGTCTTGTGCTTTAACGGGTCATGGTGATTTTAATTTTAATTGCTTATACTGCCTTAAAACTTGAAAAAAAAAGTGGCTAAAGAAAATTCTCACCAAAATAATTGTGTCTTGTAATTTTAGAGCATCAAGTTAGTTCCTGAACTGCAACTAGCCACCAGCAACAAAGAATATAATTTATCTTTGTGTCGGTGCCCTCATTCTCATCTTACATCCTCAGCTCTGCCCACCCTTCCCTGTTATCGGGAGATTGGTGAAACATTACACGTTTAAGTGATTGGGTTCTTTTTTTTTTGGCATGAATTTCTGAAATAGTTTTGCTTCCTTAATCTGGATTCCCTTCCAGTTCAAGAAACTCAGTCAGATGATTCAGGAGAGAGAGAGAGAGAGTCTGGGTTCTCCTAAGACTTTAAAGAATACATCAGGGTGATAGAAATCACTGGAGGGGGTGGGGGAGATTAAGCTAAATCAACATTCACAGTTGTTACACATTCATTGCTGGCATGGGGAGAAGAACAGAACACTACAAGGAGAAGCTGGGTTGTTCTTTTGGTCCTGAAATGGTTTATGTAGTCAGGGAACATATCTGTTTAAAAAACAGGTCTCAGTGTGAGGAAGATATTTTATTCAAATATTGCCTATGGAGGGTATGACCTGCAGAGCTGTTAACCTGTGAAAAACTACTTCAGCTGTGCTGGTTCTCTTTTTTAAAGTCCTCTGGCCTCATCTGGCATGGCGCCCTCCTACCTCCTCTCCTGTGGAGTGTCTCTATCACGCCTCTAGCAAGAGAGGTGGGTGGGAAGATAGTTTTGTCATTAAGCCAGCTAACAGGGTTTTATGAACCAGTCAGGTTCTGCTTGGCTAATAGCTTTTTAAAGAGGCTTAGGGAAAGAAAAGAGGTCTGTTGGGCTGAAAAGAAATCCCTTATTCCACCCCCACACCCTAGCTTGGATGGTTTCAAATGGTAAGAAGATGACACCAGTGAAAAGGCAACATTCATTTCTGTGAGTGATAGTCTGTAGGCTTAAAAGAAAAAAAAAATAGGAAAGGATAGGAAGCAAGGAAGGAGGAAGGGAAGGAAGCAAGAAAGGAAGGAAGGAAGGAAGGAAGGAAGGAGAGAGGAAAAAGATGAAGAAACATAGCTTACATATATTGGGTTCAAGATCAACCAATGGGTAGGATAATTTCAAATAATTTCAAACTAAATAGAGTGAACTGAAATAACTTCTTAATTAGGGAATCCTTCTAGAATCTCCTCAAGATAAGCTTCTTTGATGCAATTATCTCTGGCTTTATACATCTCTTTATTGCATTTCTGACTTCAACAAAATCATTTGCATCCCTAGGGCTGCTGTATAAAGCAAGCTTCAGATGGTGTGGAAGGCAGCTGCCTAGGTAACAAAGGGTGAGAGCCACAAAAGGCCTTTGACACCTATTCCAAAGAAATTCTAAATGATGCCTATTCATTTTTAAAAATTCGAGTAAAGCATTGGTCTAGAAGGCAATTGTCGTTTGTAGTCTGGTTATATTTTTTTTTGTATTTTTTTTTATTTGTTAAACAAATGCTTTATTAACTTCTGGTTTACATCATTCATTTCTGCCAGATTTTGAGTTACAATTTTTTCCACATTTTTCCCCTACCCACCACCCCAGAATAGCAGTCCCACAAGATATCCCCTCATCCAATCTGCTCCCTCCCATATCTTCTCCCATACCCCCATTAGAGCAAGGTGAATCTCTGTGCCCCAATGCCTGCACATCTTATCTCCCAATTACATGCAAAATAGTATTAATAATAGTATTTATATATATTTGAAACATTTACTTTTAAGACCTCGAATTTCAGATCCATTCCCTTCCTCCCTTGATACCCATTCCCTCTGGGAAGGTAAGTAATTCAGTATGTGTTGTACATGTATAGCTGTGCAAAACAGTACCATAGTAGATATACTGTACAAGGCTGCTTATAATTCCCTCCCACCCATCCCACCCCACACCAGGTCCATTCCCTACTTTGATCCTGTCGCTCTTTGAAAGTGGGTACTTCCAACCTCCTCTTCCCCCAAAATACCCTTCCCTCCATCATCCCCTCTCTCATCCCCCTTCCCCCACTCTCCAGCAGGGTAAGATATCCCAATTAGTATGTATGTCATTCTCTCCCTGAGCCAGATTCAATGCTAATATTTTTTGCCTTTTTGCCTTCCTGTTCTTCCCCTCCCCTGCAACTACTTCCCCTTGCTTCTTCTACATGAGATAGTTTACCCTATCCTGTCTTTCCCCATCATCTCTTGCCACTTTCCTCTCTCACCTCATAATTTCACCCCCTTAAGTATCATCCCTTCCCAACAAATTCAACCTATGCCCTCTATCCATGTATAACTGTGGACATATATACACACATTCACATATGTATTCATATGCCCATATACCCTTCTCCCATTATTTTCATACTGAGAAAAGTTTCATCAGTCACAGTTATTGTTTTTCCATGTAGGAATGTAAATAGGTCAACTTTGATAAGTTCCTTTTGATTTTTTTTCCCTGATTACCTTCTCAGGCATCTCTTGCTTCTTGTGTCTGGATGTCAAATTTTCTGTTCAACTCTGGTTTTTTTCCTCAAGAATCCTTGAAAGTCCTCTATTCCACTGAATACCCATATTTTCCCCTGAAACAAAATACTCAGTTCTGCTGGGTAGGTGACCCTTGGGTTCACTCCCAGCTCTTTTGCCCTATGGAATGTTATATTCCATGCCCTTCAATCCCTCAGTGTAGAAGCTGCCAGGTCCTGTGCTATTCTGATTGTGTTTCCACAATATTGAAAGTGTTTCTTCCTGGATGCTTGGAGTATTTTCTCCTTGATCTGAGGATTCTGGAACTTGGCTATAGTATTCCTGGGAGTTTTCTTCTTGGGATTTTTTTCAGGAGGTGATCAGTGGATTCTTTCAATCTCTATTTTGCCCTCTGGGTCTAAAACATCAGGGTAATTTTCCTTGAGAATTTCTTGAAGGGTGATTTCTAGGTTCTTTCTTTGACCATGGCTTTCAGGTAGTCCAATAATTTTTAAATTGTCTCTCCTGGATCTATTTTCCAGGTCAGTGGTTTTACCCATGAGATATTTCACATTGCCTTCTATTCTATCATTTGTTTGGCTCTGTTTAACAGCATCTGGATTTCTCATAAAGTCATTAGCTTCCATTTGCTCCAGTCTAAATCTGAAGGAATGAATCTCCTCAGTGAGCATTTGAGATTCTTTTTCAATCCTGCAAATTTGGCTTTTTAAGGCATTCTTCTCCTCATTGCCCTTTTGAGCCTCCTTTGCCATTTGATTTAGTCTATTTTTTAAGGTGTTATTTTCCTCAGTCAGGCTGTTGACTCTCATTTCATACTTTTCCTGCATCCTTCTCATTTCTCTTTCCAATTTTTCCTCCACTTCTCTTATTTAGGTTTTGAAATCCTTCTTAAGGTCCTCTATGGCCTGTAACCCCCATCATATTTTCATTTAGGGCTTTTGGAGAAGGATTTATGACCTCACAGTCCTCCTACTGTTCCATGCTTCGATCCTCTTTGCCCCTAAAATAGGAGTCTAATGTTTCATTTTCTGTTTATTTTGTTTCCTTTGCCTCAGCATGTTGCCACTCAATTACTTGAATTTTGGGCTTGTTGCCACAGTAGGACTCTGCCACCAGACAGGGGAGCTTCCGTCCTAAAGCTAGGGTCTTCACAACTTCCAGTTCTGGGAAGCTGGAAGCCCACCCCAGACCACAATCCAGATCCAGGGAGGTTAAAGCAAGAGCGATTACCCCCCAAGACTGATTGCTGGATCTCCCTACAGTTTGCAGGCCCAGAGCTGGAGCTGCCACTGAAACTGCAAAATGTTGTGTCTCCTCAGAGGCTTCTAAGCCCCCAGGGGAGGAGGCTGACCCATTCCCCAAATACTGGTCCCAAAGTCCACAGGACACTAACCTCTTATTTTGTCCTAGGCATGTCTGTGTTGATGATTCTGAAATTGCCACAGCTGCTGGTGTTCTGGGGAACCTCCAGCTGGCTGCTGGCCTGGCCACCCTGGGGCTAAAACTTCGGCTCATGGGGACCTGGGCTCGGCTCTCTGCACTCTGGCTGTCTGCTCCCAGAGGGCTGTGCTGGCCCTTCCTGCAGGGTTGCTGGGCTGTCCTCAGTGGGACGTTAGCTTCTCTGTGTCATTCTGTGGGTGCTGGGCTTCCAGAAGTTGTTCAGAGTCCCCTTTTACATGGTTTGGATGTGTTCTGAGGGGAGAGCACCTTGGACGTGCTGTTTCTACTCCGCCATCTTGGACCCCAATTTATATTTTTCCTGGAAGCTTTTGGTACAGGAGTTCTGACTTCATTGGCTTCCTCCAGTTCCATGCTTTTATCCCTTTTGTCCCCATAAAAGGAATCTTAGGTTTGATTGCTATGCTTGCTTTGCTTGCTCATGTTTCCACTCAATTGCTTTTGAGTATTTTTGCCACAGTAGAACTCTGCTGTTCTACAGTAGAACTCCTCTGTGGAGAGGAGAGCTTTGTCCTAAATCTCTGGGATTTTTGCAGCTGCCAGAGCTATTAGTTGCCTTCCTTCTCTGAAGCCTTCACCTGCTCTGGCACCGGGTCATGCACCTCAGGTCCTCCACCCTAGATAGTGATCCAGATCCCAGCAGTTTAAAGCCAGTGTGATTACCCATCAGACTGGTTGCTTGGTCCCCCTAAAATCTGCAGACCAAGACCTCTGAAGCAGTCACACAGCAGCATCCATGGCACTTTAGTCACTTCTCCCTCTGGGGGCAGAGACCAGACCACAGTTCTGGACCCCCTGTTCCCAAAGTCCACACAGAACTCTCACTTTGTCTTTGGCATTTATGAGTTGATAATTCTGGAAACTGCCACAGCTGCTGGTGATCTGCTCTGTCAAAGTCCACTTCAGGTTTGGGGCCTCCCTGAGGCTAAAACCACAGGCTCATTTTGGGCTGGGCTCTGCTCCCAGCATGCTGCAATGAACCCTTCTTGTCCTCCTGCCAGGCTGCCTTTAGTAGGAGGTTGTTTTCTCTCTGTCACTTTGTGAGTTCTGTAGCTCTAACATTTGTTTAAAGTCATTTTTATAGGTATTTGAGGTGGTTATGGGGGGGTGCAGGGAGTTTTCCTGATTCTATGCCTCCATCTTGGTTCAGCCATGACCCTGTCCATTTTTAAAAGTGTTTACTTCTAACTATCCCTTACCTCAATCTGCCCTCCCTTCTGTCATCCCCCCTCTTATTCCCTTCCCCTCTAATTTGCTGTAGGGTAAGATACTCAATTGAGTGTGTATGCTATTCCCTCCTTAAGCCAAATCCAATGAGAATACGGTTAATTAATTCCCTTTCACCTCCCTGCTTTTCCTCTCCATTGTGACTGCTTTCTCTTGCCTCTTTTATGTGAAATAATTTACCCTATTCTATCTCTCCCTTTTTACTTCTCCCCATATAGTCCTCTCTTAATTTTGATTTTTAGATACCATACCTTCATGTATAATTTACCCTGTGATCTCTGTCTACAGACACATAGACACAGAGATATACACACATTCTCTCTCTTTTATACTATATATATATATATATATATATATATAGTATAAAAGTATGTATAAAATGTATATATATATATATATATATATATATATATATATATATATATATATATATATACAGAGAGAGAGAGAGAGAGAGAGAGAGAGAGAGAGAGAGAGAGAGAGAGAATGAGAGAGAGAGAGAGAGATGGAAAGCAAAATGGTAATTAGCTCCTTGTTTCAGCTATTCAAGTGCCTTTGAGACCCACCTAATGATTTTGGAGGTGGGAGGAACATGTTGATGCAACAGGAAGGGTGAAACAGGAAGGATAAGAACATAGAAAAGCAGGAGCACTAGCTGGGATGAAGCAGAGTTAAGAGGGAAAAAAAAAAACTTGTGGTGTTGGCACTCTGTCTTTGTGGATTTGTGTTTGTGTTACGTTGTTAGAAGCATTTGGTCTGTTGATTGTATTACTTTTTCAGATATAAGCATTCTATCTGTTGATAGTGTTACTTTGTCAGAAGCATTCTATCTGTTGAATTGTGTTACATACTGTCTGCTGACTTGTGTTGATTTCACAGGAAGAAAGAGAATTGAGATGATAGTGCCATCAATGAATATTGTTGTAACTCTGCCAAGTTTAATGTGTGTAAATATTTTGTGGCTCCATTAAATTTTGTCCTCCCAGAAACAGAAACTGTGAGTGGACTAGTCACCATGAGCTTTGAGTTGAAACAGTAGTTGGAACAGGTGCTAAAACAGGAGCTGAGAGCTGCCTACCTGTGAATCCAGATGACAGCTGGGTGAATTCAGGCAAAAACCGGGAGCATGGAAGAAAAGTCAAGGAAATTGGAACTCAGCTTCAAGTCAAGATGAAAGGACCTTTACTTGGGTATTTAGTGCTGACTGATAAGATTAAGACTGTGTGAAGTAGGGGTGGGTGATCTTTGTACTTTGTACTCCTTAAATATGATTGCTCCTTAAGGTTGATAGAGTTAAAAACGATTGGAAGCAGTCTCCAATTAAGATGAAAGAAGACTTTAGATGGGAACTTTATATTGATTGAGACTGTGACTTACTGGATGATATCTTTTGTTTTTGACTATGTGGTCACCTTAGTAATAAGTTGTTATGTTATATTGTTGTACTTTGGTTTCTTGTGAATGTTTTGCTTTAGTTTATTCCTTGAATACATAGAGGTCAATATACTATGTGATCAGTACCTTAAAGTTATTCACAGCTGCAGTCCTCAGGAGAGCTGTTTGTGCTTGACTTTACATACATACATATATTACATATATACACACATGTATACACACACACACACATATATATACACACACACAAACACACACACACACACATACACACACACATACCCTTCAACTACCTGAATACTGAGAAAAGTCTCATGAGTTACAAATATAATCTTTCCACATTGGAATGTAAACACTTCGACTTTAATAAGTTTCTTATGAATTCTCTTTCCCATCTACCTTTCCATGCTTCTCTTGACTCTTGTATTTGAAAATCAAATTTTCTGTTCAGCTTTGGTATTTTCATCAAGAATGCTTTAAACTCTTCTATTTCATTGAATATCCATATTTTCCCCTGAATTATACTCAGTTTTGCTAGGTAGGTGATTCTTGGCTTTAATCCTAGCTCCTTCAACCTCTAGAATATCATATTCCAAGCCCTCAATACCTTAATGTAGACACTGCTAGATCTTCTGTTATTCTGATTGTGTTTCTACAATATTTGAATTGTTTCATCCTGACTGCTTGCAATATTTTATCCTTGGCCTGGGAACTCTGGAATTTGGCTATAATATTCCTAGGAGTCTTCTTTTTGGGATTTCTTTCAAGAGGCAATTGTTGTATTCTTTCAATTTCTATTTTAGCCCCTGCTTCTTGAGTATCAGGTCAATTTTGCTCAATGATTTTTTTGAAAGATGATGTCTAGGCTATTTTTTAGATCAGGGCTTTCAGGTAGTCCAATAGTTTTTAAATGATCTCTTCTGGATCTGTTTTCCATGTCAGAGGTTTTTCCAATGAAATATTTCACATTGCTTCTATTTTTTCATTCTTTTGGATCTGTTTTATAATATCTTGATTTCTCATTAGCTTTCATTTGCTCCACTTTAATATTTAAGGAATTATTTTCTTCAGTGAGCTTTTGGACTTCCTTTTTCATTTGGTCTGCTCTACTCCTCAAGGCATTCTTCTCCTCATTGACTTTTTGGACCTCTTTTGCTATTTAATTTAATCTCTTTTTTAAGGTGTTATCTTCTTCAGTATTTTTTTCTTTGGGTCTCTTTTAGTGACCTGTTGACTTGTTTTTCTTGATTTTCTTGCATCACTCTCATTTCTCTTCCCAATTTTTCCTCTACTATTCTTACTTTGATTTTTAAATACTTTTTTGACCTCCTCCATGACCTAAGATCAATTCATATTTTTCTTAGAGGCTTTTGATGCAGAAGTTTTGGCTTTGTTGTGTTCTTCTGGTTGTATGTTTTGTTGTTCTTTGTCACCAAAGAAAGATTGTATAGTCTGATATTTTCCCCTCTGCTTGCTCACTTTCCTGGCCAATTATTTGAATTTTGAGCTTTTTGCTGAGGTGGGACTCTGCTTCCAGAGTGGAGAGTGCTCTGTCCTAAATTTTTGAGATTTTGTACAGCTACTGTTGGGGCTACTTCTGGGCACCTTTTATTTTGTCTTTGGCATTTGTGGATTTAGAAGTCTGAACACCACCACTGCTGCCAATGATTCAGTCCCCTGAGCACTGCTCCTACCCAGTCTGTGCCAGTATGGCCCACATGGAAATGCGCTCTAATACCAGCCCAGTGCAATAGACCTTTCTTGTTGTCCTGCCAGGCTGTCTTCAGCTGGAGATGTGTTTCTGTCATTTTGTGGGTTCTGTATCTCTAAAATTTGTTTAGAGTCATTTTTACAGGTATTTGGAAGTGATTGGGGGAAGAACTCAAGCAAGTTCCTGCTTTTACTCCACTGTCTTGCTTCCACCCCTTCCCAATTTTGTTGTTAAGGTGTTATTTGCTTCAGTATTTTTGTGCCTTTTTTTTTTTTTTTTTTTGCTTTTTGTAGGGCAATTGGGGTTAAGTAACTTGCCGAAGGTCACACGGCTAGGTTTTTTTGTTTGTGTGCTTTAAGTGTCTGAGGCTGGATCTGAACTCAGGTCCTTCTGACTCCAGGGCCAACACTCTACTCACTGCGCCACCTAGATGCCCCTGTGCCTTTTTTTAACCAAGCTTTTAATTCTATTTTATTAATTTTTTTCCATAGATCTCTTTTCCCCCTCTAATATTCTTCTCCCTCTCCCTTTCTCTCTCAATCTCTCTCTCTCCCTCTCTCTCTCTCTCTCTCTCTCTCTCTCTCTCTCTCTGTCAATTCTTCCAGGAATTCTTATTGGACTTTTATTGTATTTTTTCTTAGCATTCTTTTGTAGTATTTTTTTTCCTTAGAAATATTGGTTGTAGCTATTTTCATATTGTTGTTTTCTTCTGAGTCTTCTTAGTCTGTCTGAGTCTTCCCTGCCAGTGTAGTAACTTTTTATGATCAAATTCTTATTGCTAATATTGTTTGCTCCTTTTCCCAGGCTATATCTTGACTTTGATCTTTTTGTTACCTTGGGGTGGGGAGACACTGTCCAAAGCTTCAGAGTTTTTTATGCTGTTTTCAGAGCTAGTTTGGAGGACGGGGGTGGGAGAAAGTGGCTGCAAGTTTTCTGTGCTTCCAATATGATATAATTGAGAAGAGGTGTGGTCTCTGCTTTACCAGTCTGTGACCTGGTTTTTACTTAAGAATAGCTCTTGATTCCCAACCACCATAAGTTCTAGTGTTTCTCTTGGCCCTAAAACTGTGACCATGTCCCCTGCTATTATGTGGCCACAAGCATGAGTAATCCTGTTGGCACTTGAACATTGTTCAAGTCTCCTGTTCACTTTTGACAGGTCACAAGTGTTCCTTTCCATTTGGCTAAGATCTCCTGAAGCTTTTGCTAGTTGGCTCTTGCTGCTGCTTCCAGGGCCTAACAATGGTTTTGTATCTCAGACAACCATGTGGGTGTCACAGAACTCTCTTGTTGACCTCCTAAATAGTCTTAGTCTGGAAAAATGCATTGCTGTGAACTTTTGTTGTCTCTGCTGCTCCAAAATTCTATTTGAGGCATTCTTTTAAAGTTGTTTAAAAGAAAAGAACAATAGAGGAAGTTTAGTAATTCTTCTTCCTACTAAGGAGATTCACCATGGTATGAATTGTTAATGGTTATGCCATCCTCCACAAAGATTAGCATGTTCTTCTAAACTGGGAAGGCTTTGTGTTCTATCCTGATGACAAATTATCTGTATTTCAATAGTAATCTTTGGCTCCCCCAAGAACCTGGCTGTTAGGTATTGAATTATTTGGCTGTAACAACCATGAAGCAGCTAAAAATATAAAATGGTTGTTAACTATTTCTCTTATGATAGTGGTAGAAAAGAAAAGGGAGCAAAACATGCCAAATTTGGGGAATCCTTTGATTATCTACTCATGTTTATTTGACTATTGGACGTCTAAATATAAGGTATCTGTTCAAGAACCCAAGGATTGGTATACTTATAAGCGGAAATGAGTATTATTTATATTTACAGTCTCTCAAAGAAAATTAAACCAGAAGAAATAAAGACATAAAGGCTGAAAATAAGAATGGATCTAAGTTCCCCTTCAGAGGGTAAATAAAAGATTTGGTAATACAGAATCTATTGTGTCCACAAAGAAAGAAAAAAATATTTTATGGCATAGTTGGTCATCTGGTTTTTGGGTGCTTGCAATTTTACACACATACACACATGTGTATGTCTATTTATCTACCTGTCTGAATATTTTTGCAGTTTAATTGGCATAATCTGTTAGAAATGATGAAGAAAGAAACACAAACTATGAAGAAGTTTATTAAATGTTTATGCCCAGATAATATAGACATTGATATTCAGGGACTTCCACACAAAGTTAGGAAGATATTAGCTAGCAAAACTCTAAGATAAGGTTCTGGAAGTTGTAGTACATACTTGTGATTGTGCTGTGAATGATGATATCAGAAAATACTTGGAAAAACTTATATGAGCTCATGCAGTAAGCAGAATAGGAGAACATTATACATAGTAGCAGTGGTATTACAAAGATGATCAAGTATGAAAGACTTAGACACTCCAATCAAGACAAGATAATTCCAAATGACTTATAATGAACCCTGGTTACAGATTGAAGCATATGTTTTTAATTTTATATTCCGTGTGTGTGTGTGTGTGTGTGTGTGTGTGTGTGTGTGTATGTGTATTTTCTTTTGCAGCATGGCTAATATGGAAATGTTTTGCATGAATTCAAAGGTATAATTGATATAATATTGTTTGACTTCTCAATGGGTGGGGGGAGGAGTGAGAAGGCAGGAAAGAATTTGAAACTCAATTTACACATATTTGAGAAATATTTAGTAAAATAAAAAAAAAATAAAAAATTAAAAAAAATAAATTTCTTTTGAAAAAGAAAAAAATATTGTTCAGGAACAAGAAATAAAAGTGAATGTTTAGGGTACATTCAGAAATCCCATGATATCACAGCATAGATACATTCTGTAAGCAGAGAACTGGAAATTGATGATATGATGAACCCAACATATATATATAACATTGAAATTGACAATTGACTTTATCTTGATTGAAAAGAATAATTTAAGGCTCAGGTATATAGATATAGATGATATAGATATAGATATATTGTATATATACATATACAGTGTGTATATATATGGTGTGTATATATATATGTGTGTATATATATATATATATATAATGTGTGTGTGTATATATACACATTCAGATCATTGATTGATCAGAGCATATATCAAAATCAATACCAAATTACAATAAAATATCATCTGAGAAGTTAGTGAAAATAGTTCTGATTCTAGAGTCATACCAATCATATCAGCAAATCTGACAGAAAAGGAATATGACAAGTGTTGGAGGGTATCGGGAAAATTGGGATACATGTCCTGTGGATTTGTGAACTAGTTCACCCTTCCAGGGAACAACTTGAACTATGCCTGCAAGGTTATATATATATATATGTACATACCCTTTGACCTAGCAATACCACTGCTAGGTCTGTATCCCAAAAAAAGGTCAAAGAAAAGGTAAAAGGACCTATTTAAAAAATATTTACAGCAGCATTTGTTGTGGTGGCAAAGAATTTGAGATTGTGGGATACCCACCAACTGGGGAATAGCTGAACAAGCTTATAGTATATGATTGTGACACAATGTTATCATGCTATAAGAAATGATGAACAAAATGATTTCAGATAAACCTGGGAAGACTTGTATGAACTCATGGAAAGTGAAGTGAACAGTATCAGAAGAACTTCATACACAGTAACAGCTATTGTTCAAGGATCAACTATGAATGGCTGATCAATGCAATGATGCAAGACTATTCTAAAGGATTTATGATGGTGCTGTCTACCTCCAGAGAAAGAACTGATAGAGTCTGAGTGTAGATTGAAACATAATTTTCTTCACTTTGTTTTTCTTGCTTTTTTTACACTATGAATGATATAGAAAGATATTTTTCATGATTTAACACATCCAATTACTACCACATACCTTGACCTCATAATGAATAGGGAAGGGGAGGGAGAGAGGGAGAGAATTCTCCCAACATTTTTAGAGAATAAATGTGAAAAATAAATAAATAATGATTTTAAAATGTATGATGTAATAAAAGTATGGTTTTAGATGCAGAATTAAAGAATGTGTCAAAACTTCCTAAAATCAATGTCAAATAGTGTAAAAACAAGTAACTGTCACATGAAATACAGATTACATAAACTTTTTTTTAATAGGTGAAAAGTTTTTTTTTTTTTAAACTTTTGGTTCAATTGCGTCAATCATCTCTAACTCTTCATCATCCCATTTGGAATTTTCTTAGAAAAGATACTGAAGTGATTTGCCATTTCCTTCTCCAGCTCATTTTATAGATGAGGAAACCAAGGCAAACATAGTAAAGTGACTTGCCCCAGATCCCAAAGTTTGTAAGTGTCTGCAGTCACATTTGAACCTGGGATAATGGGTCTTCCTGACTCCAGTCCTGGAACTCTATCCCCTAAACCACCTAGTTGCCTCCTGAAAAGATTTAACTAATGCATGTCAAATTTTATTTTATTTTATTTGGTCCCAGTTTATTTACAACTCCAGTTTCACAAGGGTGGGACACCGGGTGATCTGGTGAGGCCTCAGGTAAGAAATATCCTTTATACTTAATGTGTACTGAATATAATATTAGGCAGAATTACAGGAAAATAATATTTGAATATTTGAATAAATCTGAAGATCATTAAATAGGTCTTCATCTAGTTATTTTAAAAAGTTTTTTTTTTTTTTCCCCCATGCTCATACTGGAAGAGAATAGTTTAAAATAAGGGTGAAATTATTTAAATAAATGAAAAAAAAATTCCCAAAGCCCACATTCCACTACTGATACTTGTGTTTTTCAGAATTCGGAACACCATTAGGTACTTCTATCAATAGCTTTTCCTTCTTGTTCACCAAGCCAGTTTGTCACTAACGAAAGTCTCCTGTTATCTAGTTATCTCTTCCAGATGTCTGAATGGCTCTTGCAAAACCTCTAAAATTCAAGTTCTTCCCAGTATTTCTTCTCTTCTCTCAGTTTTTGCCTCTAGTGAACTATATCTGAGTTCTTTGAGTTGAAAATTGGCAACTTTCCAGGAAGTTAACACTTTATTTTTTCTATTGAAATTCAAACTGTTTCTTTAAAAAAAATAACTTTTTAATATTACCCTAGGGCATTTAAGCTGGGGTAGTGAAAAATTATAGAGTTCAAATGCCTGTGAAGAAGCTGGGGTCAAACAGTTTTAAGTCATAGCACACTGAGTAACAAGGTTTTAGGGAGAGTCCATGTGTTGTAAACTACAGAAAACTCCACAGTCTGTCTTCTCAAGTCTGTCTGCTTGATAGGTAGGAAGGACTCTTGGTTCCACTGAACCTCAAATTAGAAACTTCTATTGGATTAGAATGTTGACAGTAAAATTGTAATTCTGAGATTTGAGGTAACTAAGGAAAATGTTTATTAATAGCATTGTAAATACAATTAAACCTGTAACTCTTTACTGGTTATCTTTGTTTTTGTTTTTTGTGTACCAATTATAAGCTCTGAATTAAAATATGTAAAGGCATAAACAACCAGGACTCAGAGAAATATTAGGAGCCAATAAAACCCCAAAAGCATACCAGAGGGATTATAAAAAGTACTAATAAAAAAATACAACATTGCAGTGCAATTTATTAACATGTTGCTTTTTTCTTTTGACATTTGGTGACTAGCAGCATTAAAGTTTAATAAATAGAAGCATTAGACTTTTCAAAATGGCCAGTGCTATTTATTAAAGAGTTGGAAAGGACTTTAACAAATCATGCCATCCTCATCCCTGCTAGAAATTAAATACAATAAACATTCAGTGCTTACTATGTGCCAATCACAGGGAAGAAAAAAGACAAAAATGAAGTCTCTCTCCTCAAATAACTTATATACTATGTTGACCGGGGAAGAAATTAACGTGGTTGTGATATTTTTTTAAGATCACCAAGGACAGAAAGTCTTTTACATGCTCCTATCTTGGAGAAAAATCTTTTCCATGTGAAAAAGAGTTAGGTGTCTCAGTGGACAAATAGTGTTGTTTGTTTCTACATTCTGATATGGCAGAGAAAAGTGTTAATGTGATATTATAGACTACACTGAGGGGCATAGACTCCAGACAAAAGTGATTGCCATGCTATAATCTGTTGACTTGGTAATTAATGACAGCTAGAGTGTCAAGTTTGGGATACCACATTTTAGGAAGGATTTTGAAAAGCTATCAAGCAGATTAAGACAATTAGGTTGGTGAGGGAATCATGTCAAAGTGGTATCAGTTGAAGGAACTGGTAGTTTAGTCTGAAGAAGTAGATATTTAGTATTTTTTTTTTTTGCAGGGGGGAAGGCAAGGTAATTGGGGTTAAGTGCCTTGCCCAAGGTCACACAACTAGTAAATGTGTCAAGTGTCTGAGGCCAGATTTAAACTCAGGTCCTCCTGACTACAGGGCCAGTGCTCTATTCACTGTGCCACCTAGCTGCCCTGATATTTAGTATTTTTAAGATTCATTTTCTTTCACTAAATATTTCCCAATTACATGTAAAAATGTTTTTAATAATTTTTTTTAATTTTGAGTGCCAACTTCCATCCCTCTGTTACTGCCTTCTTAAGAAAATAAGCAAATTGATATCTATTAGACATGTGAAATCATGTAAAACATATTTGCACATTAGCTACCTTACAAAAGAACACAGACTAATAAATAGGTTTGTTTTTTAAATGAATGATTCAATTTTAACTCAAAATTCAACAGTTCTCTCTCTAGAGGTGTATAACATTTTTCATAATGGTCCTTTGGAATTGTCTTGGATCATTGTCTTGATCAGAGTAGCTAAATATTTTACAATTGGTTATCCTTATGATATTTTTATCACTATGTACAATGTTTACTTCACTTTTTTCCTGAAACAATTCAGTTTGTCATGCCTTATAGCTGAATAGCATTCCATCATATGCATAAACCACATATTCCTCAATTGATGGGCACCTCTTTGATTTCTAATTCTTTGCCAGTACAAAAAGAGATGCTATAAATACTTTTGTACACTTAGGTTTTTTTCCTTTAATCTCTTTATGACACAGACCTACTAATGATACTGCTCAGTCAAAGGGTATGCACAGTTTTATACAGTTACATAGCACCTTGGGTTTAGTTCCAAATATTCTCCGTAACAGTTGGACAATTCACAACTCCACCAACAGTGCATTAATGTCCCAGTTTTTCCACATCCTCTCTAACATTTTTCACTTTCCTTTTCTGATATGTTAACTGATTGGAAAAGTATGAATTGGTATTTTAGAGTTGTTTTAGTTCTCATTTTTCTATTCAGAAGTGATTTAGAACATTTTGTCATGTAACTATCAATAGACTTGATTTTTTTTTCTGAAAACTGCCTGCACATCATTTGACCATTTATCAACTGGAAAATGGCCCTTGTTTTTATATATTTGGTTCAGTTGCTATATATTTGAGAAATGAAGCCTTTATCAGAGAAACTTACTATAAAAATCTCTCTCCAGTTTCCTATTTTCCTTTTAATTTTGACTGCATTAATTTTGTTTGTGCAAATGCTTTTTAATTTCATGTAATCAAAGTCATCTATTTAACTTTCTTTGTTCCTACTTATTCCTTGTTTGGTCATAAACTTTTCCCTTTTCTGAAAGGTGCATTTTCTCACGCTCCCCTAATTTCTTATGTTATTATCCTTTATGTCTAAATTATTTATTCATTTTGACTTTATCTTATACAGTGAGAGTTCTTGGTCTGCATGTAGTTTCTGCCAGACAACTTTCTAGTTTTCCCAACAATTTTTGTCAAATGGTAAATTCTTGTCCCTAAAGCTTAGATCTTTGGATTTATCAAACATTATATTACTATGGTAATTTACAATTGTGTATTGTGCAGCTAATCTATTCCATTAGGTCCACACTCTATTTCTTAGCCAGTGCCAGTGCCAATGCTCGTGCCAGATTATTTTCATGATGACTGCTTTATAATACTTTTTGAGATCTGGCAGTGCTAAATTGCCTTTCTTCACATTTTTTTTCACTGATTTCTTTGACATTCTTCACCAGTTTTTCTTCCAGATGAATTTTGTTATTTTTTTCTAGCTCATTTAAATAATTCTTTGGGAGACGATTCTGTGAAGATGGTGGGGAAGGTCAGAAAATTCCAGACTATTAAGATTTCCCCCCACAAAGGTAATAAAATAGACCTTAGGGTGAAGAAAGTTAGGGTAAAAATAATTAAGAATAGGTGCACAGCAGGGATTTTCCTGGGACCACTGCAGAAGATTGGAAGAAAAATCCTAGGAGGAGGTTTGGGTCTGTGTTAACAATTGGCAAGCCCTGGGGAAAGCTGGTTTGGAAAGCTGACTTGGCCCTAGCCAAAGGAACTTTTATTCCTGGGATAGTGAATGGAGTTAGCTTTGGAATGGGGGAAGATTGAGGGACAAAGAATGCCAGATCCAGCTGTGGTGCAGAGAGCATGGGGCAAGAAGGAAATATCCTGGTGAGTGCAAAAGCCGTGGGGCAGAAAACCCCTGACTGTGGCCAATTATAGGAGGCTGAAGGTTTGACTTTGGTTACAGGCTAGAAGGAAGAACTGAGATCTGGGACAAGAAGCCCCATTCTCCACCTTCCAGGACTAGAGGTGATTTCAAAAATTAAGCTATTAATACCAAAATATGCACAGGTAAAAGAGAAAGAATCCAAGCATAGAAAGTTGTGCGAATAGAGAAGACTGGGGTTGATCTTCAGAAGAGAATATTAAAGCAAAGAAACTTATCCCAAACAATAATGTCAGATTGTCACCTGCCCAAAAAGAATTCATAGAACTTAAAAAGACTTTAAAAATTAAATGAGAGAAATGAAGGGAAAACTTAATAAAAAGTAACAATCCAAGAAAAACAAGATGATGAAAAGAAAGTCAACTAATTAGGAAAGGAGGTCCAGAATCTTAAAGAAGAAAATGACACCTTGAAAATTAGAATTGGGCAAGGTGAAGCCTGTCAAGTTATAAGAGATCAGGAAATAATTAAACAAAATATGAATAATGAAAAAATAGAAGAGAAAGTGAAACATCTCATAAAAAAACAACCGATCTGGAGAACAGATCAAAAAAAGAAAACAGAATAATCAGACTACCTGAAAGCTATGATAAAAAAGAATCATCATCCCCTAATACAAGAAATTATTAAAGAAAATTGAAGCATTAGATCAAGGGGGAAAAGTAGAAATAGAAAAATAAATTGAAAACCACTTGAAAGAGATCTTATTAGGGAAAGTCATAGGAGTATTAAAGTTAAATTCCCAAACCCCCAGCTCAAAGATAAATTATTAAGAGCAACAAGAAAAAACTCATTTTAAATATGATGGTGCCACAATTAGAATTATACAAGACCTAGCAATGGAGACACTAAAGGACCACAGGTCTTGGAAAGCTACATATTGAAGAGCAAAAGAACTAAGGTTCTGGTAAAAAAAAATATCACACCCAGCAAAATTAAGGATAATCCTGAATGGAAAACCTAACTGGATATATGAATACAAAAACTGGACATATGATCATATGATATGTGATATGTGATCATATGATATGTGATATGATCAACTGTTAGACTTTCAAGACTTTGTTTAAAAAAGAAAAAAACCTGAACTTAATAGAAGATTTGACATACAAGAGTCAAGAGAAACATAAGGTACATAACAAATATTGATTACAAAGGATTCAATAAGGATAGATCATTCATTTATATATATGTATATATGATGTATATATGTCTAAGATTGTCATAAGTAATTTGGTAGTTCATAAGAAATATTGGAGTAGACCTTAGTGTGATATAACTTTTACAAGTAAAACCATTTTGGAACAACTAAAAAGAGTTGTTATTTTATACAAATGAGGTGTAAGAGGAAGAATAGATATAGAGGAATTAAGTGGGTGAGGTGGGCTGGTAGTTCTGGTAACCTTCTTTCATCAGGAGTGGGTTTAAGAGGCAACAGTACACATACATATACATATACACACATATGTGTGTATGTATAAAACTCTTCTAAATTCAGAAGAAATAAAAGGATAAGGGGATAGGGAGTGGGGAGAGGACAATGGAGGATCTCTAGAAGGGAGGGTGAGGGAATTAACTTAGGGGGCATAGAAGGGTCTTTAGATCAATGGGAATGGGAGGATAAGGGAGGGATCTCTAGAGGGCAGGGTTAGGGAAGAGGTTATAGGGTGCTACATAAGATTTATGATAATGGGAGGAAAGGGGAGGGATCCTTGGAGGAGTATAGACTAGGTAATAAAAGGGCAAGGTAGCAGGTATAAGTAAAGTAGAGGAGTCAGGAGGTATAGGAAGCAAAATATATTCCCAAACATAAAAACAAACATCAATTTGTTAGGGAAAGTATATATCTATATATGTATGTTTATATGTGTATATATTACATGTGTATGTATATATCTCTATTTATATAGTTATATATCTGCACTTAATTGTAGTCTTGGCCAGGGTGGTGGTAGAGAACGGTGAAAAAAGAACAAAGTAAAAAGTGCACAGCAGTGAACAACAGAAAACTTACAAGGAAACAAAGAAAAAGTCAGCTCTCAACACAATCTGTTGTATTTATCATATAGGTTTTTTTGAAATGAACTATTATCATCACATACTTTGAATCCTCTCTTATGTTCTCTTATGCATATGACATGCTTCCCCCCTTTTCTTTGTATTTAAGTTTGAATATTTAAGTTTATGATAATTTTTGTTCTTTAATCTATTCTGTATTTCTGTTCTGATATTTGAGTATAAGATAAAATTTAAAAAAAGAAAAGGAAAAGAATAAATTAAAATAACTCATTGGTAGTTTGATTGGTATGGCATTGAATAAATAAATTAATTTAAGGAGAATGAAAAAAATTAATATTGGCTTGGCCTATCCATGAGCATTTAACATTTCTCCAATTGTTTAAATATGTCTTTATTTGTATGAAAATTGGTTTTTAATTATGTTCATATTTCTTTAGACAGTTTTTATACTCTTTTTCCATTTGAGTGAATTTTTTTGTCTTAAAGATTTATTTTCATTAGTGATTTGTTTAACCTCTTTTTTCATTTAACCAATTCTGTATTTTAAAGTGTTATTTTCTTCAATATTTTTGTTCCTTTTTTACCAAGCTGTTAATTGCATTTTCACAATTTTATTCTTTGCTTTTATTTTTTATATAATTTGCTTTTGCTACTCTTATTTTATTTTGAAAATCATTTATTAACTCTACCAGAAATTCTTGCTGAATTTGTGTCCAATTTATATTTTATTCCTTTGAAACTTGTTTGTAGCTATTTGGACATTGTTGTCTTCCTCTGAGTTATTATCTTGATCTTCCCTATCACTATAATAGCTTTTAATAACCAAGAATTCTTGTTGTTTGTTTTTGGCTTATGTTTCAGTTCCATTTCTTGTTTTTATTTCAATGTTAAAGTTGGACTCTGTTCCCAGTTTGAGGAGGAGAGGTACTCTCTCAACTTTTAGGGTTTCTATCACTGTTGATTTTGGAACTAGTTTTTGGGGTTTGAAAGCCTTTTGTGCTTCCAAGGTGGTGTTATCTGGAGAGAGGCGTGACCATTGATTTCCAGGTCTGTGCTTTGGTCCTTATGCAGAAAGGACTTCTGATACTTTGGGAGTGCAATTGATACTTTTCTTAAGGGTTCCTTATCCCTTGTTACTAAAAGAAATACCACATTTCATTGCTTCTGCTCTCTCTTAGCTGAAAGTACTCTACTTTGCCCTTGAACTATGACCCCAAAATGGGCATAGTCAATGGGATCACCAAACAACAACTAATTCTGTTTCCAGTCCCAGCAGAGGATTCCCTAGCATATCTTCATGACCATTTAGTCATTCCTTTGACTATCTTTGACATGAGAGTTCCTGAAGATGTTACTCCTTTTGTCATCACCATTTAGTTTTACCACTGGTATTTCATCCACTTGAACTCCTGACCAGTCTCCATACTTATATCACAGACCTCTCTTTCTGACCTCTTCCATTGTCTTGGGCTGGAATGTCTTCCATTGTCTTGGGCTGGAACCTGATCTTTCATCAGCTCTGCACTCAAGAATTCAATTTGAGGGGGGGCGGAGCCAAGATGGCGGAGTAGAAACAGCACATCCAAGGCACTCTCCCACTAGATCACCAACAAATTATGTAAAAGGGGACTCTGAACAACTTCTGGAGCCCCAGCACCCATAGAACAACACAGAGAAGCTAGCCTCCTGCTGAGGATAGCCCAGCAGCCCTGCAGGAAGGACCAGAGCAGTGCTCTGGGAGCTGGCAGTGCAGTGCTCAGAGAGCCAAGCCTAGGTCTGCTTGAGCCGCGATTTTAGCCCCAGGGTGACCAGGCCAGCAGCTGGCTAGAGGGACCCCAGAACACCAGCAGCTATGGTGATTCCAGAATTATCAACACAGACATGCCTAGGACAAAGTGAAAGGGTAGTGCCCTATGGACTTTGGGACCAGTATTTGGGGAACGAGTCGGCTTTCTCCCCTTGGGGGCTAGAAGCCTGAGGAGACACACCATTTTGTAGGTTTCAGTGGCAGCTCCAGCTACTGGCCTGCGAAATGTAGGGAGATCCAGCAATCAGTCTTGGGGGGGTAATAGCTCTTGCTTTAACCTCCCTGGATCTGGATTGTGGTCTGGGGAAGAGGTTGTGGGGTGGATATCCAGCTTGCCAGAAACGGAAGTTGTCCCCCCCCACATGTTTGGGATGAAAGCTCCCCTGTCTTGTGGCAGAGTCATACTGTGGCAACAAGCCCAAAAGTCAAGTAATTAAGTGGCAACATGCCAAGGCAAAGGAAACAAATTAAACAGAAAAATGCAACCTTAGACTCCTATTTTGGGGATAAAGAGGATCGAAGCATAGAACAAGAGGAGGACTGTGAGGTCATAAATCCTGCTCTAAAATCCCCAAAGGAAAATATGAGTGGGATACTGGCCATAGAGGATCTTAAGAAGGACTTTAAAAATCAAATAAGAGAAGTGAAGGAAAAATTGGGAAGAGAAATGAGAAGTATGCAGGAAAAGTATGAAATGAGGGTCAACAGCCTGACTGAGGAAAACAACACCTTAAAAAATAGACTAACTCAAATAGCAAAGAAGGCCCAAAAGGGCAATGAGAAGAATGCCTTAAAAAGTCGAATTTGCTAGATGGAAAAAGAATCTCAAAAGCTCACTGAGGAGATTCATTCCTTCAGAGTCAGACTGGAGCAAATGGAAGCTCATGGCTTTATGAGAAATCAAGATGCTGTTACAACAGATACAAACAAATGGAAGAATATAAGGCAATGTGAAATATCTCATGGGAACAACCACTGACCTGGAAAATAGATCCAGGAGAGACAATTTAAAAATTATTGGACTACCTGAAAGCCATGATCAAAGGAAGAACCTAGAAATCACCCTTCAAGAAATTCTCAAGGAAAATTGCCTTGATGTTTTAGATCCAGAGGGCAAAATTGAAGTTGAAAGAATTCACTGATCACCTCTTGAAAAAGGTCTCAAAAAGAAAACTCCCAGGAATATTGTAGCCAGGTTGCAGAATCCCCAGATCAAGGAGAAAATACTCCAAGCAGCCAGGAAGAAACAATTTCAATATTGTGGAAACACAATCAGAATAGCACAGGGCCTGGCAGCTTCTACACTGAGTGATTGAAGGGCATGGAATATTATATTCCAGAGGGCAAAAGAACTGGGAATGAACCCAAGTGTCACCTACACAGAAGAACTGAATATTTTGTTTCAGGGGAAAATATCATCATTCAGTGGAATAGAGGACTTTCAAGCATTCTTGAGGAAAAAACCAGAATTGAATAGAAAATTTGACATCCAGACACAAGAAGCAAGAGATGTCTGAGAAGGTAATCAGGGAAAAGAAATCAAAAGGAACTTATCAAAGTTAACCTATTTACATTCCTACATGGAAAAACAGTAACTGTGACTGATGAAACCTTTCTCAGTATGAAAATAATGGAAGAAGTGTGTATGGTCATATGAATACATATGTGAATGTGTGTATATCTGTTTACAGTTATATATGGATAAAGGGCATAGGTTGAATTTGTTGGGAAGGGCGGATACTCAAGGGGTGAAATTATGAAGTGAGAGAGGAAAGTGGCAAGAGGAGATGGGGAGAGACAGGGTAGGTTAAACTATCTCATGTAGAAGAGGCAAGGGGAAGTGGCTGCAAGGGAGGGGAAGAATAGGAAGGCAAAAAGGCAAAACCATACTTTCATTGAATTTGGTTCAGGGAGAGAATGGCACACATACTAAAGGGGATATCTCAACCTGCAGCAGAATAGGGGGAAGGGTGATGAGAGGAGGGATGATGGATGGGAGGGCATCCTTGGGGGGAGGGGAGGTTGGAAGTACCCACTATAGAGGAGGGACAGGATCAAGTAGGGAATGGACCAGGTGGGTGGTGGGATGGGTGGGAGGGAATTATAAGCAGCCTTGTATAATATAACTACTATAGTAATGTTTTGCATAGCTATACATGTACAACACATACTGAATTACTTATCTTCCCAGAGGGAATGGGTGACAAGGGAGGAAGGAAATGGATCTGAAATTAGAGGTCTTAAAATTAAATGTTTCAAATATATGTAAATACTATTATTAATACTCTTTTGCTTGTAATTGGGAGATAAGATGTGCAGGCATTGGGACACAGAGATTCACCTTGCTCTAATGGAAAAATCAAAGGGGATATGGGAGAAGATATGGGAGAGAGCAGATTGGAGGAAGCGATATCTTGTGGGACTGCTATTCTGGGAGGGTGGGTAGGGGAAAACCATGGGAAAAAAAACTGTAACTCAAAATCTGGAAGAAATGAATGATGTAAAACAGAAGTTAATAAAGCATTTGTTTAATAAGAAAATGAATAAAATAAAAAAAGAATTCAATTTGAGGTATTATTTTAAAGTTGCTTAGAAAGGAATGTTGGAAGAGCTCAGTTGACTACTATCTCTACACTGTCATCATGTTTCTGTCATTTTAGCATTCATTCTTACTAAAACAAGACTTAGTATTGATACCATCATAGTCTTCATGATTCTTTATGACTATTGCATAGTAAGACTTAAATTATTCTATTTTCCCTAGAAAATAGAATTATAAATAGTTGGTGAATGTTATATGGATAAAAATGAGTAGGGAGACTCTGGTGGGCATAATTATTGAAATGGACTGCGTCAGGGTGAATTGGAAAAAAGGAGCTCTGTAAATAATTTCATGTGAAAGACATTTTGCCAAAAAAGGAAGAGCAAAGGATCAAGTAGGGATAGGCAAAGTGCAGATAGGATACTAGAAGTACATGACAGATATAATGTAAAATTCTTGGTTGGCATGAAAAGGAATTAATTTCTTATGATTTTCATCAATGGAGTACTCACTTTAATAAAATTGCAGGTTCATCAAAGTATTGAAACACGGATAAAAACTTTTTTAACAATTGAAGTTGTCTAGAAATGGAATGGGCTCGGGGCAGTTAGGTGCCACAAGTGAATGGAGTATTGGCCCTGGAGTGAGGAGGACCTGAGTTCAGATCCAGCCTCAGACACTTAACACAAAAACTAGCCATGTGACCTTGGGCAGATCACTTATTGCCTAGTGCCCTCCAAAAAGAAAAAAAAAATGAAATGGACTGCTTTGGAACTGTTATGGGAATGGGAATCTAAGATCTTCCCTGCCCCTAGGCCCTTTGATAAGCTTAAGTGACTCTGATAACCTTCCTTGATTTGAAAATATACTGTGCCCCCTAATAGGCTGAATGTGGTCACATGGAGCCTGTGGTGGGAGGCTTGTTTTTCAGGAATGCCCATGCCTTGATGCTTTGCAATTGGGCAGTGGGTCAAGAGGGTTGTGACATTCTCTGAGCCAGGAGAAGGCTATATATACCCTGATGTGAGATTTTGTTTCGGGGCTCACTTTGAGAAGAGTTATGTGATTTGACCAGAGGAGACTCTGCATAGCCGTTGAGCTCCCCTGGCTTTGAAAACCCAGATGTTGTTGCTTCCCTCTCTGGTAACTGAAGGCTGTCTGCTGATGTTTCTCTGTATTTGTTGTCTACTTGTAACTTGTTTGTATTCTTTGAAATTCGGGGTGCTGACATTTTCCCCCTGAACAAGGTAAATGGCATATGTTTGATTAAAGCACCCATTTTGAGTTGCTTTCCTTTAGAAAAACAAATCTAAGAACCTGTGTTGGCAGCCATCCTAGGGATGATAGGGTGCTTGCTGCTACAGAAAGTGACTATATTCTCTTAACTAGATGTCTTCAAAGAAAAGACCAGATAACTTCTTGTCATCAATGTTGTCAATATAATTCCTATTTTGATAAAGATTAGAATATGATATCTAAGGCATTATGTTTTTTTTTTAATATTAAACCCACAAGTAACATAATTTTAGAGTTAGAAAGAACATGAGACATGCTGTTAGGCAATTCAACACCCTTAAAGTTGTAGATAATGAAACTGAAACTCAGAGATATTAAATGCCTCACCCAAGGTCATTTATAAAATCAGTGACTGAGTGAGGATTAGAACCCAGATGTCCTGATTCTAAATCTCTACCTCCTTGTACTGTATCCTACTCTCAGTAATATAATGCAAAACAATACGATTTTTTCTCCCCAGTAATAACATTGTATTACTTGGCGATATTTAGCCTACTGTCTGGAATGACTCTTTGATCTTTTGTTGCCATTTTGTAATCTCCTTCCTCTTTGATTGCTCCATACTATGTAGCATTTCTCTGCTGGCTTTATACCAGTTTTGCCCTTCCCCAAGATACCACACCCACCTGGCTATCTTCTACCTCTGTAACTAATCTTTCCTTCTATCTCCATCAATATCTTCCTTCTCCTTTCTAACTTCATATAGTGGGGTATTTCTTTTTTTTTTTTTTTGGAGGGCAGTTGGGGTTAAGTAACTTGCCCAAGGTCAAATGGCTAGGCTTTGATATATATGTATATATATATATATATATATATATATATATATATATATATATATATATATATATATATAGTGGGTATTTCATAAAGATCTATAATTAGTTCTCTTTCTCTTATCTCTGAACACCCAACTTCTTTATATTTCCATACACTTTCATGACTTTAACTATAACTTCTAGACATTATCAAACGAATGTCTCCAGGCAGTTTCTCTTAGAAACTCTAGATTGTCACTGCCAAGAGAACATGTGGGTGTTCCATTGACACCTCAACCTCAACATTTTCCTAAATAAGTTTACTATCTTCACCCAGAAACAGTCCTTACCAATTGACTTTACTCATTTTGTCTGACTCACTCATTTCTCCATGTCAAAAATATTGGTGTTATCTTTGACTCCTTTTCTTCTTTTCTCCTATTTAACCAGTTTATCCAGTCATATTGTCTGTCTCTGCAATATCTTTTTTTAATAACATTTTATTTTCCCCAATTACCTGTAAAACTTTTTAGTATTCATTTTTTTTTTTTTAGTTTTGAAGTCCAAATCCCCTCTCTCCCTTTCTACTTCTTTCCCTTCTCCCATCTCTGAGAGGGCAAACAATCTGATATAAATTATGCTTTTGCAATCACGTGAAACATATTTCTGTATTATTCAATTCTCTGTTATATCTCTTAGATCTATGAATCCTCTTTAGTCCCACTACCAATTCTTTATGCTTACAACTACCACCTTAATATAGATCTTCATTATCATCTTAATGGACCATTGAAATACAAAACTACTAGTATCTGCTGCTCCCTCTCAATCCAACTTTCTCATTCCTTGCAAACCAATATTTGTTAGGCACACATATCCTTTTTAACCCTCTGCCCCAAATTCTTGAATATACCTATATTTCCAATGGAGTTGTTTAGACTTTTCTTTCTGGCATTCAAAATCCTGTACAACAGGTGCCATTCTGTCTTCCTAGGCTTATCTCATATCACTATCTACATACTTTATCCCTCAGCCAAACTGGATTGCTTACTGTTCCCATTTTACTTCCTATATTTTTCTGACTCATTACTTTTGCTATAGCTATTCTCCATAGTTGGAACTCTCAATTCCACTATCCTTGAAAGCCAAAGTCTGATGTCAGTTCCTTCATGCACTCTTCCCATGTCTCCCCAGTTGGGTTCAAATAGCACTTCATTTCCACCTTTCTTATGAATCAACTATTCATAATTTTTATTGAAGTTATTTGTATATATGAAATATTCCCCTCCCAGACTGTAAACTCCAGAAGGAAAGGCATGGCGTCTTAACTAAACTTCTTATCTAACCATCAATGTTTATTGAATTTGAATCCTGTACTTATTTAGCCAGTGTCTTACTCCATACATGTTTAGATTATATTCAGTTCCAAAGAGTATTACTTGCCTGTTGTTCTTGCTTATTAATTGATTTTCTCCATTGTGATATATCTTTGTTCCCCTTGATCTAGGTCACTGTTAGGGGCATGGGAATTTAAGATTTTCCCTGCCCCTAGGCCCTTTGATAGGCTTAAATGACTCTGATAACCTTCCTTGATTTGAAAATAATACTCTGCCCCCCAATAGGCTGAATGTGTTCACATGGAGCCTATGGTGGGACGCTTGTTTTTCAGGAATGCCCATGCCTTGATGCTTTGTGATTGGGCAGTGGGTCATGAGGGTTGTGACATTCTCTGAGCCAGGAGAAGGCTATATATACCCTGATGTGAGGTTTTGTTTTAGGGCTCACTTTGAGAAGAGTTATGTGATTTGACCAGAGGAGACTCTGCATAGCCGTTGAGCTCCCCTGGCTTTGAAAACCCAGATGTTGTTGCTTCCCTCTCTGGTAACTGACTAGGTATGGATGTAATGGCCAGACAGCTGGAAGGCTGTCTGCTGATGTTTTTCTGTATTTGTTGTCTACTTGTAACTTGTTTGTATTCTTTGAAATTCAGGGTGCTGACATTTTTCCCCTGAACAAGGTAAATGGCATATGTTAGATTAAAGCAATTGTGCCTAACAACCCATTTTGAGTTGCCTTCATTTAGAAAAGCAGATTTATATTACCTAGAGGGAAAAAGGATGAAGGGACAGCCGTGAACTGCTAATCTTAAGAACTTTTACTACTTTCTTGGATTCATAAAATCATAGTATGTAAAATTGGAAAGGACCTTAAATATAATATAATCCATCATTTCTTCTATTTTACAAATGAGTAAACTGATACCCAGACAATTTCAGTGACAGTTTAGCTAAGGTCACATAGATCCTCTGACTCAAAATGTCACTCTTGCCACACACCATACTTCTCCCTAGAAGTTGGCCTGACTTGGTAAATGTATTTTGACTTCATATAAGATTCTCACTTCCTCCTATTTATTTTGGACATTTACATGGAAGTTCTAGGATCAAGTACAAACTCCTCTGTTTAGTATCTAAAGTACTTCATAGCTTAGTCCCAATGTATCTATCAGGTAATAATATTCTCCTTAATGACCTCAAGCATCATGACCAATTAACCTTCTTGCTGTTTGTCATCCATCACTGCACATTCTGTCTCTGCATCTTCACTCTAATTGTCCCCCATTACCTACAGTGGAATACTTTGTTTACTACAGAGCTCAGCTCAAATTGTATCTCCTACTTGACGCCTGTTCTAATGCCCCTCCATCCAGCTACTAGTGCCTTTCCCTTAAAACATTACTTTGAATTATTTTGTGTATATTTATTTATACATATTTTCTTTTCAAATAGGATGAAACCAACTTGAAAAAAGAGACTTTTTCAAAAAATTGTCTTTGTATTCTCAGACTGAGTACAGTACCTTACATATAAGAGATGTTAAAGAAAATGTTTGTTGACTGATTCCTTGTATTTATAGAGAAACACTCCAGAAAGTGAAGCGATATTCTCCATCTTTCTCCTTGGTCTAATTTTCACCTTAACAATAGTTTCTTATCTCTGAGATGTTGTTTTCTGCACTGTTCTGTCAGATTTATATGTAGATTTTTATCTAGCCTCTCATATTTGTAATCCTGAGCAAGTCATTTTAATCTCTTAGCATTATTATTATTTTTTGAGATTCATTAAAAAAAAATCACATTCCAAATTCTTTCCCTCCCATAGACTGTCCTCCATATTTCTTCATTAGTTAGGTGTCTTTTTAAATCTGCAAGCTATAGACAATCTGAATTGCTACAGGGAATTTCCTCATTGGGAGCTCTATTCAAATGGAATAACTGGTCTAGACAAAACAAAATAAAACACTAGGCATCTTATGCTAAATCTGTTCCCTATTAGACTTGTGACCAAATTTCCAAATAAGTGATTATAAAGGGTTTATTAAAAACAAAAAACAAAAGACCTACATTGTAGAATATTGTAGTTAGAAATGATCTTAGAAGTGAATACAGAGACATAGGATCAGAAATTTTGGCCTGAATATCTTAAATGTCATAAAATTGAAACCATGACTAACCAAAAGTTTTCTCTAAAATACCTATGTGCTCCTCCAGTTCTTGCTTGAAAATTTTCTTGTGAAGGAAAACTAAAAATATCTTTAAAAAGTCCATTTGACTTCCCAATAACTGTTATGAAGCTTCCTGGTATCAAGTAAAAATCTGCTTCCCAGTAATTCCCACCTATTGCTACTATTTTTTTTTCTTTCTTCCTCTGTGGTCAGGCAGACCAAGACTAATCTCCCTTCTGCTTAATATTCTTTTAGATATTTAAAGATACCTATCATGTCTTCCCCTCCTCTCTTCTCCTTGCTAAATAATTCCAATTCCTTTACATTATTCCTTATAAGGCATGAAAAGGAAAATCTTCCCCCTCCTGGATGCCATCCCTTGGATACTTTCCAACTTATCAATGTCCTTCTTAAAATACACTGTCTAGAACTGAAGAAAATATTCCCCATGTAGTAGGGAACCATACAGAATAACTATTATGTTATTATTGTTGGGTGCTCTTATTCATACTCTCTCTCACAATTATAAAGAAATCAATGGTTTTAATAAAAAATGTAAGCATTTACAGGCATTTGCTAAATAAAACAAAATTTAAAAGAACAAAAACTTGTCAGATGCATTCAGGGTTTTCTTCTGTTTCAAGCATCAGGTAGATTGAAGAAGATGATTCTCTATTCACCAATAATCCTAGAAAACTCTAATCATCTCACTTTTCCACCTCATTTCAAATCAGACCATTTTTATATTTCAAAGTAACTCAAAAGAAACATGAGATGTGCAAATTTTAGAGGGATCTCCATTCCATATGTTCATATGTCATAGTCACAGGGTGAAGAGGAGCACTGGAACACTAGAGTGTGTAGCCTTTGGGGAATGGGAACCCCGGTCACAGTTCCAGGGTGGAAAAGAGTGATTTATGGTAAAATAAGACCACAGCCCACAGAATAGGCCAGGAGAGCAGTGACCACATTTCTCCTTAGATTGCATCACTTTACAGCAAATGAAAAATTACAGATTCCTAGAACTAACTCTAAAAAGTGTACCATGAAGCTTGGGACAGTGCCCACTCTAGGAAAATAGCCCAAATTTACCATAAAGTTAAATGTCAAGAGATAGGCTAAGAAAAAAATCAGCAAATTCAACCAAAAAAAGTTTCTATGGTGACAGGAAAAGTTGCAACATAAACTCAAAAGAACACAATGAAATCAAAACAACTGACGTCAAAACCTTGGAGAAAAATATGAATTGATTTCAGTCCCAAAAAGAATTCCTGGAAGAGCTCAAAAAGAATTTTAAAAATCGAGGTAGAGGAAAAATTGGGAAAAAAAAGTAATAGTGATGTGAAGAAATCAAATGTGGAGATGTTAACTTCATGTGAGGAAGTTAACAGATTGGTAAAGGAGGCACAAAAATACTGAAGAAAGTAACACTATAAAAAACAGAGTAGTCAAATCATAAAGGAGCCACAAAAATCCGATGAGACAAAAATCTCTTTAAAAAAATAATTGGCCAAATGAACAAGGAAGCACACAAATTCGCTGAAGAAAATAACTTTCAAAAGTAGAACTGACCAAATAGAAAAGGAGGTACCAAAGCTTACTGAAGAAAAGAATTCCTTTAAAATTAGAATTGGTCAAATAAAAGCTAATGACTTCATGAGACATTAAGAAATAATAAAACAAAACTGAAAATATTTTAAGACTAGATTTAAATGTAAAATATCTTGTTTAAAAAAAGCTTCCCTGTAAAATAGATAAAGGAGAGATAATTAAAAATTATTGGTCTACCTGAAAGTCTTGATTTTAAAAATGGCCTAGAATCCCGACTGAAGCACACTTCAACAACAACAAAAGCTTTTTCATATGGAAATAAGTTTTGCACAATTGTACATGTGTAACCTATATTAAATCAATTGCTTTTTCAATGAAGGGGGAGCAGAAAGGGAAAGGAGAGGATCTGGAATGAAATCTTTTTAAAAATGAATGTAAAAGTTTGATTTTGGGGGAGGAGCCAAGATGGCAGAAAGGAAGCAGTAACTCTGCTCTGAGTTACTCTGAGCTCTGTCTCTGAGCTCCTTGGTCACTAAGTCTCAAAGGGTGAATCTGAGCAGACTTTGAAGTGACAGAGGCCACTGGAAAACAGAGAGTGGCACAGTCCAGCCCAGGAGGTTGCCCAATGTGTTCATACAGGACGAGTGCAGAGCATGTGGGGTCTGCACAGCTCAGATCTAAGAGCAGACAAGCAGACTACACCACAGAGAAAAAGCCCCAGCCTGAAGACTTACTAAGGACGAGTCTCAGTCATCTCGCCTTCATCTCACGAGGGGACAGAATAGGTCACTGGAGCCAGGTAGGAGAGTCGGGTCTCCAGGGGAGAGAGCAGCTTCTTTGGCTCCATTCCGATGCCAGCCTGGAAGTTTAGAGACTGCCTGCCTGTATAATACAGGGGCTGGAATGGCAAAGAAATTCTAGCTACTCCAATCCCTCCTTTAAGAAGCAGAAAACACAAAGATAAGTCTCCCACCCAGATTGAAATCCCAAGTTAATGGAAATAGCCTCAGGCTTGAGAGTCTCTAAGAAGGAGTATAGCTGAGACAGCTAGGAGTCTGAAGAGAAGAGAGGGAGGGGTCCCAACTAGCCCCACCTCACCTCACCAACAAAAGCCTGTTTATAGCCCATTGGTATAGAGGCAGAAATCTGAAGTGGTCAGACTCACCCCCACCTACTCATTTACATTCCTCACTGATTTCCCTAACTCAGCCATAAACTAGCCACCCAGATATATTCAAAGTCAATGATCAGCCCCTAAACTCATAGCCTGAGAAACTAAGAATCACAATGGGAAGGAAGGAAGCTGAGAAGGAGAAGGGGAAGGCAAGAAAGTCTATTCCAGCCTACTATGCCAGGCAAGAACATCCAAATACACAGGACAATAAAGATTCTCTACCCACACCTGAGACCACAGAAGAAAACATGAACTGGTCTCAAGCCCAAATAGCATTCCTGGAGGAGCTTAAGAAAAATTTTAAAGACCAAATCAGGGAAGCAGTGACCAACCTGAAAAAAGTCTCAAAAGTAAAATTAGTGAATTAACTGGAGAAAATACCTTCCTAAAAAGGGACCTTCAGAAATTAACTGAAGACCATAATTCGCTAAAAATTAGATACAATCAATCTGAAACTCAGAGCTCTTTGATGCAGCAAGAGTCAATCAAACAAAACAAGACGATCAAAAAATCCCAGTGCCTTGCCACCCTCATCCGGCCTATCTTTGGAGAGCTCAAAGAAAAGCACAAGCAGAGTGGAGGCAATGTGGGGGCCATGGAGGAGCTAGAGAACGCTTTCAGCCTTGCTGAGGAGTCTTGCCCTGGCATCTCGGACAGATTGATAGCACACCTGGTGGATCGGGTCCAGAGGTTCTCCCATAGCAGGAACCACCTGACGTAGACTCGCTGAGGGGCATGGGGAAGGAGACCAGCATGGCCTTTCCCCTGACTTTCTAAGAACTGACCTCAAAGCCCTTAGGTTCTGCATCCAGGCCCTGGTGCAGGAGCTGCTGGGCCGGGCTCCACATCAGTTGGACAGCCATTGTTGTGTTGTAATCCTTCCTCTTCATTGTCCTGTGAAAGGCTGGGCTGATCCTGGCCCCTGGGGAGGGGTGGGATGGGGCAGTCAGGGCTGGCTGGGTAGAAGCTGAATGCAGCTACTGGTCACCATCAGTCTTATTCTGGGAAAAGTTGGGAACTTTTGTCTGGCATCTGGCAGAGTCTGGCTGCTGCCTTTGCGTGGAGGGGGTAAGAGCCAACGGGGCCTTTTAGGAATGGATCTCCTCCTTAGCAGCCCACTGCCTTGCCTCTGCCAGGATGCTAGACACAGTTGGGGGGGGGGGCGGGGCAGGAACTCCACGTCCATCCCCACCCCCAACCGTGCTGACAGCAAATGAGGCACAGTGGGCCATCGAAGGACAAATCCTCCTCGCCAGCCGTACACACTTGGTCTCCTTCGGGGGCTCAGACCTTGTCTTGTTTGTGATGGTAGTAGATGCCTTTGTGGTATTTAATCAGGCCCCTTGTATTTCTCTGCACACCAGAACCACTCCAGAGGAGGGGGTTTTGGTGGTGATGGTTTGTTCTGTTTCCTTCAGTATTCAAAGATAAAGATGTTGGTTTTCAAAGAGCATTTAAAGGCACCAGCACTTTCAATAAAGAAATGACCTGAGAGAAAAAAAATAAAAATAAAAAGGGTGAATCTACCTCCAATGAAGAGGAAATCAAAAAAATAATGAGGAATTATTTTTCCCAATTGCATGCAGATAAATATGACAATCTTAGTGAAATGCATGAATATTTATAAAATCACAAGTTGCCCAGATTAACTGAAGAGGAAGTGAATTACCTAAATAACCCCATCTCAGAAAAAGAAATCAAACAAGCCATCAATGAACTCCCTAGGAAAAAATCTCCAGGGCCAGATGGGTTTACTAGTGAATTTTATCAAACATTTAAAGAACAATTGATTCCAATACTCTACAAACTATTTGGAAAAATTAGTGAAGAAGGAGTCCTACCAAACTCTTTCTATGACACAAATATGGTACTGATTCCTAAATCAGGAAGAGATAAGACAGAGAAAGAAAATTATAGACCAATTTCCCTCATGAATTTAGATGCAAAAATTTTAAATAAAATATTAGCCAAAAGACTCCAACAATTTATCACAAAAATAATACACCCTGATCAGGTAGGATTCATTCCAGGAATGCAAGGATGGTTTAATATTAGGAAAATCATCAGTATAATTGAGCATATCAACAATAAAACTCACAGAAACCACATGATCATCTCAATAGATGCAGAAAAGGCTTCTGACAAAGTACAACATCCATTCCTATTAAAAACACTAGAAAGTATAGGAATAAATGGAGCCTTCCTTAAAATAGTTGATAGCATCTATTTAAAACCATCAGCAAGTATTATATGCAATGGGGATAAAGTAGAAGCCTTTCCAATAAGATCAGGAGTGAAACAAGGGTGTCCACTATCACCCCTCTTATTCAATCTGGTACTAGAAACACTAGCAGTAGCAATTAGAGAAGAAAAAGAAATCAAAGGAATCAAATTAGGCAAAGAAGTGACCAAGCTATCTCTCTTTGCAGATGATATGATGATATACTTAGAGAATCCTAGAGAATCAAGTAAAAAACTACTTGAGACAACAAATAAATTTGGCAAAGTTGCAGGATATAAAATAAACCCTCATAAATCCTAAGCATTCCTGCACATCTCTAATGAAACTCAACAGCAAGAGATAGAAAGAGAAATCCCATTTAAAGTCACTGTAGACATTATAAAATATTTGGGAATCTACTTGCTAAAACAAACCCAGAATCTATATTTTGTAGTTGTCTATAAAACACTTCTATACTATACTATATTTTGTAGTTGTCTACAAAACACTTCTCACACAAATAAAATCAGATCTAAATAGTTGGGAAAATATCAATGGCTCATGGTTGGGTCGAGCTAATATAATAAAAATGACAATTTTACCCAAACTAAACTATATATTTAGTGACATACCAATCAATTTACCAAAAAACTACTTTCTAGAGTTAGACAAAATAATAACAAAATTTATTTGGAAAAACAAACGGTCTAGAATATCAAGGGAATTAATGAAGAGAAACACTAGGGAAGGTGGACTAGCTATGCCAGATCTTAATCTGTATTATACAGCAGCAGTCATCAAAACTGCTTGGTACTGGCAGAGGTGTAGAGTAGTGGATCAATGGAATAGATTAGGCCCAGGAGACCCAGCAGTTAAGAATATAGTAATCTATTGTTCGATAATCCCAAAGACCCCAGTTTTTGGGATAAGAATGCACTATTTGACAGAAACTGCTCGGAAAACTGGAATACAATATGGCAGAAACTGGGCATAGACCATTATCTAACACCATATACCAAAATCAAGTCTAAATGGGTGCATGATCTAGGTGTAAAGAATGATACTGTAAGCAATTTGGAAAAACAAGGAATAGTTTCTCCGAATGATTTGTGGAGACGAGAAGACTTTAGGACCAAACAAGAATTAGAGAGCATTATAAAATGCAAAATGGATAATTTTGATTACATTAAATTGAAAAGCTTCTGTACAAACAAAGCCAATGTAACCAAGATCAAGAGCGGGGTAGGAAATTGGGAAAGAATTTTTACAACTTGTGTCTCTCAAAAAGGACTCATTTCTAAAATTTTTAGATAATTGAGCCACATCTACATGAATACAAGTCATTCCCCAATTGATAAATGGTCAAAGGATATGAACAGGCAGTTTTCAGAGAAAGAAATTAAATATATCTATAAGCATATGAAGAATTGCTTTAAATCACTATTGACTAGAGAAATGCAAATCAAAACAACTCTGAGATGCCACATCTCTCCAGTCAGATTGGCTAAGATGACAAAACAAGAAAGCGACAAATGCTGGAGAAGATGTGGACAAATTGGAACGCTAATACATTGCTGGTGGAGTTGTGAACTTATCCAACCATTCTGGAGAGCAATCTGGAATTATGCCCAAAGGATTATAAATAATTTCATACCCTTTGACCCAGCCATACCACTTCTAGGGTTATATCCCAAAGAGATCATAGAAGTGGGAGGAAGACCCATATGTACAAAAATATTTTTAGCAGCCCTTTTTGTGGTTGCAAAGAATTGGAAACTAAAGGGGTGCCCATCAATTGGGGAATGGCTAAACAAGTTGTGGTATATGAATGTAATGGAATATTATTGTGCTATAAGAAATGAGGAGGTGATGGATTTCATCATTACCTGGAGAGACTTATACAAACTGATGCTGAGCGAGAAAAGTAGAATCAGAAGAAATTTGTATACAATCACAGACATACCATATCTGTGATGACCAATTATGACAGACTGGACTCTTTTCAGCAATGCAGTGATATAAGTCAATCCCAAAAGACTCAAGAAAGAGAGAAATGCGCCATCCAGAGATATGACTAGAAAGAACTGAGCCTGAATCCTGATGGAAGCAAACTAAATGATCTTTTTCTTTTCATTGTTTGGTGTTATTTCTTCTTTACCATCTTTCATCCCACCTAGTACAATACGCCTTTGTAATTGGAATAATGTCTAATATGAATGTATTTGCAGATCCTATACTGTACTATATGCTGTTGTGGGGGGAGGGGGGAGGGAAGTAAAGGAAATTTGAAAATCAAGGAACTATGGAATTGATTCTTGTTAACTGAAACTAAACTAATAAGTTAGTTTAAAAAAAGTTTGATTTTTACCACTAATTGGAAAAGTAAAATATTTTTAAAATATGGGAAATAAATGTCCCCTGATTACAAATAGGTTATCTAAATCTATCTCTTTAGCTATTGTGAATCTTTTAGTTTTAGTGGCTTCCCAAAGGACCTATTGTGTCCATCCTTTCTCAAAGAGCCATTGCCTTATTTGGTTTGTGGTTCACATAATAAATTAAAAGGAGCTTGGTGATAACATCTGGCTACTACAATGGAAAATTGTAGACATTGGTTTTAATTTGTCTGAATTAATTCTCTATGTAAATTATATGAATGGTGAGAAATTATGTTTTGTCATTTCTGTGCAAATTTAGCAGTAGTTTCAGGTTTGTAAAAAGTATAAAATTATTACTGAAATATTTATTTAAAAGTTTAAGGTTTAGAATATGACATGGTATAAGAGAATGATGCAGTAAGATAAAGGAAATGTTCTTCCACAATCTTGGTAGCTTCCTATTACTTACATTATTAAATAGAAAATCTTGTTTTGACTTTTAAAGTCCTTCCTAACTTGGTTTCTTGCCAGCTTTTTAGAATTCTTATATCTTATTCTCTCTCCTACCCCCTCGATACCCACCCACCTTTCATGCACTCTGTAATCCAGTAACACAGGCCTCCTTATCTTTCCTGGAATAAAGCATTCCCTCTCCCAACATAGATCATTTTGTGTGGCTGTCCCTATACTTGGAACTCTCCCCCTCCTCTTCTCCAACTTCTTCCTTCCCTGGTTTCCTTCAAGTTCCACCTAAAATCCCACATCTTGTAAGAAACCTTTTGCAATCCTTGCTAATTATAGCATCTTTTCTGAGATTAGCTCCAATTTATCTTGTATGTATCTCAGTTCGAGTTTGTCTACATTTTGTCATCTCTTTTAAATTATAGAGAACAGTTACTTTCTCCCCCTTTCATTTTAATGCTAGGACTTAGCACAGTGTCTGGCACATAGTAGGCACCTTACATGCTTGGTATCCTGCTGATTTAACAGGTTTTTGTGAAGAGAATGAATAACAAATGATAAAACATTTAATGAGCTCCTATTATGAACCAAGAACTCTGCTAAGCACTAAGCATACAAATTCAAGCAATCAAGCTGTTTACTATCCTCTACTCACTTCTATTCTAATGGGAGACAGAAAACCTATAATTGGGAACTAGAAAGCAGAAAGTGGGGGATGTGATACATGTTCTGTAGCCTGTTTGTAAATGGCAAGGAAGTATTGTAGAGGTTTGGATCCAGGCAAACTTAGGTGAAAGTTCACTTATGACACCAAGGTCCCAGGGGAATAGTCTTGGTCCTAATAGGAGGGGGATAATGAGCAGAAACAGGACAACTGGAGGCATAAGAAATTGTGGTAGATTTTGTGAAGAGAGAAATAATACTCAAGATAAAAATGAATGAAATAATATGTACCTGTAACTTTAGTTTTGTTTTTTTTTTTTTTGCCATTAGAATTGATTTATTAGTATATAGAACATTAGAGTTGGAATCAGTGATATCTCAGTTCCATTTTAGGGTCTTCTATGGATATATGAATGTAAGAAAATTTACTGCACACTCGTACATAGTTTTCTGTGTCAAAAAAGAGAAAATCCATTTTGAATCTTATCTTATGGGAAATTCACTAATGAGATAATGGTTGTAATGGAATCAGAGACACTAAGGTTTGAGGTAATCTTACATAATTACAAAGTAGAAGTAATTTATTCCTATGAGACTTTCTTGTAAAAAAAAAAAAAGCACATGATACCCAAGTTGCAAATTTGAGGAATAAAATCATGAACTAAAGAGTATTTAATATTAAAATGAAACCTTGGAAATGAAGATTGCATGATTTTACTTGAATTATCCTTAATTCACTAAGCTACTATCTTTTGTAACTATGTTAAACATAGTTTAACATTGTAACCAATGTTAAACATAGCTAAGTAAAAAGTAAAAACAAAAAATCTGAGTGAATGGACAGTATAAAATTAATATTTAAAATTACATTATTGGCAGGAATTACATCTTTTGTCATATTTTTTTACTTATCTAATATTTTGTAGACATATTCAGAAATCAGTCAATCCACTGATTATGTAATATAGCCTAAATTCAAATGATAATTCCTTCTGGAGAAGATTTTCATTAACACTGGAACCTGAGTGTGTGATGAATTAATTCTAAAATACTAAGATTTAGGGAGCCTGTTTGTGCTGACAGTCCTTCACTATGTAGGAACAGCTGACTCCTAAAGAGGTAGCTCAAAGAAGCAGCAAAGTGATTAATTTTAGGAATTTTCTTCAGAGAACATTTTGGAGTTCTTGCCTCAGGCTCTAGAATTTCCAGTTAGAGCTCTGATTGTGCCCTCTCTCCCTGTCCCCCTCTCTGCCTCTCTTCATGTGTTTTTTTTTTCCTCTCTGTTTCTTGCTCATACTTTGAAAAAGGATATGTTGGAACCCAAATCGTGTATTTTTTCTTTAGGAAAAAAGAGATTATTTTAAAGAAAAAATAAAAATAAAATTCTTTTTTTCTTCTTAATGTTTCTTAGGTAAGGAATTCTAATGGCTATCATGGGCCTACCTAACAATCTTGACATGGGAAAATGAACAATTCAAGGAAAATTTCCTTCATAAAAATATCTCAAAGTTACAAGGATCATGTTGCATCTGTGGAATCCAACTGTGATTCTCAGGAGAACTAACCTCATCAGCTATTGTCCTTCCTTTCAGCAGTCCTCAAAGACTGTATATTTTGGCATGGAGTTTTGTTGCATTGTCTTTTCTGGTTCTGGATTTATAGAAGGTAAAAAAAAAAGAAGTAAATATGTAATTAATGCTTTTATAAACCTTATAGATTTGGTTTGGTTCAGATTTTTGCACAAATTAGTAAATTCTTATCAGATCCTAGCCAATAATATTTTCCTTCCTAAAGGGGAGAAGGCATAAAAAAAAACCATGATACCCCTCCTTACCCATTGATATTTTTGCCTTCCAAGACTTGCTATTTCCTGTATAATGACTTGACTAAATGCTATGTGATACCTTTCAGCGACAAGTGAAATAATATCTGTATCCTTTTTATATTGATTCAGAACAGCTTTTTCTCCACTAAGATCAAGGCCTGGAAAGCATGTGTCAGCCAACACTTTATAATGAACAATATTAAACACTCATGTAATTTCATTAAGTTTTAATGATGGGTAGGGTTCATGCCAAAGCAGTTCTTTGAAGGACATTATAAGTGGTTTTTTAAAAAGATGCCACAACTAGCATAATAATTTTCTCATTATTTGTAATTCCACTAAACTTGTACTAATGCAAAGTACTTGCCAGACCAAACATTATATTCTGGTTTCCATAGCATATCAATGTCTATATAGTAACACCAACAAAAAGTCTACACCTTTGTGATGAAATATGAACTTCATGGATTGTTTTGAAACAAAATAATGAGGCTGTAAGGAAAATATAGAAACTACTTTCTGTAGAATAATTTTCCATCAAAGGCTCCCTTTGAAGTCATGCTTCAATGGATTTTTTAAATATCACCAGCATCTAAAATGAAAGAGATGTGAAAAGTGAAAAATTGCCTATGTAAAACCTACACCTGCCCTTTATGTTTTGGCATTTGGGTAAAACTTTTTGAAACAATTTAGTGTCCTTTCCTTTGACCACAAAAGAAGTGAACTTGAGAAAAATAAAAGAGTAGATTTAATTTTAAAGCAATGGATTAAATAAATCTCTACATTAAATTTGCTGAGGCTATTTAATCATTTAAGTTTGAATGAATTTACTCATTTAGACTTGAGCTCAAATTGTGCCTCAGACACTTACTAACTGGATGACCCTAGGCAAGTTACTTAAACTTTCAACTTTGGTTTCCTCATCTGTAAAACTGGGATAATTATAATATCCACCTGCTTAGATACCAGATAATATTACTTCACAGCATTGTTAAAAGGTCCAAATGAGTTAATATATGTAATGCACTTTGTAAACCTTAAGGCACTACATACATACTATAATAATTATGTTATATAAAGCTATGATGATAATGATGATGATATAATTATTATTATCCAAACATATTAAGTTAAAAAGACTACACTGAGCATGGAGTGGGGGAAAAGGTGAAATTCAAGGATAAAGAGGTAATTCTTGCTTTTAAGGTTTAGTCTATAGTGATCCACAAGGAAGGAAATTTTAACGCTATGATAAAAAGTAACCAGTTCAAAGTTCTCCTTCAGCATTTTTTTGTGGCTGTTATTTGGTCACTAAGATACAAGGTTTATTTGACTACTTCTATTATGATTGCCACTGATGGCACTCCTTTAATTCTTCATTGATTTGCTAAAATACATAGAGATGTGCTGAAGCTTGTTCATATTGGTTTGCAAAGATTGTTGCATTTTCAGTATCAGCATTTACACCTTGGAAAACAGCAAATTCTATAAATCAAAGTTGAGTAGGTGACACATAAACATTTCAACTTGGCAGGACCTAGTATACTTAAAAAACCTGAAGACATGTCCATATGCTGATGTGTCCTTAGAGTCTGACTCTCAATTTTCTTCTTCTCAGTAAGCTGCATGTGGGCAAATACTGATCTAAATATTATATTGGCCCAGCCTAAATATTGTTGTTGTTGCTCATCCTTGAAAAGACTAATGGCATTGTGAGGATGATGTCTTGATTTGTTCATGAATTAGATCTAAGTTAGCCCAGAACATTGTTCATTGTGAGAGAACTCATATAATGCACTGTAGTTTTCAATAGTACTGGTATTTCACATTTGGAGCAAGCCTTCATGATCTAGGAGAAAAAATGCCCTGACTTTAGGGTCAGACAAGAGTTGTGTCCTTATCCCCCTATAATGCTTACTGCCTACATGATGCTGCCCAAGTTACTTAACCTTGGGAACCTCAATTTCCTCATTTTTAGAATGAAATGCCTAGATTTTGAAGTCCTCTAAGGTCCATTCTAGCTGTATAGCTATAGTACTAAGTAATCTAATATAAAAATAAAGATTTATAAACAAAGACAATTAAAGACTAAACCTCATGTCACAAAGGAATTCACTGTAGGATCCTTTAAATAACAGTTCTCCCACACCATTTAAAATAATTCAAATTACAACATTTTATAGACGTCTATTGTGTAAAGTGTGGTACTTCTATTTAAAAACAGCCGTTTGTCATTTTCTCTCACACATGATCATATGTCACAGAGTTTCCATATAACCTAAACATACGCTGATACTCCCATCTGTGAAAGTGACAAAGATACTAGTTGAAATGTGGAATTTTTGAATAAAAACATCACGGACAAATTCTAGATTAACAGGGATCCCTGCCTTTATTTGCCCAGAAGCAGATAAAGTATAAGATTTGGGATCAAAATAACATGTGCCTAAGTTAACATGTACATGTTTATTTATATATAAATAGAGAAAGATGTAAGGAGACAAAGATAAAGGAGAGCTTAGTACACTCAAGTGATGACTTGAGATTGGGAACAGACCTTTGTCTTTTGAGCCAGAAAGAACTAGTTTTAAGTTCTGCTTCTGATAAATGTTCTGTTTGACTGTGAGCAAATCTCTGAACCTCATAGTGGCCTAAGCATTTCCCATCCCTGCTCTAAGACTATTAGTTATAGGTTGGTGGTTGATATGTGTTATGTGAGGGAATTTTCTTTTATTAGGGAAATCACAAGTCATGATGGGTAACAAGTAAGTACATACTATGTACCAGACATTGTGCTAACTGCTAGGAATTTTTAAAAAGGTAAAATAAAAGCAAGGAAACAAATAAACAACAATAATAAAGCTCTTTCCCTACTCTCAAGGAATACACATTCTAATGAGGAGATAACATAAAACCATTTGATCTATTACAGTTTGAAGACAACCTAGAAGGGGGAGACATTGACAGCTGGAGGAAGCAGCAAAGTTCTTCTGTATCTTCAATTGCATCTTGAAAGAAACCAGGGAAACTCAGAGGTGAATGTAAGAAATAAGGATGATAACTAAAAGTACAGTGGTTGTAGGAGTGGAGAGGAGGGGGCATATGCAAGACTTGTAGTGAAGGTAGAAATGATAAGATTTAGGAAAGGATTAGATCCCTAAGAAGAATGAGACAAAGTAGTTGAAAATGACACCAAGGCTGTGGGCCCGTGTTACTGAGAGGATGGGAGTACCCTTGACTATAACAAGACAATCCAAAAGAAAGATGAGTTATGTTTTAGACATCTTGAGTTAAAGATGCCCATAGGAAAATAATGTGGGGATGTCTAAGAGACAGCTGGAGAAATGTAGTTGTATCTAATCAGGCAGACTATGGCTCTGGGAAATATTTGCAAAAAGATGATGATTGAACATGTGGAAGACTGTAAAATCAGAAAGTGACACAGGAAAGAGTGAAAATAGAAAGGGGCCCAGCTCAGAGCCTTGGGGGATATCCCTGTTTAGAGGGCATTACATGGATATGGAATCTACAAAAGAGAGTGAGAAAAAAATGATAAGGTGGATAAGAACAGAACCAAGAGAAGGTAAAATCTAGAGTATATCCAGCAGAAAAATGTTATTGGTTATATTAAATGATGCAAAAGTCAAAGGAGATCATGACAGAGAAAAGGACATTAGCTTTGGCAATTAAGAGATCACTGGTAACTTTGGAGAGAACATTTTTTATTGGATTATAAAGTTGGAAGATAGACTAAATGGTATTTAGAAGAGAATAAGAAGTGGAGGGACCTACTTTAGAAAACTTTTTCAAGTTTGTAGTCACCAAAAGGAAATAACTAGTGGGGATGATTGAATCAGATAGATTTCTTTGAGGATGGGGGAGATTTGGACACATTTGTAAGCCTCAGGGAAGGTGCAATTGTGGATAAGAAAAAGAATGGAGATGATAATGGGGGGCAATTTGATAGAGAATTCAGAATGCAATCAAAAGCACATACAAAGTGTTTTTTGCCTTGACAAGAAGGGCCACCTCTGCCTAAGAGACAAGGGTGAAAAGAAAATAGTGAGGAAAGATGCCTTAGTGGTATGAAATCAAAAGCAGGGAAGAAAATGAGCCCTTGGTAATGGTCTCATTTTTGGAGGATGAACTATGAGGTAGAGACATTTGCTGAGAGGGTGAAGTAGGTGGCATACATAGACAGGCTTAGTTGGAATACCACTGTGGAGAGTGGCATAGTGAATCAATTAATGAGGAAGGAATATTCCACTTAGCCCATCATGTCCTAGATTATATCGAGTTGATGGGGAAGGATGAGAGAAGTGTTACAAACACAGATTAAAAGTTCACAAATCCCAGGATCTAGGAATCCCTGCAACAGAGAATTTAGTTAAAAGACCAGGATCTATATAGGCTACAAGACTATTGTGCTTACACAAAAAAATATCCAACTGACACTTGATTTCCATGATTTCTTCCATTGATGTGGTACATCCTTGATATGTAGCATTTCTAGATTTAACATTTTCCCTTTATTCCCCTCTTTTAAATTTACCTACCTTGTGTCATAATTCCATCATTATCATGGGTTTTTACATATAAAAGAGTCCTTGATGATTATCTATCTAATTAAAACACCTTATTTTACAGATGAAGAAGTATAGACTCATAGAAGTAGAGTAACTAATGTTTAGGATAACTTTTATCCTAGTTTCAGAGCCAGGATTCTAACCTGTATGCACCCTTTCACTGTAAAACCACTTTTTCATGCTTTGTTGATTCCTGTGTGATGACTATATCATAGTATCTCTGAGCTATGAAAGACAGATTAATCTGCTGTTGATAATGAGGGAACCATTATAGGTCAAATTTCTACATCAATTCTTTGAATCATAAAGTTAGTCTTGGATGGAACCATAGGGTTCATTTAATGTAAACTCTTCATTCTATAGGTGAGGAAGCTGAGGCCCAGAGAGGATAAATAACTTGCCCAAGGTTGTAATGTTCAAAAGTAGCAGAGACAGGATTCAAACTCAGATCATCTGGCTTCAACTCTTTTCACTGTACCTCCCAAACTCTCCTGACATCAAATCAAAAGCCTTTGGGAGAGAAAATATTTAAAACTTCAAATGGTAAAAATGGTAGATTTTGGGATATTCCTGGTCAGGAAGGCCTGAGTACCTATTTGAGTACCTATTAAATCAGGAAGGCCTGAGTACCTATTTGAGTACCTATTAAATCAAACCCTGTAGGTACTTTCCTGAATTATTTACTGGCAGAACCCATGTTCTTTGACTTTCTTAATGAACAATTTATTTCAGAAACAAGTAAATGCTTTGTAGCATTCACCTGACACTTAAAAGTAAAAACTGAGCTATGTTTTTAAAAAATATATAGTGGTTCAATTTTTCCAATTTTGGCATTTATGTGCAGACAATTTCAGGGTTTACCTTGTTTCTAACACACAATATTACTCCATTCCAATGACTGCTTTTGATATAGGCTCCCGAGGGAAACATGCTTGAAAGCACTGTATCTGTTTGAATTTTGATGGTTACCATCACAACTATGAAGAATAGAATTACTGCCAAAGATACTTGTTTTTTGCCTGTGGTCATTTCCTCTGTCTGATCTAATAAACAAAGTCCCCAGGATATAATAGATGTCCTACAAGGGAAATAGAGTATGTTAATTTACTAAATGATCACTGGATGAGTAAATCAATGAAAATAAGGTACTCTAACACTAGAAGGGATTAGATGAACTCTACTAAAAGGAAAAATAAAGAAGTTTGGGAGGGGAGCTTCTCACAATTTTTTTTGCCTCTTATCTAATTGATATTCTTCAGCTGCTATAGTTAAAGTTCTGGGCAGACTTGCAATTATGTTATTTTTAGTTCAGACACAAAAATTGCCTTTGGATGAAATTTTATAAACAAGATTCTAGACTTGGATTTAGCAAATACAGCAAATATTATAAAAGGTCACCTTAATTAAAATTAAACTTCAGAAATCCTTAAGAACAGGAAGATATGCGAAAATTCTCAGTTGATTTATGCATGAGTTTGCCCAAGATTTTTGTTATAGTTTACCTCAGTTGCTGTTTAAAAAAAATATAGCTAAAGATAGATATCAGATGACTAGTTGGCTATTAGAAAACACATTTCCTTCTTCCTGCTTGATCTCTGACTCAACTTATTTCCTTACTAGTCTCTTTAATACCTATATTTCCTGTTGAATATTGGACCTGTCTTATATGGGTAAAGTTGGCACCTTTGAGTCTTACAAATAGGCTGCTATTCCTTCTTCTTGAATACTACCTCCTTTCCTATCTTCCACATTCTACCTACCTGTTTGTGAACTCCTATTAAGCTTCCTAGCTCACCTGGTCAATAATTCAATGCCTAACCTGTCCTCTACCTACTCAGGACCCCCAGATGCTCTGGTTTACTTAAAGACAGTGAATAAACCTCCAAATCACCATTGGGCCCATCACAAATATCACAAATACAACAAGAACAATAGTTCTACAATAAATGAATGTTTCTTTCTGATTAGGTGGCTCTTTCTAGGGTAGTGGAATCGCATATTTAGATGTGGAAGGACCTTCAATGTCATCTTGTCCAACCTCATTTTACAGACTACTATTAACCTTCCAATCACAGACCCAGTGGACTTTCTTTAGTCTTTATTCTCCTTGACTTCTCTGCAGAATTTTACAATGTTGACAACTTTATCCTACAGAATATTCTTCCTTTGGACTCAGAAACACCATATTCACCAGGTTGTCGTCCTACCTATAACCATTCTTTCCTTATTCCTTTAGTTGACTAAAGGTAACTAATTAGGTGACTTCATTCTTGGATCTCAAGTTAGGGAGACTTGCTTTAAATACATCCTCAAACATGAACTGTGGGAGCTTCCCTTGGTTTTCTTATCAGGTAAAATGGGAATAATAATAGCAACTACTTCCCAGGGTTGCCGTGTGGATAACATGAGATGATGTCTGTAAAGTGTTTTTGCAAGCCTTTAGCATTATGAAAATGCTAGATTTAAAATATTATTCTTGCTCTCTTCCCTAACCCTAAAATAGGTGTTTTCCAAAGTCCTGTACTTTGACAGCATTTTCTTTTGACATTTTCTTAGGAATCCTAAACCTGCAACTTGAACTACCACCTCTGAAAAGCCGTGCCAAAAAAGGGCACTAAATAGTGCTCTTTTTGCAACTCTCAACCTATGTCTTTGTCTGCTAATAGGACATTTCTCCATCAACACCTCATAAAGCCCCAGATGAGCAGCTTTGCAGAGAATGGCTGCTGTGAGCAGCTTTCAGGATTCTGATCACACAGTATAGTGAACACGCTATTTATTCAATAACAAATCAGAGCAAAACATTTGCAGAGAATCAAGGTTCAATATTCACAATGTTACAACTTATAGTATTCACAACAGCTTATCATTAAAATTGCCACTTAGTATTCACCAAAGTGGTCGCAATATTTAGAACAAAGAAAAATCATCTCAAAGTACAATAGTCAAAGCCTTCCACTCATGGGGCACACTAAATTAACTCAGTCACTTATTCAGCAATCAATTACTAAGTATCACTAATCACAAAGTATAATCTTGAGAAAATACAGAAACCCTTCACCCCTAGGTCACTAGTAAACTACAATTTCATCATTACTCAGTACCCAGGAAGAGGTCTTTTTTTTTTTTTTTTACATCTCTTTTATTTTTTTTTATTTTTTTTAAATTAATTTATTAGTTTAGTTTCAGTTAACAAGATTCAATTCCATAGTTCCTTGATTTTCAAATTTCCTTTACTTCCCTCCCCCTCCCCTCATGACATCATATAGTACAGTATAGGGTCTGCAAATGCATTCATATTAAACATTATTCCAATTACAAAGGCATATTGTACTAGGTGGGATGAAAGATGGTAAGGAAGAAGTAAAACCAAACAATGAGAAGAACAAGATCATTTAGTTTGCTTCCATCAGGATTCAGGCTCAGTTCTTTCTAGTTATATCTCTGGATGGCGCATTTCTCACTTTCTTGAGTCATTCGGGATTAACTTATATCACTGCATTGCTGAAAAGAGTCCAGTCTGTCATAGTTGGTCATCACAGATATGGTATGTCTGTGATTGTATACAAATTTCTTCTGATTCTACTCTTCTCGCTCAGCATCAGTTTGTATAAGTCTCTCCAGGTAATTATGAAATCTGTCACCTCCTCATTTCTTATAGCACAATAAAATTCCATTACATTCATATACCACAACTTGTTTAGCCATTCCCCAATTGATGGGCACCCCTTTAGTTTCCAATTCTTTGCAACCACAAAAAGGGCTGCTAAAAATATTTTTGTACATATGGTTCTTCCTCCCACTACTATGATCTCTTTGGGATATAACCCTAGGAGTGGTATGGCTGGGTCAAAGGGTATGAAATTATTTATAATCCTTTGGGCATAATTCCAGATTGCTCTCCAGAATGGTTGGATAAGTTCACAACTCCACCAGCAATGTATTAGCGTTCCAATTTGCCCACATCCTCTCCAGCATTTGTCACTTTCTTGTTTTGTCATCTTAGCCAATCTGACTGGAGAGATGTGGTATCTCAGAGTTGTTTTGATTTGCATTTCTCTAATTAATAGTGATTTAGAGCATTTCTTCATATGCTTATAGATATCTTTAATTTCTTTCTCTGAAAACTTCCTATTCATATCCTTTGACCATTTCTCAATTGGGGAAAGGAAGAGGTCTTTTAATCTTGACTTGGGGCCGGTTATCAGATTCCCTGTATCCCCTTCCATGGACCCATATTCTACCTGGATTCACCAGACTGTTACCTGGGTTCAATAGTTGCCAGTTCCTTGTCCAGCTCTCTGGGTAGGTTCTGCTCCACACTGAAGTTCACAGGGTCGTCCATATCAAATCCTTCACAATTTCTGCTCCCAGGAACTCAAGGCTCAACCAAGCCACAAACAAAGTCCCTGCATCACAGTCATGCTTCCTCAGTCTTCTGAAGCTCTTTCAAAAAATCAGAATTACCTTATCCTGCCTGGGGGAAGGGAGCTCCTGAAATCCTGGGATCCTGGACTCCTATTCAGAAAAAGCTCCACAACCACAAGTTCTCAGAAAATTCTGGTTCAATTCTTGATTCTCTCTTCTGTAGCTGCTCTGCCTCCAGATTCTTGTCCCAAGAAATTCTGACTGTGCCTTTTCCTTATATACACACATGCAGCATTAGCTTCCTGATTCAGCCAACCCCTTCCTGTTACATCAGGAACAGGGGTTCATACCTTCAGTTTCTTTCACAGAGGTTTGATTAGTTACTAAGTGCCAAGTACCTGCTTACTTGCCAATACAAAAAGGGGTCTTCAAATTACCATTACACACCTTGATGGAGTATCACAATGAATGTGTCTAAAATGGTGGTTATAATCTTTACTACTAAATCTGCTCTTCCTTTTGACCTCACTATTACAATTTTTATTAACAAAAGTCATCCTATTTTTCATATCTTAAAATAGTATTATATTTGGCCCTCACCCAAGACATTTGCAAGACATTTAGTATCAATGCTGCCTCTATAAAATCAAAATCTCTCTCTCTTGAAGGAGGGAGAGGAGGAAAAAATAGAGAAAGAGAAAGAAAAAGAGGGGAAAAGAAAGAAAGATAGAAAGGAAGGAAAGGAGAGAAAGAAAGAAGAAGAAGAGAGAGAGAAAGAAAGAAAGAAAGAAAGAAAGAAAGAAAGAAAGAAAGAAAGAAAGAAAGAAAGAAAGAAAGAAAGAAAGAAAGTATGGTACTGTCCACTTTACACTGCACCAGTTCCACAAACCTTTCCATGTGTTTTCACAGAGAAAAGTAGTATTTCATCACATTAATATGCCACACCTTATTCAGTTACTACTCAACTGATAGGAATCACCTTAGTTTCCTTTTTTTGCCACTACAAAGAGATCTACTATAATTTTTTCTTTGTTCTCTATTGAGTAAAGCTACAAGGTTTACTGCCTTTCCGAGTGTCTGTTCCCACAAAAATGTCAAAAATCTATGTTTTAAAGCACATGTTTACACATGTGTTTGATAATTTCCCTGCTTGGTCAGTTAAGTGGCACAATCAATAGAGCATTGAACTTGGAGTCACTAAGTTCTGAGTTAAAATCTAGCCTCAGACACATGACCTTGGGCGAGTCACTAGGTCAATAAGCATTTTCAGCATTGGTTACCTCATCTGTAAAATGGTGAAAATAATAGCACCTATATCTCTAGATTGTTGTGAAATCAAATGAGATGATTTTATAAAGCACTCAACAGACCTTAAAGCAGTGTAAATACAGGCTATTTGTTGGTCTGTGCTCCAGGAAAACTCAGTTATATCATCCAATATTGCTTTACACATTCTAACTGACAAAGCAACAAACAAGATCATCAAGGGATGGGAAAATCAGTTGATGGCTCCAATAATACAGTAAAATTAGAAAGACTTTTTTTTAAAAAAGAAATCATTCTAATGTTAGTGATTTAGTGAAGTTGTGATTAAAATTAAGAAATTTTAATACCTCTCTTTTTGTTAGCTTTAGGTTGAGGTTTTTGCCTTTATCTTTGAATCATAATGTGTCTCTTCCCTCCCCACATTCATCCTTTTTCATATTATTTGTATACTATATAGGACTTAGAAGGTCAACCAACAAAACCCAAGAATAAATAATTTATATTTGTCTTGAAAAAGTCAAAGATATGCTAAGTACTTGGAGCTGTGTGTTTGGGTGGGGGAGATGGATGGTAGTAGTAAATAATATTCATTCTTTGGATGAAATAATTTCATCAAGTGTAGTATTATTTACTTTCTATTCTATTCCACTCTATAAGTTAGGAAAGTTGGAATAGTCACGAGAAAAAGAAAAATGTGCTTTCTGCTTATTGGTGGATGTATCAGGATTTAAGGATGCATCAGGGATTGTATTTCAGAAGTTGGAAAGAAGAATATGAGGTATGAGATTAAAGATGTGTGCAAAAATATGCATTTGCATATCGCAGAAATATATATTCATATATGCACATATATATATTCATATATGTGCACATGTGCAAAAATATTTTCCCTAAGAAAAGAAATTTGAAAAACCTTCTCATATATTCCAGATGGCAAATAGTCACTCAAAGTGTTTCAACATCCCTCTTTACTAGACAATTTCTCTGTCTGGTCTCAGACATTAATTTCACTCTGTAAAAATCAAGAAATTGTACTATTCCAAATATCACATTTTTTCAGAATTATTTGGGCAAGTTTTTATCTGCTCAATCTTATTTAAGTTAAACAATTGATAAAGAATTTTGCTTCTGTGAAGTTGTATGTGGTAACCAGTAACTGGTGAATTGCAATAAATTTTCATAAAGAATAAAGTTATTTATTGCTATTTTAATGGTTTGGTGAGTGCTTTTTACAGGAGGGGAGATTTTAAAACTTGAATTGGGAACTTAATAGCTATGATGCTGCCAACTCACATCGGTGCCATCATCCTGTGGGTGTACTTTGCAGTCCCTGCATGTGAATTATCTGCCTTGATGATGAAAATAAAGATTCTGCAAATGTAAAGTTAAATAGGTTTTACCTGCTCGGAAAGATATTATTATTGATGAACAGTTGGGCCCGTTTTGCACTAGATAGCCATTTTTTTTCTGTTCCTCAAAGGTAATAAAATCTAAAGAATGAAGAACATTTAGATTATTCACCTTAATAAGCCAGTGAAGTAGGTGGCTCATTTTGTATTCATGTAGTGCTGGGGCATTGTACCTTGTTTAATTATGCACGCCTTCTCCAAAATATATCCTATTTTTGTCTTGTACCAAGGCAAATGCAATTTACATAAGTTTTATGATCACTTTTGATTAGCATAATTTAGAGTAATAGGAGTGGGAAAATACAGGTTTCATTAATAGAGAGGATCATTAAAATGTTCTGTGTAATGAGGTCTAATTAGGTAGAGTGGAAAAAACCCACGAATCTACCAAAGAGCTAATACTAGAAGGCAAAGCATTAGTTATGCCCTTTAGCACCCCTCACTCTCCTACTCCCAAAAACCAGCCGGGATGTGTGAAAAATGGAAGAGTTGTAGACATTCCTATATCTCCTTGAAGTGGTGGCTTCTGCATTTTTTTTAGAGAAAGAGATGGTTTCAAATGTTATTGCCATGTCAACATGCCCACGACAGATTTTCCCCTTGACTCCACTATATACTGTGCCAAAGACTGATCTGACTTCAAAGGTTCAGAAAAAGCATTCTGCTTTTTGAAGTCAGGAAGACAATGGGTTCATTCACTTTAGCAAAGCAGTCATTTCAACAGAAATGTTAATTTTTCTTTCTATCCTCTAGTGCCTTTAAAATGTTCAACTACTTATCAGAAAAGTATGTTCCCAGTTACAGAGGTGAGTGAATAAAGTCAAAGAAATGTTAGAAGATTTGCTTAAGGTGAGTTTCATTTAGTGAAGTGTCTGCAAAATGTTTGTTCCAAACTGGGATTTTGGAGTTGTGTTGTGTTTCAGGAAAAGAGGTGGGTAAAAGCATCAGGATTCTTTACTAATTGTCAAAGGAGGACCTAATTGTGTCTCCTCTTTAATGTTTTCTCCAGCTTAATAAAGAGAGACAACATGAAAGGAAAAACACATTTTGACAAAAATGCATTCTGGTTTAGAAACATACATTCAGTATTAACCATTTCTCAAAGTTTTCAAAGAATATAGTTTTCTATTCTGAGAAGACTAAAGTTTTCAAAACATTCTATCTTGTTTGGCCTAGAGCTTTCCCTCTCAGTCAATATCATGTGTCTTTGGGGAGCTAAAACTGTCATTTTGACAGCTAATCTACAAGCATCTGGATACAAACCTCTGACTAATGCCAAACGTGCTACTTTAAAACAAAACATGCATCATAGTATGTGCTAGTTAATTGCTTTCTCTTTTCCATGCAGTCACACAAAGTGTATTGAAAAAAAGCATTAACTTAGAACTCTAGGCCTTTTTTCCCTATTATTATGATAAAGAAACACACTTCCCTTTTGGAATTTCTATATGTGTACCCCATTTGGATTACTGTCTTGAGCAAGAGGCACATCATAAACAAATTGGCAGGCATTCTTGAGACTTTGATAGATTAGTGATCTCACTGGTGTGGGTACTCCCCGCACTGGAGTCAATTACAATGTGAGGCTATTCTGTTTCGTGTTCTTGCATAAATAGTCTGTAGAGATCCCCCCAATATATTGCAGGCCTCGTTGTAATTTTTTGAAGATATAAACATAACAAAACTAAGCATCAAGTGTCTACTATGTGCCAAGGACAGTTACAAATACAAAAGTGATACAGTGCATGACCTAATGGAGATGATATCACTCTGGAGAATGCGATGATTTACATGTAAGTCAAATGTGTGCATGGGTGTGTGTTTATAGATATATGGATATAGTTCTAGAGCTATACAAACACATATGTATATATACACACGTGCATAAATGCATATATTGATAGAGATACACTATCATTTATGGTGAAGTTCCCATAATTGGGGTAAAGAATAAAGGTTCTGGGGAGGCTAGGTGGCTTAGTGAATAGAGGACTGGCACTGGAGTCAGGAGGACTTGAGTTCAAATGCGGCCTCAGACACTTAACACAAAACTAGCCGTGTGATCTTGGGTAAGTCACTTAACAAAAAAAAACAAACCCCAAAAGAATAAAAGTTCTTTGAAGGCAGAGCCTTGAAGGGAACCAGGGGTTGAGATAGATCTATTGTCACCACAGGCTGATCAGAATGATTTTTTTTTTCATCCTATGTATCCTTTATGATTTCTTTTATGCTGTTTCTTGTGTATAAGTAATTATTGGCAATGCAGTCTTACCTGCTTGTAATTACTTTATATTAAAGTATTTCCCCTTGGGTTACTTGAAATTGTTCCTTCTTGCAGGAGGTGATGCTTCATGATTTTTAGTCATATAACATTATTGGGATAATATGGTGTTAAAATGGTTGTTTTTCATAGCAGAGACATGTTTAGACTAAAGTGAAAATGATAAATTTCCCAATGGAACTTAGAATAATTTATTTTTCTTATTCAACTCTGGACCAAAATAATTATTTATCTGCAGTATCTGTTCCATAGTAAAGTAATGTATATGTGAAGTTTCCCAAGATACCTCATTAGAAGTTAAAATCTTTATGTTACTCTGATGACACAGAAGGGCCATGACCACACTGAAAAGAATCTGTTGGAATGACTAATGAAGAATCCAAAGGCAACTATTACATCAGCTCCAAATTATGGAAGTTTTGCACAGCTTACTTATAAGTGCAAGTGAGCACATTTTTTCAAGGAATACCATTTTTTGCTTTCTTATCAAAACTTTCTTAAAGAAACAGTCCTCTCCACTTTACAACATAAGAAAACACTGCTGTGTCTGATGCAGATGTATGACAAAATTGTTTAGTAATTTTTCTGATGCTCCTGAAAGCCCCCCCATACCCATCTTATATAAGATGGTAATGCTTTGCCAGTTCCAATAGAGACATGTTGATTTTGAAGAGCAACAATGACTTGGTTTTGTGCTTGAATTGGATTTAATGTTTTAAATATCTAGCCGAACTCCAAGCACTCCACCATGCCACCTTCAGTCACATTCATGGCTATTGGAATAAATTATTATCTGTCCATTCCACTGGGGGAGGTCTTGACATGCTTGAGATAAATATCCCACTAATTTATTGACAGGTTTGAGGCCTGCTGGTTTTTCTCAACCTGGTTTAACCCATATGTCAGGACAGTTTTACTGGGCTGTAGACAAATAAACCAAGATATGAGATGAACTGGACCCCTACTACCCACAAATATCATGTCTTGTATTATATGACTTATGTGTGTGTGTTTGTGAGTGCGTGCGTGCGTGCGTGTGTGCGTGTGTGTGTTTGTGTGTGTGTGTTTGACTACTAGGATACCCTTTTGGCTGTCCAGAACAAAGAGTAAGAACCCATTAACCCTCATTGGCTTAAGAGACTGTTTTTGAAAGATGATGTCTAGACTCTATTTGTGATGATGGCTTTCAGATAGTCTAATAATTTTTTAAATTATCTCTCCTAGATCTATTTTCCAAGACAGTAGTTTTTCCAGTGAGATATTTCACACTGTCTTCTATATTTTCATTGTTTTTGTTCTGTTTTATAATTTCTTCATTTTTCAAAAAGTCATTAGTTTACATTTGTTCCAATCTGATTTTGAAGGAATTATTTTCTTCAGTGACCTTTTGGACCTCTTTTACCATTTGGCCAATTCTATTTTTTTAAAGCATTCTTCTCCTTATTGGCTTTTTAAACCTTTTTTTTTGTCATTTGGGATAGTCTGTTTTTTAAGGTGTCATTTTCTTCAGTATTTTTTTGGAGTCTCCTTTAGCAAGCTGTTGATTAATTTTTCACAGTTTTCTTGCACATTACTTTAAATTCTCTTCCCCAATTTTCCTCTCCTTCTTTTGATTTTCAAGCTCCTTTTTCGCTCCTCCATGGCCTGTGACCAATTCCTATTTTTCTTGGAGGTTTTTGATGTAGGAGCTTTGATTTTATTGTCTTCTTCTCATTGTATGTTTTGATCTTCTTTGTCACCAAAATAAGATTCTATAGTCTGATTTTTTTTCACTGTTTGCTCATATTCTGAGCCAATTATTTGACATTTGAGCTCTTTGTCAAGGTAGGATTCTGCTTTCAGAATGGAGAATGCTCTGTCATAATTTTCATGGGTTTTGTACATTGTTGTCAGAGCTACTTCTAGGCACCTGGAAATTTTCAGTTCTTTCAAGGTGGTATGATCAAAGGAGAGTTGTTTACTCCTCTCCTGACCTATGCTTTGGCCTCTGAGTGACCACAAGCACTTTTTTCTGCCTTGGAACTATGAGGAGGACTCCCTCTCCACAGCTGCCACAAGCTCTGCCACACCAGCACTCCTCCTTACCCAGGACCGCCACCCAGGACTACAACCCAGATCCAAGCAGGGCAAAGCAAGAGAATCCTGTCTCAGTGCCAGCAAAGAAATGTCTGCAGTTGTCTTCTGATTGACTGCTTGATCCCCCCCCACCATCTGTGAACCTGGAGCTGCTCCAGAAGCAGCTATTGCTGCCACTGTTGCTGCTGTCACTGCCACCTCCACCACCCCAGGGCTAGGAATGAACCATGCTCTTCTCTCACCCAGATCCAACAGAGTTTCCCCACTGACCTACTTTGTCTTTGACATTTTGGGGTTGAGAAGTCTGTAAATTGCCACAGCTGACAGTTATTCTATCCCCTGAGGCCTGCTCTGACAAGGTGTGTGCTATCTCAGGCCATGCTGGAATGTGCCCTGCTCCCAGCCTGGTGTTATAGACCCTTCCTGTTGCCCTTTCAGGCTGCCTTGGATTGGAGATAGATTTCACTCTGTCGTTTTGTGAGTTCTGTAGCTCTAGAATTTGTTAATGTCATTTTTTTTACAGAAATTTGGAGAGGTTTAGGGGGAGAGCTCAAGCAAGTCTCTGCTATTACTACACTGTATTCACATTTATAGATTCTTTTTTTAAATTAATTTATTAGTTTAGTTTCAGTTAACAAGAATCAATTCCATAGTTCCTTGATTTTCAAATTTCCTTTACTTCCCTCTCCCCTCCCCCCACTACAGCATATAGTACAGTATAGGATCTGCAAATACATTCATATTAGACATTATTCCAATTACAAAGGCATATTGTACTAGGTGGGATGAAAGATGGTAAAGAAGAAATAAAACCAAACAATGAAAAGAAAAGGATCATTTAGTTTGCTTCCATCAGAATTCAGGCTCAGTTCTTTCAAGTTATATCTCTGGATGGTGCATTTCTCTCTTTCTGCTCTCGTCCTGTAAGAACACACTGGGCAACCTCCTGGGCTGGACTGTGCCATGCTCTGTCTTCCAGTGGGCTCCGTCACTCTGGAGTCTGCTCAGATCACCCTTTGAGACTTAGTGACCAAGGAGCTCAGAGAGGTTACTGCTTCCTTTCCGCCATCTTGGCTCCTCCCCCCAAATTTATAGATTCTTAACTGAAACATGATCTTGAAATCCAAAACTCAGTTTATAAATTATAAAAGTTAAGGGATGATGGGCAGCTAGGTGGCACAGTGAGTAGAGTCCTAGCCTTGGAGCAAGGAGGACCTGAGTTCAGATCTGGCCTCAGACACTTAACACACACACACACACACACACACACACACACACACACACACACACACAAACTAGCCATGTGACCTTGAGCAAGTTACTTAACCCCAATTGCTCTCCAAAAAGCAAAAAAAAGAAAAAAAACATTAAGGAACAGAATCTGTAGAGTTCTCTAAACTGATATCAATTCATCTGAAATAATTAGCATCAACACATGTCTATTTGTTCAGTCAACTACTTGAAAATATAGCTGTTCTCTCCCCGATATGGAAAAAACATATTCTAATGTTAATTACATAGATTTATTTTTGTTACTTCATTCCACCATGCTATACTATCAGAGTTCATATTATATTAAATTCTTAGGTGATCCAAAGAAAGTTAAGGGTTATTTGAAATATGCAAAGAGCTGTGAGTGGGAAAATAATGGGGGTGGGGAAGAAAGTCAGTAAATGAGCTAGTAAATGTAGATTAGGCACCTACTTTGTACCAGGCACTGTGCTAAGCATTGGTTTACCAAAAAAAAAAAAATAGGCAAAAGAGAGATCCTGCTCTCAAGGAGTTTTTTGTCTCATGAGGGAGACAACATGGAAACTACTGCACACAAACAAATTATACATAGTATAAATCAGAAATAATCAACAAAAGCAAGGCATTACAATTAAAGGTGATCAGGAAAAGTTTCCTGTAGAAGATAAGATTTTAACTCAGACTTGAAGAAAACTGGTGAAGCCAAGTTGTAGAAAGGAGGAGGAAGAGCATTCTATTCATGGTGGATAGCCAATAAAATTTTTTGGAGTAAAGGTAGAGGGTTGGAGCTAGTTTAAAAAGTGTTTTGAGCATCAAACTCATCAAAACAAGAGTTTTGTATATGATCCTGCAAATGGTATGGAGTCATTGTAATTTATTAAGAAAAGGAATGGGATGTTGAGATTTGGGCTTAAGAAAGATCACTTTAACCTTTATCTATAAAACTAATAAAAATGACACAAAGACAAGAAAAGATCCCAGGAGCACTTCATTATAGACTTTATCTATGAATATATCAATCCTTTAATAACTTCTACTTTTATTGAGTATATTTAACTATACTTTCATCTAGTCCAGCTCTCCATCTTACCCACAAGAATAAGAGCTGAGGAGGTCTTTAGTCACAGTGTCTTTTCTCTTCTTTCACCTCTCCTCCTCCCCCCAAAACAAAACAAAACAAAACATAAAACACTCCATTCTCATTAAAAGGCAGTCCAATATAGTGAACATAGTCTAGTGAATCCACCCAACTATATATCATTATTTTCAAGTTATTTCCATTCTAGGTAGAGAATAAAGAATGACTAGACTTTCTAGAAAAGTTCTAATAGAGGGAAATTTCTGTCATTTCAATAAGATTATAAAGTATTGGAATAGAATAAAAACTATTCTCAAATCACAAATGTGTATGAAAATTTTCCATCCAAACACCAGCCCTCATTGATTCTCCTACACAGTCTAACAATGCCCAAGGATGTGGCCAAAACCTTTGTTATTTTCTCTTGAAAAGAATGTTTTTCAGAACTAGGTCCAATAAGATGTGTTTAGCCAATTCTCCTTTTTAAGGAGTTGTTTTCTTCCATGAATTTCTGAACACCTTTTCTTTTTCTGATTTTTGTGCTTCCTTTACCAAACTGTCTACTCTTTTTTAATGATTCTCTTGCATAACTCTGATTTATCTTTAAATTTTTTCTTCTACCCCTCTGACTTTTAAAATTCTTTTTGAGCTTTTCTAGAACTTTTTTAAGGTCTGAGACCAATTCAGATTTCTTTTGAAGGCTTCACATGTAGGCATTTTGACATTGATGTTCTCTTCTAAGTTTCTGTTTTGATCTTCCATGTCACCATAGTAGCTTTCTCTATTCCTGAAATATAGGGGCATTGTCCTATGAATCTGCACAAAGGGCCAGGGGACTGGCCACTGCCCTGCTGGACTGAGGCCTCCAGAGCTGGTGGCATCCCTCCTTCATGGGCCTGATCATGTTTGCTTTGCTAGGGACTGTACACTTTAGGCCCATACACTCACCTGGTGTACTAGGCTTGATTGTGCCTGCTTTGCTAGTGACTGGAGGCCTCATATCTGGCCTGTTGTACTGCTAGCCTGCTGTGTGTGGGCTGTGGGTCCTCAGTTGCTGACCTGTGCTGGAGTTTGAGGCCTCCCTATGACTTGCCTGGACACATCTGTGCTGGGCTGTGATTCCCTTTTACTGAGACATACCTTTCCTGTAGTCTTTTTAAGTTATCTTGGGCTAGAAAATTGCCTTCATCCCATCTGTTTGTGGGTACTATTGTGCCAGAATTCATCTTGAGGCATTTTAAAAAGTTGTTTGGAGGCTGTTTTGGGAGAGCTCAGGCAAGTTGCTGCCATTTCTCTTCCATCTTGGCTTCACCTAAAACATGCTTCTAAACTTATTTAAAGTTCAAATTCTCTTTGAAATATATTTCATTCAGCCAACACTAAAACTCATTTTGACAACTGCAAATTTTCTCATCTTTAAGCCAGAAGAACATTAAGGGAAATTTAAATCATATGGTTATTAATCATTTCTGTACTCAGCCCAACAAAATGTGCTTCCTTATGGGCTACATAATGTCTGAAAAAAAATATGAACTATATTTCTTCAAAACAGGAAGGCAACTTTGCTAGAATTAGATAGAGAGAAGGAGAAAAGAACAAACAACTTTGAAAAAACAAAACAAAACAATGCTAATCAACCAAATGACTAAACAGAATTCTACAAAGTAGAAAAATTCTATCCATCTCCTAAAAGGGAAATGATTGAGCCAAGATGCAGAATAAAAGATATATTTTTGGAGAAGTCTGGTGTAAGAATTTCTTTTGACTGATTATGCATACCTATTAGAAAGGTTTCATTTTTCTTTTTTTCCATTGAAATAGAAAAGATTGGAGGGATAAAAATAAATTCTTGTTAATTAAAAAAATAAAATTTTATTTAATTAAAAATAAAAGATAGTGGTAGGAGTACTTTAAGTCAGAATGAGCTGACACTATTCAGAAAAATTATTGTTTTTGTTCTTTTTTATGAAGTAAATCAAAGAAAAGAAAGCATCACTATTTAGGGTAAATGATATGATTGTAACAGATATTTAAAGAAAGCAAATCTACTAACCTCTCCTGTTGTTTCTAGTTTCTCCATTAAGAAGAACAATCTTTATGACATAAAGATATAACAAAAATTATGAGCTGGAAATTGAAACAGTATAAATAAAGAAAATAATAAGATGAAATCAAATATGAATAATTATATGATAATAGAAAGGCATTTTGTCAAAGACTGCTCTGCTTTCCTTGTGGTTAAGATGGAGAAGTCACCTAGATGATATTACAGTTAAATGGACTTGTTAAATGACCAAATCAAAGTAGTATTTAAAAAATTTTTTTTTTGCTTTTTGGAGGACAATTGGGGTTAAGTGACTTGTCCAAGGTCACATGGCTAGTTTTTGTGTTAAGTGTCTGAGGCCGAATTTGAGCTCAGGTCCTCCTGACTCCCGGGCTGGTACTCTATTCAGTGCACCACCTACCTGCCCCAAAAGTAGTGTCTATTAATGGACTTATCTCTTTGTAGATAAAATCTATTGTTAAGTGTTCCAGAGATCAGTTTTTATCTTTGTGCTATCTACAATTTCTATCAGTTTCCTAGATAAAGGAATATATGTCTACCAAATTTGAATATGATATAAACCTGGAAATAGTATGATAAAGATCCCCTCCAGTTTCCACAGGCTAGAATAATTGACCAAAATTGAAAAATGAAATTTTATAAAGATAAATGTAATATTCTTCATTTGGTTTTAAGATATCAAGTTAAAAACTGAGATAACAGGCATATGACTAGATAAAATATTTGAGGCTTTAAGGAATTGCAAACTATACAATTCAACAGTGTAAACATTATTGATCTATCTATATAACACACAAAGGGTTCTAGATATTCCGTTCTGATCAGACCTTTGAAAGACTATGCTGCATTTTAGAAAGTGTAAGGAAATCTGGAGAGCATGTAGAAAGAAATAAGTAGAAGAACTGGAGACTACAATACTAAGAAGAATTTATTGACTGAAAAATGTAGATGATTAGCTTGGGGAAGAGTAAATATGAAGGGGAAGGGGAGACTGGGTGTTGAGTTGCTTAATACTGACTTTGAGTATTTGAAGGAAAAGAGGAATTGTAATTATTCTATTTGGTTTGAAGGGCAGGAGTAAGAATACTTAGGAACTTCCAGAAACCTTCTTAACTTTGGCGTAAGAGGGAAAAAACTATTTTTTCCCCCCAGAAATTAAACTGCCAGAAGAAACTGGCTCTTTCTCACTAGAGATCGTTAAATTAAGAAATACAATAAGAGATGTTATAGAAAGCTTTCTCATGTGGACATGACTTGGACTAGATAGCCTCTGCAGTCCTTTTGAATTTTGATTCCTGATTCAGGAATTCAGGGTTCTTCAAATTAAGCAGACTCTACTCTGACAGAAATCATTGTTAAATGGAAAGACTTGAGAATCATAATATTGGGGTTTTCTTAACTATTATGAAGTAATTGCTTGTATTACTCTAGGGGAAGATCTCTGTTTCAATTTCCTTGTCAATCAAATAGTCACCTAATATAGTAGAGGTTCAAATGTTTAAAATGGTTCAATACAAATATAATTCAACTATATTAAATTATTTCTTAAGTGCTTACTCTGTACACGTGGGACGCAAATACAAAAATGGAATGACCCATCACATAAGAAGCTTAGATTATATTGGGGAGTGGGTACGAGAGAGAGAGAGAGAGAGAGAGAGAGAGAGAGAGAGAGAGAGAGAGAGGAGAGAGAGAGAGAGAGAGAGAGAGAGAGAGAGAGAGAGAGAGAGAGAGAGAGAGAGAGTTGTTTAGGATCTCTCAACATTTGGGGAATCAAATATGAAAATTTGCTTTATGAAAATTATATCATATGCCACAAAGGTTAGATGGAAAGATATAATTCTTTACTTTTTTCTCTGTTTTTTTTTCTTTAAAATTCTAAGGTTTCTATAAATGCTTTTTTTTTTAAAATTTTGACTGAATAAAGTAAGAACAATTATTGGCCTCTCCCTCCAGCTTCCCTGATGTCCCCACATCCTCAGTTGGACAGAACAAATACTGTAATTGAATCTAATTATCTTAGCATATCACTGAAAATCATGCTGAGTGTGTCTATATGAAAGCAAAACTCCATTTCAAGGATGAACAGGCAGGTAACTTCTCTAGCTACATGTTAAGATACTGATCAAAATCTCAATATTCAATGCTAAGCATCAGACTAAAAACATTTCAGACAGAGAAGTATAAAAGCTCTCATTACTCTTCAGGAGCCTAAAACAAGCATAGACAAAAAAGGTCTTTTGATAAATGTTATCATTGAGTTGGGCAGGAGAGAATGGATGTCAGTAGAAACAAATAAACAAACAACTCTTTACCCCAGTGAACTGAAAGAAGAAAATATGGGAAAGAAAGTTGTCTGAAGTTCTTCAAGGATCAGCTGAAGCTCAGCCTGCAGCAATGGAGACAGCTGGGAAACTATTGCAGCTGACAGAACCTGCTGACAAAATGCATTAGGAATGGGTTACTTCATTCTTAATAAGGTCAACATGTTTCGATAGTGAATGAAAAGACAGAGCCCAAAGCAATGCCAGTACCACTAGCCATCAGTACCACTCTCCATTCATAATCATTGTGACAGAAGGAAAAGATTTACAGGGTGGCTTATTTAGCCCAATCAACTGCATAGACCCTAGCATGGTTGGGGATGTCACTTTTATTTGCAACTTATCTTTAGTGAAGACTTTTAAAGATAACTGAGTGAGGCAAGAAATAGATTTGGAATGGGTATTGCTACAAAGCCTGCATGGGTCATTTGACAATAATGGTTTACCAAATGGAATGTTTAGAAGAACTTATAAAACTAAACTTTTTTTTCCCCAAAGACTCCTATTCTTTATGACATCTGAGCAAAAAAAGCTTGATAGGAAATTGAAAGTAGAAAGAATAGGAATAAAAAAAAATGTGATATGATTTTTTTCTCTTCCTCCTCCTCCTCCTCCTTCTTCTTTTGCTTCTGCTTCTTCTCCTTCTTCTCTGACTCTATGACCTTATCAATGTAAGTGCTTCTTTCACTGCTAATCATCACATTCTATCTATGCTTACTTGCTCATCCTATCCAATTCTTATCCATATTCATCCAACACAAGGAAGGGATTTATGTACAGTTTTGAGAACAGTGGATGTTTCACCATATTTCATATCCCTAGCAGTCAGCAAATTGTTTGAAACATAGTAAACATCGAATAAATAGTTATTGAATAATTGATAAAAACATATGACTAACTGACATGATATCTTTGATAATGGAAGTCATGGGTTTAACCATTCTACTGGAAAGTTGAAAGTCTTCCCAGAGCTGGACAATAAAATATCTTGAAAATCTGCTAGTTAAAGACTTGGAGAAAAGATAAGTACAAACAAGGCCTGGGCACTAAGATAGACTGTTTCACATTCAAAATAGATGGCAGCCAAATTGCATTTCTAATGTTGCAAGTAGAGACGAGAAATATTATATTATGTCATTAATCGAGAAAGAATGATTTGATTGCCTTTCCCTCAATCATTTTTCCTACATCATCTGGAAAATATGTACTTTCTATAGATTACATGAAACTGTAAAAATACTGTTTAAACAGCCAGATTTAATTTGTTGTCTTCATATACATATATGTATATATGTGTGTCTATGCATTATATGTATATAAGCATGTATATGTGTAGCATATATGCATATATAATTATAGGATTATGTAGTTATTTTAATATATAAATGAACTACTAATTTTAATCCCATGGCCAAAACAGACATATTTCTCTAGATTTTCAGTTATTGAGAAGGTATAGCTTATCTTATGTTCACTAGTTATAGGGGAGCTATAATTAATTACATATTAGGTTGCCTCATCTAATACTATTATGATATAGAGGTAATAATACATGTTAGTTTTAAGTATAAGCATTTTTATTACATGAGATTCTCAAAATTGAAATTACTATACTGTTATTAAGCAAAATATCCTTTATACAGAAAACTAATAGCCCCTATTTATATTATACTTTATGAATCACAAACCATTTTCTTCCCAATTCTATAAAGCAGGTAGTATACATATTGTAAATTTCAATATTATTGGTGAAAATTATTTTTATTTTATTTTTGTAAATCCTTTACCTAGTCCATTGTCTTACATATAGTAGGTGCTTAATAAATGTCATTGAACTGAATTGAAAAAAAAATGAAAAAAAAATCAGCAAGGTAAAGAAACTTACTCAAGGTCACACAATTGATAAACAGAAGACTTCAAACTTGAACCCAGCTGTCTTTATTCCAGATTCAGAACTCTTTCCCCCTCATCATGCTGCCTTTTATGCTTAATGAAACCAAAATACAAACAAAAATGTAAAACAATTAAGAGAAAATTGTGTTAAGAATGGTTACACAATATTTTGAATTACAAGGTGAATCATTCTTAGAGCTACTTAAATTGGATTATTCATATTATTCATATAGCTCTTATTATTTATTTTCTTATTTTGCCCTTATATTTTAAATTTTCTCTTCTGGTCCTTGCTCGACATTGACCATTGTTTGAATAGTTCTGTCCTTTACTATTACAATGCAGATTACATGATTGTTTGATTGCACTTTGAAGCCCAAACCACTTCTGACTTCATAGGATCCAATGTATTTTCTTCTGTAATTTTTATTTATTTTGTAAAATGTGTGCAATTCATGATTAAAAGCAAGTCATTGGACAGTGTACTGCAACATTGCTAGATTGTTGTTGTTTTTAAGTACATGGTGACTTTTTATTTTCCAGTTTTTACTAGATCAATTACTTAACTTAGAAGTAGCCAGGAAAAGTTGAGAACCAAATATAGACTTATGGATCTGTCTCCTCTAACTCCATGGCATTTCCTAATCTCTGGGGCCTAAGAATTGATGATGTGTTCTGGTTCTTTCAAGCCTTATCCAGGAGCTTCTTCTGGGACATCTTTGAATCTGCACTGTTTTCTTCCAATGACAGTACCCCCAGGTATCCTTTGGATTTGCCTACAGCTCCATCTTTAGCCTTGTGTATCTTTCTCTGGTGGAGTTGGTCAGTTTAGAGGGCTTCTCTTTTTCTCTTTGGAAACTTGGCAAAGCTGCATGTTGGGTAGTATTGAGTACCCTAACTGCTAACCTCCATTCCAGGAAGCTGGAGTTAATGACTCCTTAAAAAATTCCTCCTTCATAATTTTAATAAGGACTGGTGTATTCAATTGCTTCAATCAAATAAAATGATATTTCTTATCTTCTCCACTGGCCCTCGGCCCCATTAAAAGAAGAATGAGTTAAACAACTAGACCTTAAGAATAGCTATAAATGTTTTCTGACTTTGAACATTTTTTTAATGGCTCTACTCCAGGCCTGAAAATGTTATCCTTCTACATCTTCTACCTTTCCTAATTTCTGATAAGGCTCAACTAAAATCCTGCTTTCTCCCAAAAACATTTCCCAGACTTCCTTTATCTTTGAGCCTTCTCTCTGAGACTACCTATAATTTATTCCATATATATTTTGTTTGTACAAAGTTATTTAGCATGCTATCTCATTCATTATACTATGAGCTCCTTTAAAAGAAGACTATTTTGTTGTTTACTTTTTTGACTTTTGTTTCTATTTCTACAGCTTAGGAGAAAGCCAGGAACAAAGTAAGAGCTTAATAAATGCTAGTTGATTGATTGTCAATATGGAAAGAGTTTTTTAATGGAGACCATATGGATCTATCATTGACCAAATGCTATTTACTGTCTTTATCAATGAACTGGATGAAGTCATGGTGAGCATGTTTATTAAATTAGCAGATGGTATGAAGCTGGAAGGGATAGTTAATATGTTGGTGACAGAATCAGGATACAAAATGATTCATAGACTAGAAAATAGACTAAATAAAATAAGTTTTAATAAATATAAAATCCTACACTTTGGTTTAAAAAAGTTTGGAAGTAGAAGAGTAGCATGCCTAGTAAAAAGTACATATGAAAAATAGGAGGTAATTTAATGTACTGTATATTCAATGTATTTAATAAAACATGACAGTCACATATCCTAATATAATGTTAGTCTGCATTAAAATTTAGTGTCCAAAATACAGGACAAAATATTCTACTATAATCAGACCACCTTTTGAATATTGTATTTAATTCTAGGTACCACTTTAAAATAAAGACATTTGTGACTATGATGTGACCCTTATCTTAATGCAAACTTCACAGCAAGCCAACATTGTTAATACAGCCTGAACATTTTGTAGCTGTGTGCTAAAATTTAACTGCATTATTGAGCTGAACCATTTAGGAAAATTTCTCCAAAATTTAAAATGTTTCCACTTTAGCATCTCTCATCAATCCAAACATGCTCAGCCAGCATTTATTATTAAGCACCTGCTCCATGTAAGAAAAAATTCTAGGAGGTGGACATTCACAAACAAAAACATATGGTTTTCTATTGCTTGAATGACCCATTATAGCTATTCAATACTAGGATTCCTAATAAATAAAAAAATTGTGAAAAATTCCTGGAAAAATTGCTATAGTTTAAAATACTCCACTAATATTTGCAAATAGTAAGTCCTTCTAATTTCATGACTTCATCCCTTGTATTAGTAATGATTGGGTGAAAATCTCAAAATACTTTAAATATGTTAAATCCTTGGGAAATCACATTTTGAGTGTGAAAACTAATATAAAATATATTATTGGGAATATAAATTATCAGGAAAGGAGATGAGCTGGTCACTTGTTATGAATGAAAGACACCAGTTGGATAAACGAAATGAAACATTGATGCCTCTGTGAGACAAGATAAAAGGCACTAGTCTATTGAGGTTTTTATCCATGGTGAATTCATGATAAAATATAAATAAGAATCGCACAGGAGAGGAAAGTCTTGTGGAATTGTTATCAGTGCTGGTAAAGGGTCTCTCTGTGCTGATGTAACTATAGATCCACCAAGGTATTATTATTATCAAGGCAGTGTTATTAAGATATTGTAATTGAAGGACTGTGTATAAAGGGGTAACATATACCCCAATAGAGAAACCTTTAGAAGGACTCTCTAACCATTGTTTAGTCCAGGTCCAAGTTTATAAAGGTCAATTAATCTCTCATTTAATATCTATTTGGGTTTTGGGCTATCATAAAAAGCATTCACTGAATACATAAATACATTATGCATGGTTAAACTGATTTGTTGACAAGATATTAAGATAAACCTTAAGATTTAAGATAGCTATAATTAATGGAGATAGTCTAGTTATTTTGGTCATCTTCATGACTCTGTTGATACACTCCATTGTGATGCAATCAAATGTATGTCAGCTTGATTAAACATGAATAATTGTTTAAAAAAGCAGTAGTTGTGAAATTCTAATTAATTATTTTGCCTCCAGAAGAATAAAAGTGTTCCATGTCATTTATAAAAGTGACTTTAATATCCTTTTCTGTAGATCAATAAAGAACATTTGGTACATGCTAGTAAATAAAAAGGAAATGTTGCTTTCTTTGCTCAGTTACTTAATTAATAGTATGCCATTGTGATTGGAACACAGACCCTTTTTTAGATATTTCTGTGATGTTCCATTAACATTTGAAATTTACAAAGGGTGAATGCTTTGAAATTTTGAGTTTCAAAAATCAACAGAAGGAGTAAAGTAGAACTCTGTTTAGTTTGGAAAAAAGGAGACATTCAAGTGAGGGGCAGAGCCAAGATAGAAGAATAAGGGCAGGGACTCACTCAACTCCTCCCAGATACTAGTTCAAACAATTTTAAAATAATCCTTCAAAATAAATTCTGGAGCAACAAAAACAAAACAAACAAAAAAGATGGGATGAAATAATATTTCAGACTAAGACAAATGGAGTAAGAAGGAAGTGAAATCCAGCATATGCCACACCCAGTAAACCAATGAAGTGAAGCTAGAGGCCAGTGGTGAGACCCTGGGTCTCTGCTTAAGGCAGTCAATAGTAGGCCACTTCACACACAAGTCAGTATTAGACACAGGGGCAAATGAACCTTCAGTGGAGCTCTCCACCCAGAGAGAAGAAGGGGATCAGACCACTGATCAGGAGTTTCTAAGGAAACCATTTGCTGGCACTGAGTACAGGACTCTGTTGCATTGCTTATGCTCAGTTCTAGGTTGCAATCCCAGGACAAGGAAATGCATTAGCACACTAAAGCTCCTGAACACAAAGGAACAGTGTTCTAAAATAGAAAACAATACCTGTGGTCACTTACAGACCATAGTAAAGGCCAGGAGAGCAGTGACCACAATTTTCCTCTGATAATAGCACCTTAGAAGAACTGAAAACATAAAGACACAAGAATTAGCCCTGAAAACAATAGAACAACAACAACAACAACAAAACCCTGAAGCTTCAAAGAGTGCCCCATACAGCCTAGGAACAGAGATTAACTTTAACATAAAATTAAAAGTAAAAAAAAAATGGACTGAAAAAATGATCAAGCAACAACAAAACAAAACAAAAAACAAACAACATCATCAACAACAACAACAAAAACAAAAAACAACAACACCTGATCATAAAAAAAATTATTATGGTGACAAGGAAGATACAAAAAAACTCAGATGAGAGCAAAAATTTCAAAATGGCTACATTAAAAGCCTCAAAAGATAAAAGGTGAACTGGTCTCAGGACTAAAACACACACACACACACACACACACACACACACACAGCAAAACAAAACAAAACAAACAAAAAAAAACTCACAAAAGAACTTAAAAAGGATTTTAAAAATCAAGTAAGAGAGGTAGAAGAAAATTTGGGAACAAAAATAAGAGTTATACAAGAAGAAAATAACACCTTAAAAACAGAATAGGGCAAATTATAAGAGGCACAAAAATAAAACAAGCAGAAAAACCCTTGAAAAAGCAGAATTGTTAAATACGTTTTTGTACAAATAATACAAATATAGCCAAGATAAGAAGGAAGGCAGAAAACTGAGGGGATTTTTCCTCCTGAATTTATTTATTTATTTTTAGTATTCAACATTCATTTCCACAAGATTTTGAGTTCCAAATTTGCTCTCTATCTCTCCCTTACACTTCCACCCCAAGATGGCAAACATATTGATTTCCCCTTCACCCTGTCTGCCCTCTTTTATATTCCCCTATTCCCCCTCCCTTCCATCTTACTTTCTTGTAGGGCAAGATGGAATTCTATACCCCATTGCCTGTATATCATATTTCCCAGTTGCATGTAACAGCAATTTTTTTAAACATTTGTTTTTAAAACGTTGAGTTCCAGATTCTCTCCCTTCCCTCTTCACACACCTTCACTGGGAAGACAAGCAAATCAATATAGGTTATACATTTATAGTTATGCAAAATGTTTTCAGAATAGTCATATTGTGAAAGACTTTATTTCCCTCCACCCTATCCCACCCCTCCTTTATTCCATTTTCTCCTTTGATCCTGTTCCTTTTCAAAAGTGTTTTGTTTGGACTGCCTCCCCCTAGTCTTCTCTCCCTTTTATCACTCCCTCCCTTTTATCCTCTTCCCCCTTACTTTCCTGTAGGGTAAGATACCTAATTGAGTGTGCATGATATTCCCTCCTGAATACAAATCCAATGAGAGTAAGGTTGTCCCATTTCCTTTCACCTCCCTGCTCTTTTCCTCCATTGTAACAGCTTTCTCTTGCCTCTTTTATGTGAGATAATTTACTCTATTCTATTACTCCCTTTCTCCTTCTCCCAATATATTCCTCTCTCATCTCTTCATTTATTTTAAGTACCATCCCTTCATATTCAATTTACTACATACATGTATAAACACACATACACACCTATACATAAATATATATGTATACATATATACCTATATATGTACATACATATATAGGTATATATGTATGTGTGTGTATTACATATATTCCCTTCAACTATCCTAATACTGAGAAAAGTCTCATGAGTTACAAGTATTATCTTTCCATGTAGGAATGTAAACAGTTCAACTTTAATAAAATTCTTATAACTTCTTTTTCCAATTTATCCTTTCATGCTTCTCTTGCTTCTTGTATTTGAAAGACAAATTCTCTGTTCAGCTCTGATCTTTTCATCAAGAATGCTTGAAAGTCCTCTATTTCATTGAATAACCATATTTTCCCCTGAAGTATTATACGCAGTTTTTCTGGGTAGATGATTCTTGGTTTTAATTCTAGTTCCTCTGATCTCTGGAATATCATATTCTGATCCCTTTGATCCCTTAATTTAGAAGCTACTAGACTTCTGTTATCCTGGTTGTGTTTCCACAATACTCAAAATGTTTCTTCCTGACTGCTTATATTATTTTCTCCTTTACCTAGAAACTCTGGAATTTGGCTACAATGTTCCTAGGAGTTTTCTTTTTGGGATCTTTTTCAAGAGGTGATCAGTGGATTCTTTCCATTTCTGTTTTACCCTCTGGTTCTAGAATATCAGGGCAGTTTTGATAATTTCTTGAAAGATGATGTCTAGAATCTTTTCTATCATGACTTTAAGGTAGTCCAATAATTTCTAAATTATCTCTCCTAAATCTGTTTTCCAGGTCAGTGGTTTTTCCAATGAGATGTTTCACATTGTCTACTATTTTGTTCCTTCTTTTTAATCTGTTTTTTATAATATCTTGATTCCTCATAAAGTCATCAGCTTACATTTGTTCCATTCTAAATTTGAAGGAATTATTTTCTTCAGTGAGCTTTGGAAGTTCCTTTTCCATCTGGCCAATTCTACTTTTTAAGGCATTCTCCTCATTGACTTTTTGGATCTCCTTTGCAATTTGAATTAGTCTATTTTTTAAGGTGTAATTTTCTTCAGTATTTTTGGGGTTGCCTTTAGCAATCTATTAACACATTTTTTTTTTTGCAAATTTCTTGCATCACTCTCATTTTATTGCCAACTTTTCCTCTACTTGTCTTGCTTGATTTTCAAACTCCTTTTTGAGCTCCTCCATGGCCTGAGACAAACTTATATTTTTCTTGGAGGCTTTTGATGAAGGAGTTTTGGCTTTGTTGTCTTGTTCTGTTTTGATCTATGTTTTGATCTTCTTTGTCACCAAAGAAGTATTATGTATTTCTGGTTTATTATCCTCTGTTTGCTCATTTTCCCAACCAATTACTTGATATTTGAGTTCTTTGCCAAAATAGAACTCTGATTCCAGAGTGGAGAGTGCTGTGTCCCAAATTTCTGGTGTTTTGCATAGCTTTTGTCAGAGCTACTTCCAAACAACTGCATCAGAACTGTGAGGATTCCTTCTCTATAGCCATCACAAGCTCTGCCATGCCAGAGCTCCTCCTCACCCCAGCATCACCATCCAAGACTGAGACCCAGATCTAGGCAGGGCAAAGCAAGAGAACCCTGTCTCAACCCAAGCAAAGAGATTCCTACAATTGCCCTCTGATCAGCCCCTTGGTTCCCCACCATCTGTGGGCCTGAAGCTTTGGAAGCAGCCACTGCTGATGTTGCTGCCACAGCTTCAGGCGTGACACCTCTGCCACCCCAGGGGTGGAGGCTAGACTATGCCCTTCTTTCACCCTGGTGCAGTAGAGTTTCTTCACTGATCTTTTACTTTGTCTTTGCATTTTGGAGATTGATAAGTCTGGAAACTGCCACAGCTGCCAATGATTCAGTCCCTAGAGGTCTACTCTGGCCTGGTCTCTACCACTGGTCCGTGCCGGTATGGCCCACATGGGACTAAGCTATGATCTTAGCCTGGTGCAATAGACCCTGCCTGTTGGCCTGCCAGGCTATCGTTAGTGAGAGATTCATTTGGCTCTGTCATTTTGTGGGTTCTGTAGCTCTAAAATTTCTTTAGAATCATTTTTACAGGTATTAGAGGTAATTGGGCAATGAGTTTAAGGAAATTCCTGCTTTTACTCTGCCATGTTGACTCTGTCCCTGGAAGGTTGTTTTTTTTTTTACATATATATATATATATATATATATATATATATATATATATACACATTTCCTTTGAATAGAGGTATCACATCTCAAATACAAAAGAATTTTGTCAAATCTATAAGAATATGAATCATTCCCTGATTAAAAGAGGATAAGAGGATATGAATAGGTGATTTTCCAATGAAGGAATAAAAAAAAAAAACTTATAGTCACCTAAAAATATATATATTCTAAGTCCTTATTAATTAGAGAAATGACCCTGGGATATCATTTCACACCTATCTGACAGGCTAAAATAATAGAGGGGGAAAATGACAAATGCAGAGAATATGGAGAATTTTGAACTTTAATTCATTGTTGGTGGATTTATAAGTTGATCCAACCATTTTGGAGAGAGATTTGGAATTATGCTCAAAGAGTAATTAAACTGCCTTTGACCCAGCATTTTCACATACATATTTGTATGTGAAATGGTAGTAATCTCAAAATTTGGGGTTGGAGAGAAGTGAAAAAAAGAAAGTTACATGATAACTTTGTAGTACATTTGAAAGGAATACCAAGTTGTATGTAATGGATCTGCAATTTCTGGTGCAATACCCTCTTTTACTATCCAACTTGGTTGTGGAAACGCTTGTTTCATTTCTTAAGGTCAGAAGAAAAAAAAAATATATATATATATATATATATACATATATAGAAAAATTCACTGAAGAAAATAATTCCCTAAAAATTAAAATTGAGCAAGGGCAATCTAATGATTCCATGAAAAACCAACAAGTAATAAAACAAAATCAAAAGAATGATTTTTTAAAAATATGAATTACCTCATCTAAAAAACAACTGACCTGGAAAATAGATTGAGGAGAGATTATTTAAGGTCATACACATTCAGTTGAGTATAAAATTTTCTCTCATGCAACAGGAAAGTAGGAGGGCAGATTTGGGGGAGTCAGTGGTCAGAAGTAAAATACTTTTGAGGAGATAGGGTAAAAGGAGGAAAGAAGATTAAATGGGAGGGGCGGCTAGGTGGCACAGTGAATAAGAGCACCGGCCTTGGAGTTTGGATGACCCGGAATCGAATCCGGCCTCAGAAAATGAGCACCTATACATAAATAATGATTAGCCGTGTAACCTTGAGCAAGTTACTTAACCCCAATTGTTTAAAAAAAAAAAAAGATTAAATGGGAGAAATATGATGGAAGGAAATCCACAGTTAGTAATGGTAACTGTATATCATGGTATATCATATGGAGTATGCACTGAGCATATATAGTATATTATATGGAGTATGCATTAAGGGATATATAATTTCTTCCCATGGGAAGTAAACTAGGTTACATAGGGAGAAATAGGAAAATATACAACTTTAAAGCATAAAGAATATCAAATCTAAACCCTTTACATATTAGAATATTAATGGACAGAGAAGTTAAGCAATGTATCTGAAGACACAATGTAAATGAATAACTGGAAAAAGTACCATCAGTGCCTTTAATACAGAAAGCTGAGGATGGGCATTTCAATCTGTAACTACAACCTGTCCTGGATTCCTGACACCCCTTTCACTTGGCAGAGGCAAGAGAAATTATATGTCCATCAAAGAGAGTCATTACTATCACAACCTTATTCATGTCAGTCCTGCTCACTAATATAATGCTGCTATAGCAAATTGGTAGTGCCAGAAGCATTGTCTTTAAATTTGGAAGTCTGAATGATACTACTGCCTATTAGAGCCATAACTAGGATTGGACATCTGGAACTTTGCCCAAGGGTACAGATTTTAGAGGATGCCAAATTTAGAGGGTACTGACAACAATTCAACAATTGCAAACTTTCAGCAACATAGAAACAATACAGCTCAGCATATAATTAGCAAAAGCAATTTGTTAAATACCAGATGGCAATCTGGGATAAATTCCATCTCTCTGCCACCATACCTGCTCCTTCCTATTATTTCTCAACTGAGGGCACAATCAAGCTGCTTGCACTGGGCGTATTTGATGCTTTTGCTCCAGGCATAGAATGCTTGGTAATAGTTCGGCTGAATGGAATCACTTTCATACCACCATTAAATAGTCTACCCCAAATATTCAAATCACATTAAAAGTGGCCAATACTCTGAATCAAATGATCTGAGGCAAAGACTAGCTGTTCAGTGAGGGGGAAGCTGTAAGAAAAAAACTTGATCTGCTAAAGTATCTGGATGTGGTTCACATATTGATATGGTTGAGGATGTGTGATTTCAGCATCTAGTTCAAACTGAAAAAAGATATGCATTTTTCTTGGAAGTTAGAGTGAGGGAACAGATTCTTACCTTTGCATGTGACATACAATTAATGCATTAGCTTGATGTTACATGTATGTCTTTACATGTGAGGTTGGGGAGTTCAATTCCCAGATGGAGTTGAGCTTTATTTTTGGGCCATGATAGGCTTGAAGAAAAAACTTTCATCTAAGTGGAAAGGAGGCTCATAGGTGTTCCTTGACCAGGTAAAGGAAGGAATTGATGGAGTGGATTTTATATGAGAAAGACTAAAAACATGCTGATTACAAAGGAACCTCATTCTTCTATGTTATGAAGGTTATCTTTTTAAAAAAACAGTAAAGAGAGGAAAAAATCATTAGATGTTGGACATAAGCGCTAAACCACAATAAAGAATGAAATTAACTGTCTTTGAAGAGACAGTAAAATATTAAAAACATGAAAGTTTTCCCTGAGTTAGCTACCTGTGCATAGGCAGAAAATGAATTCATTAGAAACAAGATCTGAACTCAATGAAAAAAAGAAAGGACAGTAATAATAATAGCTATGACAGGAGATGATTAAAAAAAGGAAAATAACAGATGTTGGAAGAGCTGTGGGAAAAGAGGCTCATTAATATACTTGATATAGCTGTGACTAGGTTCAACCAATCTGGAAAACAATGTGCAAGTTAAAAATAAACAAACAGGGCGGAGCCAAGATGGCAGAGTAGAAACAGCTCATCCAAGCCTCTCTGCCCCCAGATTCTCCACAAACTATGTAAAAAAGGACTCTGAAAAACTTCTGGAGCCCCAGCACCCACAGAACGACACAGAGAAGCTAACCTCCCGCTGAGGACAGCCCAGTACCCTGCAGGAAGGACCAGCGCAGCGGTCTGGGAGCCGGCAGCGCGCAGAGCCCAGAGCGCAGAGCTCAGGAGCTGAGCCAAGCCGAGCCCAGGTCCACGTGAGCCGAGGTTTTAGCCCCAGGGCGGCAGGGCCAGCAGCCGGCTGGAGGAACCCCAGAACACCAGGAACTGTGGCGACTCCAGAATTATCAACATAGACTTGCCTAGGACAAAGTAAGAGGTTAGTGTCCTATGGACTTTGGGACCTGTATTTGGGGAATGCGTCAGCTCCCTCCCCTGGGGGCTAGAAGCTGCTGAGGAGACACGCCATTGTGTAGTTTTCATAGGCATTTCCGGCTCCCAGCCTACAAATCGTGGGGAGATCCAGCGATCAGTCTTGGGGGGTAATCGCTCTTGCTTTAACCTCCCTGGATCTGGATTGTGATCTAGGGTGGAAGTTGTGGGTGGGTTTACAGCTTGCCAGAAACGGAAGTTGCCCCCCACACGTTTGGGACGAAAATTCCTCTATCTGGCCTTAAAGCCATAGTGTGGCAACAAGCCCAAACGTCAAGCAATTAAGTGGCAACATGCCAAGGCAAAGGAAACAGAAAAATGCAACCCTAGACTCCTATTTTGGGGGCATAGAGCGGGAAAAGGACTGTGAGGTCAGAAGTCCTGCTCCAAAACCCCAGGGGAAAACATGAGCGGGTTGCAGGCCATAGAGGACCTTAAGAAGGACTTTAAAAATCAAATAAGAGAAGTGGAGGAAAAATTGGAAAGAGAAATGAGAAGGATGCAGGAAAAGTATGAAATGAGGGTCAACAGCCTGACTGAGGAAAACAACACCTTAAAAAATAGACTAACTCAAATGGCAAAGGAGGCCCAAAAGGGCAATGAGGAGAAGAATGCCTTAAAAAGTCGAATTTGCCAGATGGAAAAAGAATCTCAAAAGTTCACTGAGGAGATTCATTCCTTCAGAGTTAGACTGGAGCAAATGGAAGCTAGTGACTTTATGAGAAATCAAGATGCTGTTAAGCAGATCCAAACAAACGAAAGATTAGAAGGCAATGTGAAATATCTCATGGGAAAAACCACTGACCTGGAGAATAGATCCAGGAGAGACAATTTAAAAATTATTGGACTACCTGAAAGCCATGATCAAAGAAAGAACCTAGAAATCACCCTTCAAGAAATTCTCAAGGAAAACTGCCCTGATGTTTTAGATCCAGAGGGCAAAATAGAGGTTGAAAGAATCCACCGATCACCTCCTGAAAAAGATCCCAAAAAGAAAACTCCCAGGAATATTATAGCCAGGTTCCAGAATCCCCAGATCAAGGAGAAAATACTACAAGCAGCCAGGAAGAAACAATTTCAATATTGTGGAAACACAATCAGAATAGCCCAGGACCTGGCAGCTTCTACACTGAGGGATCGAAGGGCATGGAATATGATATTCCAGAGGGCAAAAGAACTGGGAATGAACCCAAGGGTCACCTACCCAGCAAAACTGAGTATTTTGTTTCAGGGGAAAATATGGTCATTCAGTGGAATAGAGGACTTTCAAGCATTCTTGAGGAAAAAACCAGAATTGAATAGAAAATTTGACATCCAGACACAAGAAGCAAGAGATGCCTGAGAAGGTAATCAGGGAAAAGAAATCAAAAGGAACTTATCAAAGTTGAACTATTTACATTCCTATATGGAAAAGCAATAACTGTGACTGATGATATCTTTCTCACTATGAAAATAATGGAATAAGGGGGTGTGGTCATATGAATACATATGTGAATGTGTGTGTATATGGTTACAGTTATATATGGATAGAGGGCATAGGTTGAATTTGTTGGGAAGGGAGAATACTCAAGGGATGAAATTATGAGGTGAGAGAGGAAAGTGGCAAGAGGAGATGGGGAGAGACAGGGTAAACTATCCCATGTAGAAGAAGCAAGGGGAAGTGGTTGCAAAGGAGGGGGAGAATAAGGAAGGCTAAAAAGGCAAAACCACATTCACATTGAATTTGGTTCAGGGAGAAAATGACATACATACTAAATGGGATATCTCAACCTGCAGCAGGATAGGGGGAAGGGGGATGAGAGGAGGGTGTGGTGGGGGGCATCCTTGGGGTGAGGGGAGGTTGGAAGTACCCACTATAGAAGAGGGACAGGATCATGTAGGGAATGGACCAGGTGGGGGGTGGGATGAGTGGGAGGGAATTATAAGCAGCCTTGTACAATATATCTACTATGATAATGTTTTGCATAGCTAGACATGTACAACATATACTGAATTACTTATCTCCCAAGAAGGAATGGGTGACAAGGGAGGAAGGAAATGGATCTGAAATTCGAGGTCGTAACATTAAATGTTTCAAATATATATATAATACTATTATTAATACTCTTTTGCCTATAATTGGGAGATAAGATGTGCAGGCATTGGGACACAAAGATTCATCTTCCTCTAATGGAAAAGTCGATGGGGGTATGGGAGAAGGTATGGGAGAGAGCAGATTGGAGGAACCGATATCTTGTGGGACTGCTATTCTGGGAGGTTGGGTAGGGGAATAATGGGGGGAAAATGATTGTAACTCAAAACCTGGCGGAAATGAATGATGTAAAACAGAAGTTAATAAAGTATTTGTTTAAAAATAAATAAATAAATAAACAAACAAAAACATTAAACTGGTGAGGAGGAGGTGGAGTAGAACCAAGAAGAATGAGAAAAAACAGAGGGGGTGGATTCAAGATGACAGAGTAGAAACAGCATTTCCACTCAGCTCCAGGTGCCATCATTTCCAATTTATATAAAAGAGGACTCTCAACAAACTCTGGAGCTACAGAACCCTCGAAATGACACAGAGAAGCTAACCTCCCACTGAGGCCGGCCCAGTAGCCCAGCAGGGAGTGGCCAGCACAATACTCTGAGAGCAGACACCAGCCACTCCTGAGCCCAGGGTGGGCCTGACCAACAACCAGCTGGAGGGACTCCAGATCACCAACAGCTGTGGCATTTCCAGAGAAATCAATGCATAGATGCCAAGGACAAAGTGAGAGGTCAGTGCAGTATGGACATTGGGCCTAGTGGAGAGAGCTCCTTGGTATCTTTCCCTGGGGGCAAGAAGCAGCTGAGGCACTGCAGCCATGCAGCCCAGCCATATGGCAGCTTCAGCTCCTGGCTTGCAGACTGTGGGGGGACCTGGCAGCCAGTCTGGGGGGTAATCGCTCTTGTTTTAAAGTTCTTGGATGTGGATTGCGGTCTGGGGTGGAGGTCCTAGGGTGTATGACCAGCTTGCCAGAGTGTGTGGAGACTTCAGAGAGGGCACCCAACTAATACCTTCGGCAGCTGAGAAAACCCCAGTGTTTGGATGTGCTCCACTGGCTGGTGGCAGAGTCCTACTGTGGAAACAAGATCAAAAGTCAAGTAATTTGAGTGGCAACATGCGTAGGCAAAGGAAACAAAATAAACAGAAAAATTCAACATTAGACTCCTATTTTGGGGGCAAAGACGATTGAAGCATGGAATAGGAGGAGGAACGCAAGGTCAGAAATCCTGCACCAAAAGCTCCAAATGAAAATACAAGCAGATTACAGGACATAGAGGACCTTAAGAAGCAGATAAGAGAAGTGGGAGAAAAATTGGGAAGAGAAATGAGAAAGATGCAAGAAAAGTCTAAAAATATCATCTTAAAAAATAGACTAACTCAAATGGCAAAAGAGGCTCAAAAAGGCAATGAGGAAAAGAATGCCTTAAAAAGCCAAATTTTTCAGATGGAAAAACAATCTCAAAGTTCACTGAGGAGAATCACCCCTTCAGAATTAGACTAGAGCAAATGGAAGATAGTGACTTTATGAGAAATCAAGATGCTGTTAAGCAGATCCAAACAAATGAAAAATTAGAAGGCAATGTGAAATATCACATGGGAAAAACCACTGACCTGGAAAATAGATCCAGGAGAGATAATCTAAAAATTATTGGACTATCTAAAAACCATGATCAAAGATAGAAACTAGAAATCATCCTTCAAGAAATTCTCAAGGAAAACTGCCCTAATGTTTAAGAACCAGAAGGCAAAATAGAGGTTGAAAGAATCCACTGATCACCTCCTGAAAAAGACCCCAAAAAGAAAACTCCTAGGAATATTATAGCCAGGTTCCAGAATTCCCAGATCAAGGAGAGAATATTACAAGCAGTCAGGAAGAAAAAAAAAATTTCAATATTGTGGAAACACAATCTGGATAGTGCAGGATCTGGCAGCTTCTACACTGAGGGATTGAAGGGCCTGGAATATGACATTAAGGAGGGTAAAGGAGCTGGGATTGAAACCAAGAATCACCTACACAGCAAAACTGAGTATCTTGTTTCAGGAGAAAATATAGTTATTCAGTGGAATAGAGGCCTTTCAAACATTCTTGAGGAAACAACCAGAGTTGAATAGAAAATCTGACATTCAGACACAAGAAGCAAGAGAAGCTTGAGAAGGTAAACAGGGAAAAGAAATCATAAAGAACTAATCAAAGTTGATCAATTTACATTCCTACATGGAAAATGATAACTGTAACTGATGAAACCTTTCTCAGTATGAAAAGTTGAAGAAGGGTATATGAGCATATGAATACATATGTAAATGTGTGTATATATGTTTACAGGTATACATAGATAGAGAGCACAGGTTGAATTTAATGGGAAGGGATGATACTTAGGGGGTAAATTTGAGATAATGAGAGGAGATGGGGAGAGACAGAAGGGGTAAAGTATCTCATATAGAAGAGGCAAGGGAAAATGGTTACTAGGGAGGGGAAGAATAGGAAGGCAAAAAGGCAAGACCCTATTGTCATTGAATTTTGCTCAGGGAGAGAATGACATACATACTAAATAGGATATCTCACCCTACAGAAGAGTAGGGGGGAAGGGGATGAGAGGGATAATGATGGAAGGGTGGAAGGGAAGGCAGGACGGAAGTTGGAAGCGCCCAATTTTGAAAAGGGACAGGATCAAAGTAGGAAACAGACCAAGTGGGAGGTGGGATAGGAGGGAGGCAAATATAGTCAATCTTTTACAATATATCTACTATGGTAATGTTTTGCATAGGTATACAAGTGCAACATATACTGAATTGCTTATCTTCCCAACAAGAATGGGTGACAAGGGAGGAAGGGAATGGATCTGAAAATCGAAGTTTCAAAATAAAATATTTTAAAAATATATAAATACTATTATTAATACTATTTTTATTAACCAAATGCTTTATTAACTCCTGTTTTAAATCATTCATTTCTGCCAGATTTTGAGTTACAACCCTTCCAGAATAGCAGTCCCATAAGATATCGATTCCTCCAATCTGCTCTCTCCCCTATCTTCTTCCATACCCCCTTTGACTTTTCCATTAGAGGAAGGTGAATCTTTGTGTCCCAATGCCTGCACATATCGTCTCCCAATTACAACCAAAAGAGTATTAATAATACTATTTATATATATTTGAAACATTTAGTCTTAAAACCTAGAATTTCAGATCCATTTCCTTCCTCTCTTGTCACCCATTCCCTCTGGGAAGATAAGTAATTCAGTATATATTGTACATGTCTAGCTATGCAAAATATTACCATAGTAGATATATTGTACAAGGCTGCTTATGATTCCCTCCCACCCATCCCTCCCCCCACCTGGTCCATTCCCTACTTGATCCTGTCCCTCTTCTATAGTGGGTACTTCCAACTTCCCCTCCCCCCAAGGGTGCCCTCACATCCATCATCCCTCCTCGCATCCCCCTTCCCCCTATTCTGCTGCAGGTTGAGATATCCCATTTAGTATGTATGTCATTCTCTCCCAGAACCAAATTCAATGAGAGTGTGGTTTTGCCTTTTTGCCTTCCTATTCTTCCCCTTCCTTGCAGCACTTCCCCTTGCTTCTTCTACATGAGATAGTTTGCCCTACCCTGTCTCTCCCCATCTCCTCTTGCCATTTTCCTCTCTCACCTCAAAATTTCACCCCTTGAGTATCCTCCCTTCCCAACAAATTCAACCTATGCCCTCTCTCCATATATAACTGTAAACATATACACACACATTCACATATGTATTCATATGACCATATACCCTTCTTCCATTATTTTCATACTGAGAAAGATTTCATCAATCACAGTTATTGTATTTCCATATAGGAATGTAAATAGTTCAACTTTGATAAGTTCCTTTTGATTTCTTTTCCCTGATTACCTTCTCAGGCATCTCTTGCTTCTTGTGTCTGGATGTCAAATTTTCTATTCAACTTTGATTTTTTTCCTCAAGAATGCTTGAAAGTCCTCTATTCCACTGAATGACCATATATTCCCCTGAAACAAGATACTTGTGTTTGCAGGGTAGGTGACCCTTGGGTTCATTCCCAGCTCTTTTGCCCTCTGGAATATCATATTCCATGCCCTTCAATCCCTCAGTGTAGAAGCTGCCAGGTCCTGGGCTAATCTGATTGTGTTTCCACAATATTGAAATTGATTCTTCCTCGATGCTTGGAGTATTTTCTCCTTGATCTGGGGATTCTGGAACCTGGCTATAATATTCCTGGGAGTTTTCTTTTTGGGATCTTTTTCAGGAGGTGATCTGTGGATTCTTTCAACCTCTATTTTGCCCTCTGGATCTAAAATATCAGGGCAGTTTTCCTTGAGAATTTCTTGAAGGGTGATTTCTAGGTTCTTTCTTTGATCATGGCTTTCAGGTAGTCCAATAATTTTTAAATTGTCTCTCCTGGATCTATTTTCCAGGTCAGTGGTTTTTCCCATGAGATATTTCACATTGCCTTCTAATCTTTCATTTGTTTGGATATGCTTAATAGTATCTTGATTTCTCATAAAGTCATTAGCTTCCATTTGCTCCAGTCTAACTCTGAAGGAATGAATCTCCTCAGTGAACTTCTGAGATTATTTTTCCATCTGGCAAATTCGACTTTTTAAGGCATTCTTCTCCTCATTGCCCTTTTGGGACTCCTTTGCCATTTGAATTAGTCTATTTTTTAAGGTGTTGTTTTCCTCAGTCAGGCTGTTGACCCTCATTTCATACTTTTCCTGCATCCTTCTCATTTCTCTTCCCAATTTTTCTTCCACTTCTCTTATTTGATTTTTAAAGTCCTTCTTAAGGTCCTCTATGGCCTGGAACCCGCTCATGTTTTCCCCTGGGGCTTTTGGAGCAGGACTTCTGACCTTACAGCCGTCCTCTCGCTCTATGCTTTCGTCCTTTGTGCCCCCAGTGTAGGAGTCTAAGGTTGCATTTTTCTGTTTAATTTGTTTCCTTTGCCTTGGCATGTTGCTACTTAATTACTTGACTTTTGGGCTTGTTGCCACAGTATGGCCTGGTACCAGACAGGAACTTTCGTCCCGAATGTGTTGGGGGCAGGGGGCAACTTCCGTTTCTGGCAAGCTGGAAACCCACCCACGACCCCCAACCCAGATCACAATCCAGATCCAGGGAGGTTAAAGCAAGAGCAATTACCCCCCAAGACTGATTGCTGGATCTCCCTACAGTTCTCAGGCCAGGAGCTGGAGCTGACTCTGAAAACTGCAAAATGGCCTGTGTCCTCAGTGGCTTCTAGCCCCCAGGGAGGAAGCCAACACGTTCCCCAAATACTGGTCCCAAATTCCATAGGGCACTAACCTCTCACTTTGTCCTAGGCATGTCTATGTTGATAATTCTGGAGTCGCCACAGCTGCTGCTGTTCTGGGGTCCCTACAGCCGGCCACTGGCCCTGCCGCCCTGGGGCTAAAACCTCGACTCAGGCTCCCTGAGCACTGAGCTACCGGCGCTGGGCTGGTCCTTTCTGCAGGGCTGCTGGCCTGTACTCAGTGGGAGGTTAGTTTCTCTGGGTCGTTCTGTGTTTTCTGGGGCTCCAGAAGTTGTTCAGAATCCCCTTTTATATAGGTTGGAGGTGATCCGGGGGAAGAGTGGCTTGGGGGCGCTATTTCTACTCCGCCATCTTGGATCTGCCTCCTATTAATAATATTTTACATATAATTGGGCAATAAAATATGCAGGCATTGGGGCAAAGAGATTCTCCTTGCCCTACTGGAAATGTTGAAGGGTATATTGGAGAAGATATGGGAGAGAGCAGATTGGACAAGGGCATATCCTATGGGACTGCTATTCTGTGCTGGTGGGTAGGGGAAAATGGGGAAAAATTGTAATTCATAATCTGGAAGAAATGAATGATGTAAACCATAAGTTAATAAAGCATTTAAAAAAAAGAATGAGAAAAAAATCAGAGACCTGAGTTTTTACCAAAACTCCTCCAAAAAGAGCCCCATTTAAATATTGCCTCAAAACAAATTCTGGAGTGGCAGAACACACAAAAGGACAGGGCAAAATGATTTTCCAGTAAAAGACAACTTAGAAATTTGACAAGAAATGTCTTTTGCACCAGTGTGAGGTTGGAGCATGGTAGTAGGCTAGGCCTTGGGGGCAATTGCATCAATAGCAACTGAGGTGATTTCTATTCCCCTTAGCTTACATATGGTAAGAGGGTCATAAGATAGTTACAAAGGGCCCTCTGATGGCACCAGGGGCAGGATTCTATTGCATTCCTAATATTTTAGTCTAGGTCACAAACCTAGGTCTCAGTCCCAGGTTAAAGAGGATTAGTAGCACACCAGAGTTTGCAACCACAGGGGGAGTTATGTCCCTGGTCATAGTTCTAAGGTAGAAAAGAGTGCTTGTGGTCACTCACAGACCAGAGTACAGGACAGGAGAATAATAAATACACCTCCTACTAAATCTTACCCCATCTTGGAAAAACTAAAAACTTTCAGGTGCCCAGAATTAACTCTGACACAGTTGCACATAAACCTGAAGATTGGGATAGTACTCCAGAATCAGAGCCCACTTTAACTAAAGAGTTAAAAGTCAAGAAATAGACTGGGAAAATAATAAAGCATCAGAAAAAGATCCTGACTATAGAAAATTAGTATGGTGATGGGATAGATCAAAACACAAACTCAGATGACAACAACTCAAAATTTATACATCCAAAGACTCATAAATTGGCTACAGATTATGGAAGATCTCATAAAGAATTTTTAAAATAAAGTAAGTGAGGTAGAAGAAAATTTTGATACCAGAATTGAAAGTAATGCAAGAAAATCATGAAAAAAAGAGTCAACAAGTTGGTAAAGGAGGAACAAAAAATACCGAAGAAAATAGTACATTAAAATAGTAAATAGATAAAATAAAGTAAATAAAATAATAAAAGAAGCAAAAAAAATCCAAGGAGGAAAATGCCTTGAAAACCAGAATTGGCCAAATGGAAAAAAAAAAAAGGTACTAAAATTCACTGAAGAAAAGCACTTCTTAGGAAGTAGATTTGACCAAATGCAAAAGGAAGTACAAAAGCTAACTGAAGAAAATAGTTCCTTAAAAATTAGAAAAGAGCAAATGAAAGCTAATGGCTATGAGAAATCAAGAAAGAAACAAAATCAAAAGAATACAAAATGGGAAAATGGGAAATATCGCATTGGAAAAACTATAGACCTGGAAAATAGATTTAGGAAAGATAATTTAAGAATTATTGGAGTATGGGGCAGCTAGGTGGCGCAGTGAGTAAGAGCGCCGGCCTCGGAGTGGGATCGAAACCAGTCTCAGAAAATGAGCACCCAAACATAAATAATGACTAGCCGTGTAACCTTGAGCAAGTTACTTAACCCCAATTACTTTAAAAAAAAAGAAAAGAAAAGAAAAGAATTATTGGACTATTTGAAAGCTATGTTAAAAAAGGAGCCTAAAAATAATTTTTGAAGATATTATCAAAGAAAGGTGTCATGTTATTTTAGAACCAGAGGGTAAAATAGAAATTAAAAAAATCCACTGATCTCCTTCTGGAGGAGATACCAAAATGAAAACTTTCAGCAACATTATAGACAAATTCCAGAGTTTCCAGGTCAAGGAGAAAATATTGTAAGCAACCACAAAGAACTATTCAAATATGGTGGAGGCACAGTCAGGATAACACAAGATTTAGCAGCTTCTATGATAAAAAAAATCTGAGGGCTTGAAATACGATATTCTGGAGCAGAAAAGAGCTAGGAATACTTCCAAGAATCACCTACCCAGTAAAACTGAGCATAATCCTTTGGGGGAAAATGGTCATTTGATGAAATAGAGGACTTTATGATTTTCATATTCAAACAAGATAATGAAATGCACTTTGTAAAAGTAAACACTGCATAAATGCTTGTTATTGTTGTCAGCAGCTGAAGAAACAGCCTATAGTCAACTGGCCTCTAGTCTTTTTGTTGCCTCCATTTCCTAGGCCTTTATCTGCATTCCTGCCTTAACTCAAGCAATGTTTAATTGAACAATACAGGAGTGCTCTGGTAGATGTTTAAAAATGAAAGTCTCAGGAAAAGTTTTTAAAATGCACATATACTTTTAAGTTTAATATTCATTATTCATACTTTCTAAAGCCTAGACAATGAAATAATAAACCAAGACCTGATTTGTAACAATTGTTCATCTATGCAGCTTAAATGTTCACACTGAAAATTTAACCATAATCTCATTCGAACTTGTCTTTCCAGTACACTTCTAGTAACAGGTGTAAGATGTAGAATAAGAAATATATTTTTAGATGTAGACAATGAAAGAATTTGTTTTCCTTGACCATGTATGTCTATTTAAAACTTTTTTTCCATTTTAGAGGAGAGAAAATTGTTGTTTAATCGAAAAAAAATCACATTACATTTAAAAAAATATGACATGCAACCAAGAAGATTTAACCCTGAATGCTTTTTAATAAAATTTACTTTAAAAATTTATGAATAATAGAAATAACATTGAAATCTAATATAACAAGTTTATCTAAAAATTTAACCAATATTAATTAATTGCTTATAAGGAGAGCAAAAGACTAGGAAGCACTTTAGTCCACAAACATTACAATTACTTATCAAACAGAAATAGAAGCAATGATCAGCCAAGACAAAACCATGCTAAAATACAAACTCATTCGCAAAATCTTAAGAAATATGTTGGATAATTCGGAATAATATCATAGGATAAATCAGAGAAAAGTAGTGGTAGAACTAGTCTAAAATAAGCTTAGAAAGATATACAACTAGGCAAAGTCACCCCAAAGCAATTCAAGTGTGAAAATAGACTACAAATAGAAGCAAAATGGAAAAAAAAATTGCAAAAGTTATTACCACTAACTGTTTCCTCCCATCAAGAATACTGGAAGGACCATTCTTGTATCCTGACATCATTGTATCTAAGACATTTACAGAGATGATATTAATGGCACTGGAGAGAACAAAATATCCTAATGATATCAAGCAGTTTAAAACTGTTCTAAGACTTTTGGAGTACTGTATAGAGGAGATCCATGCTGGAAGTACTATGATTGTGAGGGCATTGAGGGATTTATTTAAATGGTATCTAAAGGAGGGAATGATACCAAAAGACGGAGGAAAAAACTCTGACATAAAGGTTTCCTGAAAATGGTGATTAAGAAAAATGAACTTCTATGACTACTCTTCCTACTATTCAAAATGGAGGTAAGGTATTAAGTACATATGTATGTATGTTCATATATATTTTCATACGTATGTATATACATTCACATAAGAATAAAAGCCAATAAACATTTATGAAATGCCTATTATATCAGGCACTGTGATGAGCACTAGGGATACAAAGAGAGGCAAAAGGTAGTTCTTTCCCTTAAGTAGCTAACAATCAAATTAGGGAAATAACAATAAAAAAATTAAAAAAAATGTATGAACAAGTTAAATGCAGGATTACTAGGAAACAAGTAAGGAAGAGAGGCCCTAGAATTTACAGAGGTTGGGAAATTCTTCCTGGAAAATATGGAATTTCAGTTGAGACTTAAAGGAAGTCAATAAGTAGAGATGAGAAGGAAGAACATTCGGGGGCGGAGCCAAGATGGCAGAAAGGAAGCAGTAACCTCGATGAGCTCCTCTGTCACTAAGTCCAAAAGGGTAAATCTGAGCGGATTCCGGAGTGACGGAGCCCAGTGGAAGACAGAGTGTGGCAGAATCCAGCCCAGGAGGTTGCCCAGAATGTCCACACAGGTTGAGCGCAGAGCGAGTGGGGTCTGCACAGCTCAGACCTAAGAGCAGGCAAGCAGACTACACCAGAGAGAGAAAAAGCCCCAGCCTGCAGACTTACCAAGGATGAATCGCAGTCATCTCGCAGAGGGAACGGATCATTGGAGCCAGGTAGGAGAGTCGGGCCCCCAGTGGAGAGAGTGGCTTCTCAGGCTGCATTCAGCCCCCAGCCTGGAAGTTTAGAAACTGCCTGCCTGTATGATACAGGGGCTGGAATGGCAAAGTAAAATCTAGCTGCTCCGATCCTCCCATCCCTCCTTCATGAAGCAGAAAACCCAAAGATAAGTCTCCCACCCAGATTGAAATCCCAAGTTAATGGAAATAGCCTCAGGCTTGAGACTCTCCAAGAAAGGGTGTAAGTGAGACAGCCAGGAATCTGAAGAGAAGAGAGGGTGGGGACCGAACAAGCCCCACCTCACCTCACCAACAAAAGCCTACTTATAGCCCAGGGGTATAGAGGCAGAAATCTGAAGTGGTCAGACTCATCCCCACCTACACATCTACATTCCTCACTGACTTCCCTGACTTAGCCATAAACTGGCCACCCAGAGGTATTCAAAGTCAAGGATCAGGCCCCAAACTCATAGCCTGAGAAACTAAGAAACAGGAAGTCACAATGGGAAGGAAGGAAGCTGAAAAGGAGAAGGGGAAGGCAAGAAAGTCTATTTGAGCATACTATGCAGGGAAAGAACAACAAAACACACAGGACAATATAGACTCTCTGCCCACACCAGAGACCACAGAAGGAAACATGATCTGGTCTCAAGCCCAAATAGCATTCCTGGAGGAGCTTAAGAAAAATTTTAAAGACCAAATCAGGGAGGCAGTGACCAACTTGGAAAAACGTCTAAGTGAAGTAATTGGAGAAAATACCTCCCTAAAAAAGGAACTTCAAAAACTGACTGAAGACCATAATTCACTAAAAATTAGATACAATCAAACTGAAACTCAGAACTCTATGATGCAGCAGGAGTCAATCAAAAAAAACAAGATGATCGAAAAATTGCAAGAAAATGTAAAATATCTCACTGGAAAAATAACTGACCTAGAGAACAGATCCAGGAGAGACAACCTAAGAATTATTGGTCTACCAGAAAGCCATGATGAGAAAAGCAGCATAGACAACATCCTCCAAGAGATTGTCAAAGAAAACTGTCCTGAGGTCCTGGAATCAGAAGATAAAATAGCTATTGATAGAATTCACCAGACTCCTCCTGAAAGAGATCCCAAACTGAAAACTCCAAGAAATATAGTAGCCAAATTCCAGAATTATAAGATTAAAGAAAAATTTCTACAAGCAGCCAAAAAGAAACAATTCAAATATCGAGGAACTACAGTTAGGATCACACAGGACCTAGCAGCTTCTACATTAAAAGAGCGGAGGGACTGGAATTTGATATTTTGTAGGGCAAGAGAGCTAGGACTACAACCAAGGATTAACTACCCGGCAAAACTGAGCATAATCTTTCAGGCAAGGAGATGGACGTTTAATGAAGTAAGGGACTTCCATACTTTCCTAATGAAAAAGCCAGAGCTCAATGGAAAATTTGATCTCCAATTACAAGACTCCAGAAGGACATAAAAAGGTAAACAAGGGTAACATAGACTCACACATGCAGAAGTGCACACACCCACACCCACAAACACAAGCTCATTACCTGGGATGAAACAAGAGCAAAATGTTCACATCCCTATATGTGGAGCTGATAACTGTCAATATTTGAAATCTCTATGATTATCATGACCTGCAAAAGGGTTATACTTAGAGGGTGTGGGTATGAATGCACTAACATGGAGTCTAAAAAAAAAAGACTATTAAGGGGATCAAAGGTACTGTAATGGGAAAAAGGAAAGGATGAGCTAGGAAAAGGTAAAATATGCCATCTGAAGAGGCATCAAAACACACTATAGAAGAAGGGAAAGTAAGAGGGAGAGGAACATCATTTAAACACTATTCTCACTGGTTCTGGTTCAAAGAAGGATCAAATTAATCAGTGAAGCTTAAGAATCTAACGTGAATAGACACATAAATTCATTAAATAGAGGAATTGGAGGGAGGGAGAGGAGCACTGTTTGAAATTTACTCTCATTGGTTTGGAATCAAACGGGAGTAATTTACTCTGATAAGTATAAAAATTTATTGTGTCCTATAGATAGTGGGAGGGTAAGGGCGGGGTGAAAAGGAGGAGACTAAAGGGAGGGATTATAAGGGAGGGAAATAGTAGTAAGGGGAGAGGGTAGGTTAAGAAGGGGGGTCACTGGGTGGGAACACTGAGGGAGGTGGTGGTCAAAAGGGAAAACTTCAAGGAGGGGAAGGGAGAAGGAAGAAACAAAAACATAAACAGGGGAGGGAATAGGATGGAAGGGAAGAGACAGATAGTCATCATTACTGTGAATATGAATGGGATGAACTCTCCCATAAAACAGAGGCGGATAGCAGAATGGATTAAAAACCATAATCCTACAATATGATGTCTTCAAGAAACACATTTGAAACAAAGGGATACCCACAGGGTAAAGGTAAAAGGTTGGAGTAAAATTTATTATGCCTCAGCTAAAGTAAAAAAAGCAGGGGTAGCAATACTTATCTCAGATAAAGCAAAAGCAAAAATAAATCTAATTAAAAGAGATAAGGAAGGAAACTATATCCTACTAAAAGGCACCATTGAGAATGAAGCAATATCACTACTTAATTTATATGCACCAAGTGGTATAGCATCCAAATTCCTAGAGGAGAAGTTAAAGGAATTAGAGGAAGAAATAGATAGCAAAACTATACTAGTGGGGGACCTTAATCTTCCCCTCTCTGAACTCGATAAATCTAACCTCAAAATAAACAAGAAAGAAGTTAAGGAGGTGAATAGAATCTTAGAGAGACTAGATATGATGGATCTCTGGAGAAAACTGAATGGGATAAAAAGGAATTTACTTTCTTCTCAGCAGTGCATGGTACATACTCAAAAATAGACCATGTACCAGGGCATAAAAACCTCACAATCCAGTGCAGAAAGGCAGAAATAGTAAGCGCATCATTCTCAGATCATGATGCAATAAAAATTATATGCAATAAAGGGCCATGGAAAGATAGACTAAAAAACTAATTGGAAACTAAACAATTTAATCCTAAAAAATTGGTGGGTGAAGAAATTATAGAAACAATCAATAATTTCATTCAAGAGAATGATAATAATGAAACAACATACCAAAATTTGTGGGATGCACTAAAGGCAGTTCTCAGGGGAAGTTTTATATCCCTGAGTGCATACTTAATTAAAGCAGAGAGAAGGGAGGTCAATGAATTGGACATGCAATTGAAAAAGCTAGAAAAAGAACAAATTGAAAATCCCCAATTTAGTACTAAATTAGAAATATTGAAAACCAAAGGTGAGATTAATAAAATTGAAATTAAGAAAACCATTGAATTAATAAATAAAACTAAGAGCTGGTTTTATGAAAAAATCAACAAAATTGATAGACCCTTAGTCAATATGATAAAAAAAAAGAAAGAAGAAAACCAAATTATGAGTATCAAAAATAAAAAGGGTGAATCTACCTCCAATGAAGAGGAAATCAAAAAAATAATGAGGAATTATTTTTCCCAATTGTATGCACATAAATATGACAATCTTAGTGAAATGGATGAATATTTACAAAATCACAAGTTGCCCAGATTAACTGAAGAGGAAATGAATTACCTAAATAACCCCATCTCAGAAAAAGAAATCAAACAAGCCATCAATGAACTCCCTAGGAAAAAATCTCCAGGGCCAGATGGGTTTACTAGTGAATTCTATCAAACATTTAAAGAACAATTGATTCCAATACTCTACAAACTATTTGGGAAAATTAGTGAAGAAGGAGTCCTACCAAACTCTTTCTATGACACAAATATGGTACTGATTCCTAAATCAGGAAGAGATAAAACAGAGAAAGAAAATTATAGACCAATTTCCCTCATGAATTTAGACGCAAAAATTCTAAATAAAATATTAGCCAAAAGACTCCAACAACTTATCACAAAAATAATACACCCTGATCAGGTAGGATTCATTCCAGGAATGCAAGGATGGTTTAATATTAGGAAAACCATCAATATAATTGAGCATATCAACAACAAAACTAGCAAAAACCACATGATCATCTCAATAGATGCAGAAAAGGCTTTTGACAAAGTACAACATCCATTCCTATTAAAAACACTAGAAAGTATAGGAATAAATGGAGCCTTCCTTAAAATAGTTGCTAGCATCTATCTAAAACCATCAGCAAGTATTATATGCAATGGGGATAAACTAGAAGCCTTTCCAATAAGATCAGGAGTGAAACAAGGGTGTCCACTATCACCCCTCTTATTCAATCTGGTACTAGAAACGTTAGCAGTAGCAATTAGAGAAGAAAAAGAAATCAAAGGAATCAAATTAGGCAAAGAAGTGACCAAGCTGTCACTCTTTGCAGATGATATGATGATATACTTAGAGAATCCTAGAGAATCAAGTAAAAAATTACTTGAGACAATAAATAAATTTGGCAAAGTTGCAGGATATAAAATAAACCCACATAAATCTTCAGCATTCCTGTACATTTCTAATAAAACTCAACAGCAAGAGATAGAAAGAGAAATCCCATTTAAAGTCACTGTAGACATTATAAAATATTTGGGAATCTACTTGCCAAAACAAACCCAGAATCTATATGATCACAACTACAAAACACTTCTCACACAAATAAAATCAGATCTAAATAGTTGGAGAAATATCAATTGCTCGTGGCTGGGTCGAGCTAATATAATAAAAATGACAATTTTACCCAAACTAAATTATATATTTAGTGCCATTCCAATCAATTTACCAAAAACTACTTTGTAGAGTTAGACAAAATAATAACAAAATTTATTTGGAAAAACAAACGGTCTAGAATATCAAGGGAATTAATGAAAAGAAATGCTAGGGAAGGTGGACTAGCTATGCCAGATCTTAATCTGTATTATACAGCAGCAGTCATCAAAACTGCTTGGTACTGGCAGAGGTGTAGAGTAGTGGATCAATGGAATAGATTAGGTGCAGGAGACCCAGCAGTTAATGAATATAGCAATCTGTTGTTCGATAAACCCAAAGACCCCAGTTTTTGGGATAAGAATGCACTGTTTGACAAAAACTGCTGGGAAAACTGGAATACAGTATGGCAGAAACTGGGCATAGATCACTATCTAACACCATATACCAAAATCAAGTCTAAATGGGTGCATGATCTAGGTGTAAAGGATGATACTGTAAGCAATTTGGGAAAGCAAGGAATAGTTTACCTGACAGATCTGTGGAGAGGGGAAGATTTTAGGACCAAACAAGAATTAGAGAGCATTATAAAATGCAAAATGGATAATTTTGATTACATTAAATTGAAAAGCTTCTGCACAAACAAAGCCAATGTAACCAAGATCAAGAGGGAGGTGGGAAATTGGGAAAGAATTTTTACAACTTGTGTCTCTGATAAAGGACTCATTTCTAAAATTTATAGAGAATTGAGCCAAATCTATATGAATACAAGTCATTCCCCAATTGAGAAATGGTCAAAGGATATGAATAGGAAGTTTTCAGAGAAAGAAATTAAAGATATCTATAAGCATATGAAGAAATGCTCTAAATCACTATTAATTAGAGAAATGCAAATCAAAACAACTCTGAGATACCACATCTCTCCAGTCAGATTGGCTAAGATGACAAAACAAGAAAGTGACAAATGCTGGAGAGGATGTGGGCAATTTGGAACGCTAATACATTGCTGGTGGAGTTGTGAACTTATCCTACCATTCTGGAGAGCAATTTGGAATTATGCCCAAAGGATTATAAATAATTTCATACCCTTTGACCCAGCCATATCACTTTTAGGGTTATATCCCAAAGAGATCATAGTAGTGGGAGGAAGAACCATATGTACAAAAATATTTTTAGCAGCCCTTTTTGTGGTTGCAAAGAATTGGAAACTAAAGGGGTGCCCATCAATTGGGGAATGGCTAAACAAGTTGTGGTATATGAATGTAATGGAATTTTATTGTGCTATAAGAAACGAGGAGGTGACAGATTTCATAATTGCCTGGAGAGACTTATACAAACTGATGCTGAGCGAGAAGAGTAGAATCAGAAGAAATTTGTATACAATTACAGACATACCATATCTGTGATGACCAACTATGACAGACTGGACTCTTTTCAGCAATGCAGTGATATAAGTTAATCCCGAATGACTCAAGAAAGTGAGAAATGCGCCATCCAGAGATATAACTAGAAAGAACTGAGCCTGAATCCTGATGGAAGCAACCTAAATGATCTTGTTCTTCTCATTGTTTGGTTTTACTTCTTCCTTACCATCTTTCATCCCACCTAGTACAAAATGCCTTTGTAATTGGAATAAGGTTTAATACGAATGCATTTGCAGACCCTATACTCTACTATATGCTGTCATGAGGGGAGGGGGGAGGGAAGTAAAGGAAATTTGAAAATCAAGGAACTATGGAATTGAATCTTGTTAACTGAAATGAAACTAATAAATTAATTTTAAAAAAAAGAAAAAACAAGAAGGAAGAACATTCTAGGCATGGGGATAGCCAGAGAAAGTACTTAGAGCAGAGAGAGGGAGTATCTTGTTAGTGGAATATCCAGGAGGTCTTTGCCACTGAATATTACAAGATATTATATGAAAGAGCCCAAATTTATTCATGAGAGTGGATCAGGGAACATTTCACAGAAGAGGTTGCATCCTGGGTCTTAAATATGGTTAAGAATTAGATGACAGGAGTTGGGGAGAAGATATATTATGAGCAAGGACACAGACTCAGAAATGATAGACATATTTGGACGGTAGTCACTACATGTTGCCTGGCACAGTAAGTATTTGAAGAAAAACAATGCACAAGACGAAGGAAATAGTGGATAGCTCCACATTGTGTAAGGGCTTGAATGCTGGACTTAGGCTTGACTTAATTAGGTTAGATCATGAGGAACCATATGGACCTGGTGATGGACCATATAAAATTCTTCACTGTTCATATGACTGATTGCTTTTCTTCAACTTCCTTTTTAATCTGGTTTCTTTCCCGTTCTTGAATTTTCACATTTTTGTGCCTTTTCTTTCATCTTAATCTTTTGAGCCCCCACATCACTTTCTGCTCCCAAGCTTCCATTTAAATGTGTTCATGGCAACTGTCTTTACATAAAGATGAAGAGAAGAACACTATTATATTCTCACGGGCAGTCTTTTTTTCCTCTTTAATTGCTTTCAAATAAAAAATTATATGAAATAAAGAACACACCAGAATGAATTCACTGAATCAACACTATTTCAAGACTTTGCATAACTTTTTCTTTAAAAAATGTGTATTTTGACTCTTTAGTCAGAGAATTTGCCATGGAAGTTCAAGAAGGCAAGTTACAAAAGTAAAAGGGGACTGAAAAGAATTTGGATAGGAAATGTAAGAAACATGGCGTTCCTATTTCTGGAGTACGGTTGGATCATTGGATAGATTTATAGCAGAAGAAAACTAAGGGATCATCTAATCTAACTTCCTCATTTTACAGATGAGGAACTTTAATGTAATCACACAGTGTAATTTAGAAAATCTTCCACTTTACATTAGCTCTTAGTAAATATTTATTCTGTCAGACATTGTGCTAAGCAGTGAGGATAAAGAGGAAAAATAGAAGAAGAAAAAAAGAATCCTTAATCCTAAGCAGTTTATAATTCTAATGTGGGAAAAAGTGTGTGTGTGTGTGTGTGTGTGTGTGTGTGTGTGTGTGTGTGTGTGTGTCTTTGTCTGTGTCTGTGTCTGTGTCTGTGTGTCTGTGTGTTGTGTGTGTGTGAGACTGAGGGCAAATTGCTTACTCTATGTCATATGCATATTAACTGGCAGAGCAAAGACTTGAACCCATGTTCTCTGAATTCACATCCAACATGTATTCACTATATCATGTTCCATGGAAGGTGACTTATTTTCATAATTTTTAAGGATTTTAAATTAAAAAAATTGTTTTGGGAATAGCTTTATTTCTCCATGCCTCATTTAATGGAATACCTATCAAGTGAATTATTTCTTCGATGTTCCATCTTTGCACATGTCTGATAACCTGTCAATTACTAAATTTTAAGTCATCTAAGAATTACTCATTTTCTTGCTTTGATTTTTTTCTTTAATATAATTTCATTTGTAGAAGCATTTCCAATAAAATTTGGATGAAACAAAGATTTCCATTACCACCATTGTTATACAGTATTGTATTAGAAATGTTAGCTTCAGGGGGCGGAGCCAAGATGGCGGAGTAGAAACAGCTAGTCCAAGCCTCTCTGCCCCCAGATTTTCCACAAACCATGTAAAAAAGGACTCTGAAAAACTTCTGGAGCCCCAGCACCCACAGAACGACACAGAGAAGCTAACCTCCCGCTGAGGACAGCCCAGCACCCTGCAGGAAGGACCAGCGCAGCGGTCTGGGAGCCGGCAGCGCGCAGAGCCCAGAGCGCAGAGCTCAGGAGCTGAGCCGAGCCGAGCCCAGGTCCACGTGAGCCGAGGTTTTAGCCCCAGGGCGGCAGGGCCAGCCGGCTGGAGGAACCCCAGAACACCAGGAACTATGGAGATTCCAGAATTATCAACATAGACTTGCCTAGGACAAAGTAAGAGGTTAGTGTCCTATGGACTTTGGGACCTGTATTTGGGGAATGCATCAGCTCCCTCCCCTGGGGGCTAGAAGCCTCTGAGGAGACACGCCATTGTGTAGTTTTCATAGGCATTTCCGGCTCCCAGCCTACAAATCGTGGGGAGACCCAGCGATCAGTCTTGGGGGGTAATCGCTCTTGCTTTAACCTCCCTGGATCTGGATTGTGATCTAGGGTGGAAGTTGTGGGTGGGTTTACAGCTTGCCAGAAAAGGAAGTTGCCCCCCACACATTTGGGACGAAAATTCCTCTATCTGGCCTTAAAGCCATAGTGTGGCAACAAGCCCAAACGTCAAGCAATTAAGTGGCAACATGCCAAGGCAAAGGAAACAGAAAAATGCAACCCTAGACTCCTATTTTGGGGGCATAGAGCGGGAAAAAGACTGTGAGGTCAGAAGTCCTGCTCCAAAAGCCCCAGGAGAAAACATGAGTGGGTTGCAGGCCATAGAGGACCTTAAGAAGGACTTTAAAAATCAAATAAGAGAAGTGGAGGAAAAATTAGAAAGAGAAATGAGAAGGATGCAGGAAAAGTATGAAATGAGGGTCAACAGCCTAACTGAGGAAAACAACACCTTAAAAAATAGACTAACTCAAATGGCAAAGGAGGCCCAAAAGGGCAATGAGGAGAAGAATGCCTTAAAAAGTCAAATTTGCCAGGTGGAAAAAGAATCTCAAAAGTTCACTGAGGAGATTCATTCCTTCAGAGTTAGACTGAAGCAAATGGAAGCTAATGACTTTATGAGAAATCAAGATGCTGTTAAGCAGATCCACACAAATGAAAGATTAGAAGGCAATGTGAAATATCTCATGGGAAAAACCACTGACCTGGAAAATAGATCCAGGAGAGACAATGTAAAAATTATTGGACTACCTGAAAGCCATGATCAAAGAAAGAACCTGGAAATCGCCCTTCAAGAAATTCTCAAGGAAAATTGCCCTGATGTTTTAGATCCAGAGGGCAAAATAGAGGTTGAAAGAATCCACAGATCACCTCCTGAAAAAGATCCCAAAAAGAAAACTCCCAGGAATATTATAGCCAGGTTCCAGAATCCCCAGATCAAGGAGAAAATACTACAAGCAGCCAGGAAGAAACGATTTCAATATTGTGGAAACACAATCAGAATAGCCCAAGACCTGGCAGCTTCTACACTGAGGGATCGAAGGGCATGGAATATGATATTCCAGAGGGCAAAAGAACTAGGAATGAACCCAAGGGTCACCTACCCAGCAAAACTGAGTATTTTGTTTCAGGGGAAAATATGGTCATTCAGTGGAATAGAGGACTTTCAAGCATTCTTGAGGAAAAACCAGAGTTGAATAGAAAATTTGACATCCAGACACAAGAAGGAAGAGATGCCTGAGAAGGTAATCAGGGAAAAGAAATCAAAAGGAACTTATCAAAGTTGAACTATTTACATTCCTATATGGAAAAGCAATAACTGTGACTGATGATATCTTTCTCACTATGAAAATAATGAAAGAAGGGGGTGTGGTCATATGAATACATATGTGAATGTGTTTGTATATGGTTACAGTTATATGGATAGAGGGCATAGGTTGAATTTGTTGGGAAGGGAGAATACTCAACGGATGAAATTATGAGGTGAGAGAGGAAAGTGGCAAGAGGAGATGGGGAGAGACATGGTGGGGTAAACTATCTCATGTAGGGGAAGTGGGTGCAAAGGAGGGGGAGAATAGGGAAGGCTAAAAAGGCAAAACCACATTCACATTGAATTTGGTTCAGGGAGAAAATGACATACATACTAAATGGGATATCTCAACCTGCAGCAGGATAGGGGGAAGGGGGATGAGAGGAGGGATGATGGATGGGAGGGCATCCTTGGGGTGAGGGGAGGTTGGAAGTACCCACTATAGAAGAGGGACAGGATCATGTAGGGAATGGACCAGGTGGGGGGTGGGATGAGTGGGAGGGAATTGTAAGCAGCCTTGTACAATATATCTACTATGATAATGTTTTGCATAGCTAGACATGTACAACATATACTGAATTACTTATATCCCAAGAAGGAATGGGTGACAAGGGAGGAAGGAAATGGATCTGAAATTCAAGGTCGTAACATTAAATGTTTCAAATATATATATATATAAATACTATTATTAATACTCTTTTGCCTATAATCGGGAGATAAGATGTGCAGGCATTGGGACACAAAGATTCATCTTCCTCTAATGGAAAAGTCTATGGGGGTATGGGAGAGGGTATGGGAGAGAGCAGATTGGAGGAAGCGATATCTTGTGGGACTGCTATTCTGGGAGGTTGGGTAGGGGAATAATGGGGGGAAAATGATTGTAACTCAAAATCTGGCGGAAATGAATGATGTAAAACAGAAGTTAATAAAGTATTTGTTTTAAAAATAAATAAATAAATAAATACATCTTACATAAAGTAAAAAAAAAGAAATGTTAGCTTCAGCAGTAAGAGAAGAAAAAGAAATTGAAGAAATTAGAATAGGCAACGAAGAAGCAAAACTATCATGCTTTGCAGATAATATGATGATATATTTAGGGAATCCATTTAAAAAACTAAAAATTAACAACTTTAGAAAAGTTACTGTATATAAAATAAAACCGCATAAACCATTGGCTTTTCTATATATTACTCACAAAGCCCAGCAAATAAAGAGATAAAAGAGAAAATACATTTAAAGTTACTGCAGAACATATAAAATATTTAGGAGTCTGCCTGCCAAGATAAACCTAGCAACTATATGAGCACAATTACAAAACACTTTTACACAAATAAAATCAAGTCTAAATAACTGGAAAGATATCAGTTGCTCATGAGTAGGCTGAGCAAATATGATAAAAAATGAAAATTCTACCTAAATTAATTTATTCAGTGCCATACCAATTAAGCTACCAAAATTATTTCATAGAGTTAGAAAAAATAATTTAAAAAGTCATCTGGAAGAACAAAAGGTTCAGAATATCAAGGAAATTAATGAAAAGAAAAGCAATGGATGGTGACCTATTCATACCAGATCTAAAACTATATTATAAAGCAGCAACCATCAAAATTACTTGGTACTGGCTAAGAAATAGAGTGGTGGATCAGGGAAATAAGTTAGGTACACAAGTAATCTACTGTTTGATAAAACCAAAGACTCCAGCTTCTGGAATAAAAACTCACTATTTGACAGAAACTGCTGTGAAAATTGGAAAATAGTGTGGCAGAAACTGTTCACAGACCAACATCTTACTCCATATACAAAAATAAAGTCAAAATGGGTATGGTATTTAGATATAATGGCTGATAGTATAAGCAAATTAAGAGAACAAGAAATAGTTGTCAGATCTATGGGGAACAGAAGAATTTATGAACAAACAAGAGATAGAAAACATTGTGAAATGCAAAAATGGATTATTTTGATGATATTAAAGTTGTTGCACAAACAAAGGCAATGAAAACAAGATTAGAAAGGCAGTAGAAAGCTGGGAAATAATTTTTACAGCCATTATCTCTAATAAAGGCGTCATTTCTAAAATACGTAGAGAACTGAGTCAATTTTTTTCTTACTATATCATATATACATATATATATATATATATATATATATATGTATTAAACAAATGCTTTGTTAACTTCTGACTTACATAATTCATTTCCACCAAATTTTGAGTTACAATTTTTCCCCATTTTTCCCTACCCACCACCCCAAAATAGCAGTCCCACAGGATATCCCCTCATCCAATCTGCTCTCTCCCATATCTTCTCCCATACCCCCTTCGACTTTGCCATTAGGGCAAGTGAATCTCTGAGCCCCACTGCCTGGACATCTTATGAAACATTTAATTTTAAAGCTTCGATTTTCAGATCCATTCCCTTCCTCCCTTGTTACCCACTCCCTCTGAGAAGATAAACAATTCAGTATGTGTTGTACATGTATAGCTATGCAAAACATTACCATAGTGGATATATTGTAAAAGAACTGCTTATATTTCCCTCCCACCCATCTCACCTCCCACTTGGTCCATTCCCTACTTTGATCCTGTCCCTCTTTGATAGTGGGTACTTCCAACCTCCCCTCCCCCCAGAATGCCCTCCCCTCCATCCTCCCCCTCTCATCCCCCTTTCCCCTACTATCCTGCAGGGTGAGATATCCCATTTAGTATGTATGTGATTCTCTCCTTCAGCCAACTTCAATGAGAATATGGTTTTGCCTTTCTGCCTTCCTGTTCTTCCCCTCCCCCTGGAACTACTTCCCCTTGCCTCTTCTACATGAGATAGTTTACCCTACCCTGTCTCTCCCCACTCTCTTGCCACTTTCCTCACTCACCTCTTGACTTCACCCCTTAAGAATCATCCCTTCTCATCAAATTCAACCTGTGCCCTCTATCCATGTATACCTGTGAACATATACCCATATACCCTTCTTCAATTATTTTCATAATGAGAAAGGTTTCATCATACACAGTTATTGTTTTTCAATGTAGGAATGTAAATAGTTCAACTTTGATAAGTTCCTTTTGATTTCTTTTCCCTGATTACCTTCTCAAGCATCTCTTGCTTCTTGTGTCTGAATGTCAAATTTTCTATTCAACTCTGGTTTTTTCCTCAAGAATGCATGAAAGTCTTCTATTCCACTGAATGACCATATTTTTCCCCTGAAACAAGATACTCAGTTTTGCTGGGTAGGTGACCCTTGGGTTCATTCCCAGTTCTTTTGCCCTCTGGAATATCATATCCCATGCCCTTCGATCCCTCAGTGTAGAAGCTGCCAGGTCCTGTGCTATTCTGATTGTGTTTCCACAGTATTGAAATTGTTTCTTCCTGGCTGCTTGTAGTATTTTCTCCTTGATCTGGGAGTTCTGGAACCTGGCTATAATATTGCTAGGAGTTTTCTTTTTGGGATCTTTTTCAGGAGGTGATCTGTGGATTCTTTCAACCTCTATTTCCCCCTCCGTGTCTAACACATCAGGGCAATTTTCCTTGAGAATTTCTTTTTTTTTTAAACAAATGCTTTATTAATTTCTGTTTTACATCATTCATTTCCACCAGATTTTGAGTTACAATCATTTTCCCCCCATTATTCCCCTACCCAACCTCCCAGAATAGCAGTCCCACAAGATATCGCTTCCTCCAATCTGCTCTCTCCCATACCTTCTCCAAAACCCCCATCGACTTTTCCATTAGAGGAAGGTGAATCTTTGTGTCCCAATGCCTGCACATCTTATCTCCCTATTACAAGCAAAAGAGTATTAATAATAGTATTTTTATATATTTGAAACATTTAATGTTAAGACCTCGACTTTCAGATCCATTTCCTTCTTCCCTTGTCACCCATTCCCTCTGGGGAGATAAGTAATTCAGTATATGTTGTACATGTCTAGCTATGCAAAACATTATCATAGTAGATATTTTGTACAAGGCTGCTTATAATTCCCTCCCACTCATCCCACCCCCCACCTGGTCCATTCCCTACATGATCCTGTCCCTCTTCTATAGTGGGTACTTCCAACCACCCCTCCCCCCAGGGATGCCCTCCCATCCATCTTCCCTCCTCTAATCCCCCTTCCCCCTATTCTGCTGCAGGTTGAGATATCCCATTTAGTATGTATGTCATTCTCTCCCTGAACCAAATTCAATGAGAATGTGGTTTTACCTTTTTTGCCTTCCTATTCTCCCCCTCCCTTGCAACCACTTCCCCTTGCTTCTTCTACATGGGATAGTTTACCCTACCCTGTCTCTCCCCATCTCCTCTTGCCACTTTCCTCTCTCACCTCATAATTTCATCCCTTGAGTATTCTCCCTTCCCAAGAAATTCAACCTATGCCCTCTCTCCATATATAACTGTAACCATCTACACACACTTTCACATATGTATTCATATGACCACACACCCTTCTTCCATTATTTTCATAGTGAGAAAGATATCATCAGTCACAGTCATTGCTTTTCCATATAGGAATGTAAATAGTTCAACTTTGATAAGTTCCTTTTGATTTCTTTTCCCTGATTGCCTTCTCAGGCATCTCTTTCTTCTTTTGTCTGGATGTCAAATTTTCTATTCAACTCTGGTTTTTTCCTCAAGAATGCTTGAAAGTCCTCTATTCCACTGAATGACCATATTTTCCCCTGAAACAAAATACTCAGTTTTGTTGGGTAGGTGACCCTTGGGTTCATTCCCAGTTCTTTTGCCCTCTGGAATATCATATTCCATGCTCTTCAATCCCTCAGTGTAGAAGGTGCCAGGTCCTGGGCTATTCTGATTGTGTTTCCACAATATTGAAATTGTTTCCTCATGGCTGCTTGGAGTATTTTCTCCTTGATCTGGGGATTCTGGAAGCTGGCTATAATATTCCTGGGAGTTTTCTTTTTGGGATCTTTTTCAGGAGGTGATCTGTGGATTCTTTCAACCTCTGTTTTGCCCTCTGGATCTAAAACATCAGGGCAATTTTCCTTGAGAATTTCTTGAAGGGTGATTTCTAGGTTCTTTCTTTGATCATGGCTTTCAGGTAGTCCAATAATTTTTAAGTTGTCTCTCCTGCATCTATTTTCCAGGTCAGTGGTTTTTAACATGAGATATTTCACATTGCCTTCTAATCTTTCATTTGTTTGGATCTGCTTAACAGCATCTTGATTTCTCATAAAGTCACTAGCTTCCATTTGCTCCAGTCTAACTCTGAGGGAATGAATCTCCTCATTGAATTTTTGAGATTCTTTTTCCATCTGGCAAATTTGGCTTTTTAAGGCATTTTCTCTTCATTGCCTTTCTGAGCGTCTTTTGCCGTTTGTGTTAGTCTATTTTTTAAGGTGTTATTTTCCTCAGTCAGTCTTTTGACTGTCATTTCATACTTTTGTTGCATCTTTATCATTTCTCTTCCCAATTTTCCCCCCACTTCTCTTATCTGCTTCTTAAGGTCCTCTATGGCCTGTAGCCAGGTTGTATTTTCATTTGGGGCTTTTGGTGCAGAAGTTCTGACCTCACAGTCCTCCTCCATTCTTTGATCCTCTTTGCCCCTAAAATAGGAGTCCAATGTTGAATTTTTCTGTTTATTTTGTTTCGTTTGCCTAGGTATGTTGCCTCTTAATTACTTGATTTGGGGGCTTGTTGCCACAGTAGGACTCTGCCACCAGACAGAAAAGCTTGTGTCCCAAAGGTAGGGTCTTCACAACTTCTGCAGATTGGGTGGCCTCTGTAAAGCCTCCACAAAGTCTGGCAAGCTGGGTACCTAACCCAAACTGCCCCCCCACCCCAGACCACAATGCAGATCCAGGCAGTTTAAAGCAAGAGCGATTAACTCCCAGACTGATTGCTGGATCTCCCTACAGTTTCACAGACCAGGAGCTAGAACCACCAGTGACCCTGCAAAATGGCTTCTGTGCAGCTGTTTCTTCAGCAGCTTTTCGCCCCCAGGGGAGGAAACCCCAAATTCTGGTCCCAAAGTCCATAGGGCACTAATCTCTCACTTTGTCATTGGCATATCTGTGCTGATAATTCTGGAATCACCACAGCTGCTGGTGTTCTGGGGTCCCTCCAGCCTGCTGCTGGCCCAGCCACCCTAGGGCTAAAACCACAGCTCACATGGCCCTGGGCTTAGCTCCCAGAGCACTGCACTGTTGGTTCCTAGCGTCCTGTGCTGCCTGCTCTCAGAGCGCTTCACTGACTGCTCCCTGCAGGGCTGCTGGGTTCTGCTCAGCAGGAGGTTAGTTTCTCTGTGTAGTTCTGTGGGTGCTGGGGCTCCAGAAGTTGTTCAGAGTCCCCTTTTACCTAATTTGGAAGTTGTGTGGGGCAGAGAAGTCGAAGTGCTGTTTCTACTCCGCCATCTTGGCTCCATCCCCCCGAATTGAGTCAATTTTGTAAGAATACAAGTCATTCTCCAGTTGATAAACAGTCAAAATATATGAACAAGCAGTTTTCAGATGAAGACATTAAAGCTATCTATAGTTACATGGAAAAAAAAACATGCCTTAAATCACCATAGATTAGACAAATGTAAATTAAAGCAATTCTGAAGTACCTTACTACATCAAATGTATCAGGTTGGCTAATATGACAGAAGAGGAAAATGATAAATGTTGTAGAATGTGTGGGAAAATTGGAAAACTAATGCACTGTTGGTGGATTTGTGAACTGATCTAATCATTCAAGAGAACAATTTGAAAATATGCCCAAACCACTATAAAGCTATGTATACCTTTTGATCTAATAATACCATTTCTAGGTCTGCATCCCAAAGACATTATACAAGCAGGGAAAGAACTGAGAGGAGTGAGAAGTCCCCATCATGCCCCTATTCCCAGCTTGCTACTATAGAGATTTCAGGGAATTTCCCCTTTGGTGAGATCCAGGACACTCTTTGTTGGTTAATTTCTGTTTTCATTTAAATAAATGAACTTCATTTCTATCCTCTATGTATGTATAAAAATATTTGCAGGAGCTTTTTTGTTGTGACAAATGATTGGAGATTGAGGGGCTACCAATCAATTGGACAATGACAGAACAAGTTGTGGTATATGAATGTAATGGAATGCTACTGTTCCATACGAAATGAGCAGGGAGATTTCAGTAGAAAGGCTTACATGAATTGGTGCTAAGTGAAGTGAGCAGAACCAGGAGAACATTGTGCACAGTAACAGAAACATTGTACAATGACCAACTTTGATAGATTTACCTTTTCTGAGCAATGCAGTGATCTAAGACTGTTTTGAAAGACTGAACCTGGAAGACAGAAAATGCTCTCCAAATCCAGAGAAAGAGCTTCTGAATGAAGATTGAAGCGTGCCATTTTTTCTATTTTTTTTTCTCATAGTTTTCCTCTTTTGTTCTGATTCTTCTTTCACAACCTTTCTGCTGTGGAGGTTTGTTTAATATAATTGTACCAGCGTAGCTTATATCAGATTGCATGCTATGTTTTGGAGATATGAGGGGAGGTAGAGAAATTTAGAACTCAAAATGTTATATAAGTGAATGTTGAAAACAAAATAAATAAATAATTTTTAAAATAAAAAAATAAAAAGATCATATTTAATATAATTTATAAAATCTTCCATTTTATATTTTTATGATCAACCAGTAAGCATTTATTAAGTATGTATTGTATGTCAGGCATTGTGTTAACCTATGAGGATAAAAAAGGCAAAAAAATCAAAACCAATGCAAACTTTCAAGCAGTTTACATTCTAATATATGAAAACATGTGTGTATGTATATGTGTATTCCATATATACATATATAAGCATATAACCCCTCTACCAAAACCTATTTGTATGGAGCTCTCTCCTCATTGGCAGAGATGAAGACCTTGTCTCATGTTAGGGACTGAGCAGTGTTGGCAAGAGACAAAGAGCTTTAGTTCCCAGACAATTACCCCCTTAGGGTGTCTTCAATGAGAGCACCCTTTGAAGATTTCTCATGTTTTGAGTTTTCAAAGTCAAGTGGGTTTTCAGCTTTAAGAGAGAACAAGGAAGAGGCCAATCCTCATTTGAATTTGCTGAAGGAAATAAGTACAGGAAGAAATGAGAAGAGTGAGAAGTCTCCACCATGTCCCTATTCCCAGTTTTCTAATGTGGAGATTTCAGGGAATTTCCCTTTTGGTGAGATCCGGGACACTCTTTGTTGGTTGATTTCTGTTTTGATTTGAATAAATGAACTTCATTTCTATCCTTTATGTGTATTCATTTTGGAATTGGTATTAAGTGGGAAAAGGGTACAGCCTTGGATATATAGGTAGGATTCCCTTTCTTCTCCTCCCCCTGAAATTTTAAAACAATCAAAAGTTAGCTCAATACAATCATAGAGCCCAGACAAACAATATGTAGCCGATCATCTTGATATGCCTCTAGTCCAGAATTCCCTCTTTCTGAGGAGAGCAGAATGGTGACTTGTGGTCCCAACCTTCTGCTTTCCCTTATGTCAGAAATGAAGGTCTTGCTTGGAGAAAGGGCAGGGGAGAAGAGGCTAGAGATGTCTCTTCTGCCTCCCTTTCAGACACACAATGGAATGGCTCTACCACAGTTGTTCTCCTTCCCTACATATTGGGCTCTCTTACTCATAAATGTGCACACATGTATTTATGCAACATGTATCCTGTATATAGGTATGTATGTTGTTCTTACTTTTCAGTCATTAAGTTGTATCCAACTCTTCATTACCCCATGACAATACTTCCATGGGGTTTTCTTGGCAAAGATACTGGGCTAGTTTGCCATTTACTTCTTCAATGGAATAAAGCAAAAAGAGATTAAATGAAATTCATAGGGTCACACAGCTAGTAAATATCCAAGGCTCTATTTGAATTCAGTTCTTTCTGACTGCAGGTCCAACACTCTGTCCACTGAGCCACCTAGCTACCTCCATATCTATCTATCTATCTATCTATCTATCTATCTATCTATCTATCTTTCTATCTATCTATCTATCTATCTATCTATCTATCTATAGATATGTATACTTGTGTTTTAATGTGATTGTACATACAAAATAGATTGAAGGAAACCTTAGGATAGGGAAGGTACTAGCACCTGGGTAAACTGGCAGAAAAGGCTTCCTGAAGAAGGTAGTCTTTGAACTTTGTCTCGAAGGAAGTCAGGGATTCTAAGAGGAGACAGAGATGAAGATAGAAAACATTACTTTTATAAAAACAACTAGTTCGATGGCTTAGCAATGAAAAGATGGAGTGTTGTATGCAAGGATTTCCTTTCTAAGACCAATATGGTTGGATCATAAATTGCATGTGGAGAGTAATGTTTAAGAAGCCTGGAAAGGAAGGAGGGAGATTTAAATGCCAAACATGTAAATTCATACTTGATCCTGAAGATAATATAGAGCCACTGGAGTTCCTTGGGGGGAGGGGGGTGTTGATATGGTCAGAGCTCCATGACTTTGGCAGCTGTATGAAGGATGTTTTAGTGAAGGGAGATGCTTTAGGCAGGGTGACCAGTTGCAAGGCTTTCACAATAGCTCCAATGAGAAGTTATAAGAGCCTGAAGTAGGTGGGTGCTTGCATGAATGGGTATGAGAGATGTAAATATAGAAATGATGAGATTTAGTGACTGATTTGATATACTGGTCTAGTGAAAATGAGGAGTCACAGATAACACTGAGGTCATGAACCTGAGTTATTGAGAGGGATGGTGTTGTATTTGGCAGTAATAGGGAAGTTTGGATTAGGGGTGGGTCTGAGGGATGTGAAAATTAGTTGTATTATGGACATTATGAGTCTGAGATACTAAGGGACACACAATGTGAACTGGTGCTCAGAGGAGGGGCTAAGGCTAGATATTTAGGACTGGAGGGCTCCTAACGCCTAGGGTTGTTTCAAGGACAAAATGCAATAGTTATAAAGTGCTTAGCTCATGTCCTGTTACATAATAATAATAATGAGACATTTAATGAAATTTTCTTGGTGTGACTATGTGTCTGTGTATTATATACATATATTATGAAAAGGGTGGAGGGGAGAGAGAGAGAAAGAGAGAGAGAGAGAGAGAGAGAGAGAGAGAGAGAGAGAGAGAATATATGATCATCATCAATATAGAATAATTAAACCCTGAACCCATGAGAACCAATAAGATCATTAATATATGTATGTAGAGGGCCTAGGACAGTCTTGGGAATGAATATAACATGGATAAAGAACCAACAAAGAAAACGGAAGAGCAATCTGACAGAAGAAAAACCAAGAGAGAACAGTGTTAAAGAAAACCTAAAAAAAAAAAAAAATCAGGATAATTAGTATGACCGCAAAGCCAAATGACTAGGGTTTTCTTCTGTCCAGTTAATAGTTCAAACCCTTTTTATTTTACTTCTATCTTCATTGTTAATTTCTTTGTTCCTTTCACTGATTTTCCAATGACTATGAAATTTTTATTTGTTGAGGTTCAGAACCATAAACTAGAGACAAATTTAGGTTTGCATTATAAAAATATTTCAAATCTCTGTAAATGAGATTATTCATAAATAGTCAGCTAATCAACAAAAATACATGCATTTTCAATATTTTCTTTTCAATTTTTTTATTCCAAATTAGAGATAAGTTGGGTATGGACAACATTCTTCATAAACATTTCTTTTTATTGCAATGAGATTTCATCAGAAATTGATTTGATCTTGTCTAGGTAGGTCATTTCTTCCCAGTGAATGTCTTTGCCATTGCCTATTGTTAAATATTTTGAATGGTTTAGGGGAAAAATAAGGTTCAGTTTCTAAAATAGCACCAAAAACTTTAGAGACACTGAGGATTTGCTCTTTAAAGTTTATTGCAAGTATAGACTCTATTTTCACTTGCTGTGCTGTTTCATAGGTTGGATAAGGGATAGCTTCAAGGAAATAAATAATTGATAAAGGAGGTAAGCAAATCACATAGGGAGAAAGAAATAACAGGCAGCCTGAATTCTTCCCTGGTATCAACAAAATGTAAAAAGCACTTAGTAAACAATATGCACGTTGGTCTAATCATATTTAAAAAAATTATGTGAGAACTTGAAGAGGAATCCTACAGGATAAGGAGTGTACAATCTGAGATTTTTCCTAATAGAGTTAATGACCATTACTCATAGTATCAGTGATCCATTACAGAATTATTTCCTGTTTTCCATATATAAGGCCATGTTTCCCAGGCCACAGGGATATGGATATAGTCCCTGCCCCCAAGGAGTTTACATTTTTCTTAAGGGAAGTGATACTACATGTAGGCATCTCAATAAATATAAAGTAATTTGGAGAGAAAGAAAGCAGTAAAAATTGGGGGAACAGAGAAAAAACTTATTGAGCTGAGTCTTAAAGGAAGAAAATTCATCAGAAAGTGATGAATGAGGAGAAAGTACATACCAGGTCTGTGTGAGTGAACAGAGGCAGGAGATGAAATATCCAGTTTGGAGATCAGCTGATAAGTCATTTTGGATCAGACAAAGGTTATATGAGGGGAATGAGATAAAATAAGTCTAGCAAGGAAAATTGGAAACAGATTTTAGAGGGCATCTGAGGCCAGACTACGGCATTTTTATTTTATCCTAGAGGCAACAGAATACTACAGAAGAATTTCAAGCAGGCAGTGATATGGTAGAACTTGTGCCTTACAAAGACTATCTTGTCAGATATATGGAAAATGAATTGGAGAGAAGAAAAGACTGGAAATGGGGGTGGTGTCAATTTGGAGGCAGCTACAAAAAAATGTCAGTGAAAAGCAATAAGGATCTGAACTGTGGTGGTGACAGTGTGAATAGAGAGAAGGAGAGCAGTTTGACAGATATTGAGGAAACAACTTATTGGATATCATTGTGGTGGGAGGCATTCAAGGATGAGTCCAAGATTGTAAAGTTAGATAATTGGAAGGTGAATTAGGTTAAGTTTGACTTTTCTGGACTTCTTCTTTTTATAGACTTCTCTTTCTTACATAGTTCAAATTTAGAGCTGTCTCTAATGGTTTCCCCTCCAGATTCCCAGTTTTCCTCAGACTCCCCATATACTCAGGGTGTTCCAAGTTTCTTCCCCATAATCAAAACATATCCAGCTATATAATTTCTATACTATTGTGAACACTATTGTGATACAAAAATAAGTAACATAGTTTCAGGAAAAAAAAACTGGAAAAACTTATATGAACTTATGCAAAGTGAAGTGAGTAGGAGCAAGAGAACAGTGTATAAGGCAACAGCAACATTTTAAGCATGATCACCTGTGAAAGACTTAACTGTTCTGATCAAGAACAATCCAAGACAAAAAGAACCATGATGAAAAATGCTATCCACTTTCAGAGAGAGAACTGATGAACCAAGAATGCAGATCAAAGCATACTTTTTAAGCTTTCTCTATTTTTCTTGTTTGCTTTGTGTTTTTTTTCTTTTGCAACATGACTAATGCAGAAATATTTTCTATATGATGTCATTTGCATAATCAGCATCAAATTGTTTTTCTTCTAAAGGAGACAGGAAGATCAGTAGAGAGAGAAATTTTGGAACTCAAAATTTTTATACAAAGGTTAAAAACGTTTACACACAATTAAGAAAATTTAATAAAATAAAAAGTATAAAATTTAAAAAATATTTTTTCGTCTGAGTCCTCTGCCACACTTAGACTCCATGGAGAAATAAAGCTAGATGTCAGAAATTAACATAACTAGAAGCCAGAAAAAGTTAATGTTAGAAAAATATATTTTTTTAAAAACTGGGCTAATTTCTGCTTTTCAGGTTTGGAAATAGTCTGCCTATCTGGTGTCTGAAGTCCAGTCCATGTTTAGCAAGGTTCATCAAGAAGTTTGCCACAGCATGACAAATGGCTCAAGTCATAGAAGCTCAGGAAAACAACTTCCCAATTACAGAATGGTTGCTATCTGTGTCAATGAAGGAATTTTGAAGAGATCACTGATCTTGAACTACAATTAAGGCTTTTTTACTTTCTAGATAATCATTGTTTACATTTAAATAGTATTTACTTGTGTTATTTCATTTTAGCTTCACAAAAACAATCTGGTGAAATCCTAAGTAGGATAAATACCATTTCTGCCATTTTACCAATAAGGAAATTGGGATGCAGTGATGCTGAGCGACTTGCCTAAGGACAGGCATGCAAAAAGAACCAAGTTCTTAGCAAATCTCAGACTCATTTCCAAGTCTTCTCTTCTTTCTTCTTTACCACCCTGACTGTATCTCTTGATAGCTTCCTTCTGAATAAATATAATTTCTACTCTTAAGAGAGTAACATTAGAGGAACTTGGCATTTAGTGAAATATCTTCATTAAACTCATGAATTTATAAGCACCCAACTAAGATGTTTTATACATTCTTGTTTCTGTACATTCACTTTTCTCAAAATCAGATGCTGCATTGTGTCTGATTGTCAAGAAACTTGTAATACTAAAACAAACAAACAAACAAAAATACAAAACTTCACATTCAGGACAAATAAAGATAGCTCATATTTATAAAAACACTTTAGGGCTTAAAATATTTCCTCATAATAATCCTATAGCATTGAATTACTTTAATTTCTATATATTATTGAAGTTGAGGGATTAAGTGAATAGAAAATCCATTACTGCAGTATAGGTAGAAATTTTCATTATTAGGTATCTTCATGCTTACTTTGAGTTCTTATTTTCACATGCCTTTTTAAGGTTTGTCTTCAAATATTGATGATGTGAGTACTCATTAGGGTTTTTTTGACCATTTGAAACATCCTATAAGATAAAATAGCTAAATTTTAATTTTGTGATCTCTAAGGAAAAACAATAATAAAATTAGCATTGCCACTTGAAGATCTGAGATGAAAACTGCTTAAAGGCATTCATTTGGTTCAAATTGGTATGACTCTAATTAGTACTGCTTTTAATTTATCACATTATTGTATGAAGCAGGGGTACTCCTAGGGCTTCTAGATATGCATATAATTCAAAATGGCTCCAGCATTCCTGTTTGTTTTCCATGCCCACATCAATAAAAGCAGATGGATCAGTTTTGCATGGCATTCTAATAAACAAATTCCTTTTAACCTGGAGAGTCTCTGAGACTTAGAAATATTCTTTTTCCCCCAAATTGCTGACATCTGATAGATTCATTTAATATCTGAATTGTGATGAAAATGATATAATAGCTAAAGGCATATTTTAGGAACAAAAAGAGAGATTCTTAAAAAAAACAACCTCGGGCGGCTAGGTGGCGCAGTGAATAGAGCGCCGGCCCTGGAATCAGAAGGACCTGAGTTCGGAGCCGGGCTCAGACACTTAATCCGCACAAACAAAAACCTAGCCGTGTAACCTTGGGCAAGTTACTTAACCCCAATTGCCCTAAAGGGGCGGATAGGTGGCGCAGTGAGTAAGAGCGCCGGCCTCGGAGTTTGGATGACCCGAGATCAGATCCGGCCTCAGAAAATGAGCACCCACGCATAAATCAAATGACTAGCCGTGTAACCTTGAGCAAGTTACTTAACCCCAATTGCTTAAAAAAAAAAAAAAAAACCTCAACTTACTCTAAATTTATCCTTTTTTATATGAAAAATTTCCTATAAACTTCATGAAGGTATTTGTCTTTTAAGTTATGGTTAATAATCAGTGATGTTGAGGGGCGGAGCCAAGATGGCATAGTAGAAACAGCTCATTCAAGCCACTCTGCCCCGAGATTACCCCCAAACTATGTAAAGGGGACTCTGAACAGGTTATGGAGCCCCAGCACCCACAGAACAACACAGAGAAGCTAACCTCCCACTGAGGACAGCCCAGCAGCCCTGCAGGAAGGACCAGTGCAGCGCTCTGGGAGCCAGCAGTGCACAGCTCGCAGAGCTCGGGAGCCGAGCCGAGTGGAGCCCAGGTCCCCATGAGCCGAGGTTTTAGTCCCAGGGCGGCAGGGCCAGCAGCCAGCTGGAGGAACCCCAGAACACCAGCAGCTGTGGCGACTCCAGAATTATCAACATAGACATGCCTAGGACAAAGTAAGAGGTTAGTGTCCTAGGGACTTTGGGACCAGTATTTGGGGAATGCGTCAGCTCCCTTCCCTGGGGGCTAGAAGCCACTGAGGAGACACGCCATTTTGAAGTTGTCAGAGGCAGCTCCAGCTCCTGGCCTGGGAAATGTAGGGAGATCCAGCGATCAGTCTTGGGGGGTAATTGCTCTTGCTTTAACCTTCCTGGATGTGGATTGTGATCTAGGGTGGAAGTCATGGGTGGGTTTATAGCTTGCCAGAAACAGAAGTTGCCCCCGACACGTTCGGGATGAAAATTCCTCTATCTGGCCTTAAAGCCATAGTGTGGCAACAAGCCCAAAAGTCAAGTAATTAAGTGGCAACATGCCAAGGCAAAGGAAACAGAAAAATGCAACCCTAGACTCCTATTTTGGCGGCATAGAGCGGGAAAAGGACTGTGGGGTCAGAAGTCCTGCTCCAAAAGCCCCAGGGGAAAACATGAGTGGGTTGCAGGCCATAGAAGACCTTAAGAAGGAGTTTAAAAATCAAATAAGAGAAGTGGAGGAAAAAATTGGAAAGAGAAATGAGAAGGATGCAGGAAAAGTATGAAATGAGGGTCAACAAAAGTATGAAATGAGGAAAACAACACCTTAAAAAATAGACTAACTCAAATGGCAAAGGAGGCCCAAAAGGGCAATGAGGAGAAGAATGCCTTAAAAAGTCGAATTTGCCAGATGGAAAAAGAATCTCAAAAGTTCACTGAGGAAATTCATGCCTTCAGAGTTAGACTGGAGCAAATGGAAGCTAATGACTTTATGAGAAATCAAGATGCTGTTAAGCAGATCCAAACAAATGAAAGATTAGAAGGCAATATGAAACATCTCATGGGCCAAACCACTGACTTGGAAAATCGATCCAGGAGAGAAAATTTAAAAATTATTGGACTACCCAAAAGCCATGATCAAAGAAAGAACCTAGAAATCACCCTTCAAGAAATTCTCAAGGAAAACTGCCCTGATGTTTTAGATCCAGAGGGCAAAATGGAGGTTGAAAGAATCCACAGACCACCTCCTGAAAAAGATCCCAAAAAGAAAACTCCCAGGAATATTACAGCCAGGTTCCAGAATCCCCAGATCAAGGAGAAAATACTACAAGTAGTCAGCAAGAAACAATTTCAATATTGTGGAAACACAATCAGAATAGCCCAGGACCTGGCACCTTCTACACTGAGGGATCGAAGGGCATGGAATATGATATTCCAGAGGGCAAAAGAACTGGGAATGAACCCAAGGGTCACCTACCCTGCAAAACTGAGTATTTTGTTTCAGGGGAAAATATGGTCATTCAGTGGAATAGAGGACTTTCAAGCATTCTTGAGGAAAAAACCAGAGTTGAATAGAAAATTTGACATCCAGACACAAGAAGCAAGAGATGCCTGAGAAGGTAATCAGGGAAAAGAAATCAAAAGGAACTTATCAAAGTTGAACTATTTACATTCCTATATGGAAAAGCAATGACTGTGACTGATGATATCTTTCTCACTATGAAAATAATGGAAGCAGGGTGTGTGGTCATATGAATACATATGTGAATGTGTGTGTAGATGTTTACAGTTATATATGGAGAGAGGGCATAGGTTGAATTTGTTTGGATGGGAGAATACTCAAGGGATGAAATTATGAGGTGAGAGAGGAAAGTAGTAAGAGGAGATGGGGAGAGACAGGGTAGGGTAAACTATCCCATGTAGAAGAAGCAAGGGGAAGTGGTTGCAAGGGAGGGGGAGAATAGGAAGGCAAAAAAGGCAAAACCACATACTCATTAAATTTGGTTCATGGAGAAAATGACATGCATACTAAATGGGATATCTCAACCTGCAGCAGAATAGAGGGAAGGGGGAGGAGAGGAGGGATGATGGATGGGAAGGCATCCTTGAGGGGAGGGGAGGTTGGAAGTACCCACTATGGAAGAGGGACAGGATTGTGTGGGAATGGACCAGGTGGGGGGGGTGGGATGAGTGGGAGGGAATTATAAGCAGCCTTGTACAATATATCTACTATGATAATGTTTTGCATAGCTAGACATGTATAACACATACTGAATTACTTATCTCCCAAGAGGGAATGGGTGACAAGGGAGGAAGGAAATGGATCTGAAAGTCGAGGTCTTAACATTAAATGTTTCAAATATATATAAATACTATTATTAATACTCTTTTGCTTGAAATTGGGAGATAAGATGTGAAAGCATTGGGACACAAAGATTCACCTTCCTCTAATGGAAAAGTCGAAGGGGGTGTGGGAGAAAGTATGGGAGAGAGCAGATTGGAAGAAGCGATATCTTGTGGGACTGCTATTCTGGGAGGTTGGGTAGGGGAATAACGGGGGGGAAATGGTTGTAACTCAAAATCTGGCAGAAATGAATGATGTAAAACAGAAGTTAATAAAGCATTTGTTTTTTTAAAAAAAAGATAAACTAGTTAGCCCCGCCCCCGCCCCCCCCCATCTTGTACAAAAGGAGATTGAGGCCCCAAGAGGTTATGACTTTCCAAAAGTCAAAATTGTTTGTGGGTTGCAGAGCTGAGGCAAAACCTCTGGCCTCCTGGCTCCAAGTCTCATCCTTTTTTATTTCTTTTAAATAGTATTGCATTTTTCTAATTATATGTAAAGGAATTTTTTTTATTTTTTTTTAAACAAACAAATGCTTTATTAACTTGTTTTACATCATTCATTTCCGCCAAATATTGAGTTACAAACATTTTCCCCCCATTATTCCCCTACCCAACCTCCCTGAATAGCAGTCCCACAAGATACCGCTTCCTCCAATCTGCTCTCTCCCATAGCCTCTCCCACACCCACATCAACTCTTCCATTAGAGGAAGATGAATCTTGGTGTCCCAATGCCTGCACATCTCATCTCCCAATTACAGGCAAAAGAGCATTAATAATAGTATTCATATATATATTTGAAACATTTAATGTTATGGCCTCGAATTTCAAATCCATTTCCTTCCTCCCCTGTCACCCATTCCCTCTTGGGAGATAAGCAATTCAGTATATGTTGTACATGTCTAACCATGCAAAACATTATCATGGTAGATATATTGTACAAGGCTGCTTATAATTCCCTCCAACTCATCCCACCCCCCACCTGGTCCATTCCCACACGATCCTGTCCCTCTTCTATAGTGGGTACTTCCAACCTCCCCTCACCCCAAGGATGCCCTCCCTTCCATCATCCCTCCTCTCATCCCCCTTCCCCACATCCTGCTGCAGGTTGAGATATCCCATTTAGTATGTATGTCATTTTCTCCCTGAACCAAATTCAATGTGAATGTGGTTTTGCCTTTTTAGCCTTCCATATTCTCCCCCTCCTTTGCAACCACTTCCCCTTGCTTCTTCTACATGGGATAGTTTACCCTCCCCTGTCTCTCCCCATCTCCTCTTGCCACTTTCCTCTCTCACCTCATAATTTCATCCCTTGAGTATTCTCCCTTCCCAACAAATTCAACCCATGCCCTCCATCCATATATAACTGCAACCATATACACACACATTCACATATGTATTCATATGACCACACCCTCTTCTTCCATTATTTTCATAGTGAGAAATATATCATCAGTCACAGATATTCCTTTTCCATATAGGAACGTAAATAGTTCAACTTTGATAAGTTCCTTTTGATTTCTTTTCCCTGATTACCTTCTCAGGCATCTCTTACTTCTTGCATCTGGATGTCAAATTTTCTATTCAACTCTGGTTTTTTCCTCAAGAATGCTTGAAAGTCCTCTATTCCACTGAATGACCATATTTTCCCCTGAAACAAAATACTCAGTTTTGCTGGGTAGGTGACCCTTGGGTTCATTCCCAGTTCTTTTGCCCTCTGGAATATCATATTCCATGCCCTTCAATCCCTCAGTGTAGAAGCTGCCAGGTCCTGGGCTATTCTGATTGTGTTTCCACAATATTGAAATTGTTTCTTCCTGGCCGCTTGTAGTATTTTCTCCTTGATCTGGGGATTCTGGAACCTGGCTATAATATTTCTGGGAGTTTTCTTTTTGGGATCTTTTTCAGGAGGTGATCGGTGGATTCTTTCAACCTCTATTTTGCCCTCTGGATCTAAAACATCAGGGCAGTTTTCCTTGAGAATTTCTTGAAGGGTGATTTCTAGGTTCTTTCTTTGATCATGGCTTTCAGGTCGTCCAATAATTTTTAAATTGTCTCTCCTGGATCTATTTTCCAGGTCAGTGGTTTTTCCCATGAGATATTTCACATTGCCTTCTAATCTTTCATTTGTTTGGATCTGCTTAACAGCATCTTGATTTCTCATAAAGTCACGAGCTTCCATTTGCTCCAGTCTAGCTCTGAAGGAATGAATCTCCTCAGTGAACTTTTGAGATTCTTTTTCCATCTGGCAAATTCGACTTTTTAAGGCATTCTTCTCCTCATTGCCCTTTTGGGCCTCCTTTGCCATTTGGGCTAGTCTATTTTTTAAGGTGTTGTTTTCCTCAGTCAGGCTGTTGACCCTCATTTCATACTTTTCCTGCATCCTTCTCATTTCTCTTTCCAATTTTTCCTCCACTTCTCTTATTTGATTTTTAAAGTCCTTCTTAAGGTCCTCTATGGCCTGCAACCCGCTCATGTTTTCCCCTGGGGCTTTTGGAGCAGGACTTCTGACCTCACAGTCCTTTTCCCGCTCTATGCCCCCAAAATAGGAGTCTAGGGTTGCATTTTTCTGTTTCCTTTGCCTTGGCATGTTGCCACTTAATTGCTTGACTTTTGGGCTTGTTGCCACACTATGGCTTTAAGGCCAGATAGAGGAATTTTCGTCCTGAACGTGTGGGGGGCAACTTCCGTTTCTGGCAAGCTGTAAACCCACCCACAACTTCCACCCTAGATCACAGTCCAGATCCAGGGAGGTTAAAGCAAGAGCGATTACCCCCCAAGACTGATCGCTGGATCTCCCCACGATTTGTAGGCTGGGAGCTGGAAATGCCTATGAAAACTACAAAATGGCATGTCTCCTCAGTGGCTTCTAGCCCCCAGGGGAGGGAGCTGACGCATTCCCCAAATACAGGTCCCAAAGTCCATAGGGCACTAACCTCTTACTTTGTCCTAGGCATGTCTATGTTGATAATTCTGGAGTTGCCACAGCTCCTGGTGTTCTGGGGTTCCTCCAGCTGGCTGCTGGCCCTGCCGCCCTGGGGCTAAAACCTCAGCTCACGAGGACCTGGGCTCAGCTCAGCTGTGCTCCTGTGGTCTACGCGTTGCAGGCTCCCAGAGTGCTGCACTGGTCCTTCCTGCAGGGCTGCTGGGCTGTCCTCAGCGGGAGGTTAGCTTCTCTGTGTTGTTCTGTGGGTGCTGGGGCTCCAGAAGTTGTTCAGAGTTTTTTTTTACATAGTTTGTGGGGAATCTGGGGGCAGAGAGGCTTGGACGAGCTGTTTCTACTCCGCCATCTTGGCTCCACTGTAAAGGAAATTTTTAACATTTATTTTTAATAAAATTTTGAGTTCCAAATTTTTTCCCTCCCTTAGATGGTAAGCAATTTGATGTAGGTTATATATGTGCAATCTTATAAAACATATTTCCACATTAGTCATATTGTATAAAAAGAAACAGACCAAAAGGAAAAAAAATACAGGAAAAAGTGAAAATAGTATACTTTGATCTGCATTTGAACTCCATCAGTTCTTTCACTGAATGTGAATAGCATTTTTCATCATGAGTCTTTTGGAAATGTCATAGCTCATTGTATCGCTAAGAATAGGTAAGTTAATCATATTTGATCATAGAATAATGTTGTTGTTACTGTGTAAAAAATAATCAGTAATGTTTTGCTTGCTATAAGAAATTATCATAATATAGAAAAAACAATAAAAGGAATATTTCTAGAATAGGATGCTTTGTGAAATGGACTGTGTTGGCTAATTCATGGCGAACGTGAAAACAGTTTTGGTGATTATCCCTGTTGTTGAAAATGCTTAAAAATTTTAACAGTTCACATTCATTTCTTAATTCTTATAGCTCTAAAGAGAATTTAACATCTATTTGATGCATGGGGAACTTGTAAACTTTAAAAGACAAAGTGAAAGTGAATTGAGATTATTAGCATCTTTTAATTTCTTAAAAAAAATTAAATTCATATTAGTCAGAAGAAGGAGTGAGAAAAGAAGAGGTGAAGAAAGAATGGATGGGATGAAGGAAAAGAGAGGGTGAGGGAGGGGGGTTAGAAGAGTATCTGTTCTACCATTAAAAGAAAAATAATAATTTAATAATAGGTATTATTACCAGTCTGTCTGGAAATTGGGTTAGGAGTGGGGGGAAAGGGCCTGTATACTCACATGGATCTTTCTAAGAAAAAATTATCAGGAATATATAATTGTCAGTGGGTCACAGACAGAGGAAACTTTCCCCTATACACATAAGACAAATACAAAGAGAAAAACAGTGCAACTGAGGGACACCACCCCCACTGATCACACTCTGTGTTGCCATATCTTGCAACATGGAAGTTACTTTGTTGCTTTGAATATTTAAGAAAGGATAGCTAATCAAACTGTATCCCCACTAGCTAGAAGGATGATGTCTAATATGTTATTTGATAGAGTGATAAATAGCACTTCAGGAAGCAATTCTTCTAGGATGTATCTCTCGACCTCTTCTCTTCCCATCTTAAAAATTAAAATATGAGTTGGATTTAACTAACTCTTAATTGAGCAGAGTCATAGAATCTTAAGGTTAGCAGGATGACAAGAAGGGGAAGAGATGATTAGAGAACATTTAGTCAAAAACATCTTGAGCATGTATCCTCTTTATATGAATCCTCTTTGTACTCCCCAGGACTTAGTATAGTGTCTAGCACAAAATAAGTGCTTAAAAATGTTAATTGAATGACTATTAATTTACAATATCGCCTAATATGGATCACTCATACCCTAGTTGAGCATAACCAGGAACAGCAGTATCCATTATTTGATAACTGGGATTATTAGAGAATTTATCCTCATACCAGTTTTTATAATGATTTGAATCAATATTATATTGAGTTATAATTTTTTTGATGGAAGCCTCCACTTATCACTCCTACTTGTTACCCTTTAGGGTCAAAAATATGTTTTTACCTTTATGGCACAGGAAAAAACTTTAATTACTAGAAGACAGTTATGAAGTCCTCTTATATTCTTTTCTACTCCAGGCTAACCATTTCTAGGTGTAATGGAAATGCAAATTGATTTAAAGATCTTTCCTACCCTAGGCTCTTTGATAGGCTTAAGAGACTCTGAGAACCTTCCTTGATTTGAAAATATACTCTGCCTCCTAATAGGCTGAATGTGGTCACATGGAGCCTGTGGCAGGAGGCTTGTTTTCAGGAATGTCTACACCTTGATGCTGTGTGATTGGGTAGTGGGTCAAGAGGGTTGTGACATTCTCTGACCCAGGAGAAGGCTATAATAATCCCTCATGTGAGGCTTTGCTTTGGGGCTCACTTTGAGGAGTGTTGTGTGATTTGACCAGATGAGACTCTGGGCAGCCGTTGAGAGCCCCTCAGCTTTGAAAACCCAGATGCTGATGCTTCCCTCTCTGGTAACTGTGATTTGGTATTAATGTAATGGTTGGGCAGTTTGGAAGCCTGTCAGCTTGATCTGCTTGTTTCTCTGTCTTGTAAGTTCTGTCTGTATACTTTGAAGTTCAGGGTACTGACCTTTTTCCCCTGAACTAGATAAATGATATATCTTATTGATTAAAGTAAGCTTGTTAACCCATTTTGAGTTGCTCTCCTTTAGAAAAGCAGATGTAAGAACCTGTGTTGACAGCCACCCTGGGGATGTTGGGGTGCTTACTGCTACACTAGGTCTTTCATCACATCTTCCCTCACATGACATTGTTTATTAACTAATAATTTTTGAAGAATAAATAGTTTCTTGAATGAGTTGTCTCAGAAAATTTGGTAAATATGAATGCTATTCAAAGAGGACCAGTGACATCATGGGGTTATGTATTGACTTGTGCATAAATGTGATGTAAATGAGATAGGGTTGCACAAAGTAATCAGCCTCACTCTCATCCTGTCATTGAAATTCACTGTCAAGACGAGGATACAGTGGATGACCTCAGTGCCTTTGATATAGGACTAAGCTTTAAGTGCTTCACAATGACTACATCACCTTTATGGCTATTGGAACAAATTGTTCTCATTCACCCATTTCACTGGGAGAAGTCTTCACATCCCTTTAACTCACCAGTGGGTTTGAGTCTTGTTGGTTACCCTCAACTTGTTTTAGCCCATCTGTCATGCCGATTTTGCTGGGGTGTAGTCACTGCAAATGATACAGCTTTTTAGAGCCTTGGGTAAGAGTTGGATGACAAGTGGACAGAAAAGATACATGAAGAGCCCTGTAAAGGACTTGGCAAACCTTTACACCAGAAGTGTTAGTTTTCCTTGAATACCCCATATATCCCCAAACGTGAATAAATAGAAGAGAACTATTATTGTCATGAACATTTGCTGTTCCTTGAAGGAGATATCATCACCAAACTTTCAAAGCTGCTTCCAAATGATTCTTAAAGCTTTTAATATGTTAAAAGCCAGTCATTATAGTCACATTTCTAGGTTTAACCAGAATTTTTAGTCTGGTCTTTGCAATGTTCAAGCGTTAGGCCAGTACAGGCATATTCTTTATCTTAGCCCAATATGATAAACTTTGATTGTACAGAAAGAAAAAAGATTGACCTCTACACTCAAAGAAATCTTGGATCTGACATTTTTTTTATCCTAGGGAATGATAGGATATCCAAAATCAAAGGCACAATACCACATAGTCTTAGGACAGTTATGAATAAATTTGGATGGTAAATACTCATCCTCACCATTCCCTCATCTACCTCTCCTCTGTATAGCATAAGATTAATCTGGAATGCATACCTTAGAAAATGTTCAGGGATATTAATTAGGGGATCCAGTTCCTTCTCTGCTGAGATGTATTAATGATAGTTACCATTTCCATAATGCTTTAAACTTCTTCACGACAACTCTGTACACTAGTCAGTACCCATTTAGCAAGTAATGAAATTGAGGCTTGGTGAGTTTATATAACTCATCCATGGTCACTCAAGTAGTAAAAGCCCCAAAATAGGCACTCAATCATAGTCTGATTTCAAGTCCAATGCTCCTTTTATTGCACTAACATTGACTACTAATAATTGCAATCATAAAAGTGTTTTTTAGAAAGAAAGAAAATTAAAGCGAACAAGCTTAGTGTTAGTGTTACACTACATTTACTTGTGTTAACCAGATCTCCATTTCCTTACACTCATCTTTTTGTTATTTTAGTGGTTGTTTTGGTTTATTCAAGACCTATACCAGGTCTAAGAAACTCTCTCCATTTAAGCAAGCAGAAAATATCTCCAGGAATGCAGACCACAACTTACAGTCTGTAATGGTAATAGGAATTTGAAGACCTTCCCTGCCCCTTAATAGGCTTAGGTGAATTTGAAGACCTTTTCTGATTTGAAAGTAATCTCTGCCCCCTAATAGGCTGAACGTGGTCACATGGAGTATGTGGTGGGAGGCTTGTTTTTCAGGAGGCATAACTTTTGTTACTTTGTAGTCAAGTGGATCACAAAGGTTGTGATATTCTCTGACCCTAGAGAAGGCTATATATACCTCTGAGGTGAGGTTTTGCTTTGGGACTTACTTTGGGAAGAGTTGTGTGATTAGGCCAGATGAGACTCTGGGAAGCCATTGAGCCCCCCAGCTTTGAAAACCCAGATATCAGTGCTTCTCTCTCTGGTAACCAACTGTATGTAAGTGATCAGACAACTAGAAGCCCTCTCTGATGGTTTGCTGAATTGCATTATTTTCTGTCTGTGTGGTTTTTTTTTCTTCTTTGTCTGCTTATAACCTTGTTTATATTCTCTGAAGAATAGGGTGCTGACTTTCCCCTGAACTAGGTAAACAATACATGTTTGTTTAAACTAAGATTGGTAACCCCTTTTGAGTGGCTTTCCTTTAGAAAAGCAGATCCAAGAACCTATGCTAGTAAGCCATCCTGGGTATGCTAGGGTGCTTGCTGCTACACAAGTCTTAGAGAGTTTAAGGGGTACCAGGGAGGGTAAAGAAATACCAAATGATTTCACATTATAAATTTAGAGATGCAAAGGATCTTGGAAGACTTCTAGTCCAAAATCCTTTTTTAACTGTAGCATTGGGTATCATATGCATTGGTGGCTCAGAGGGAGGAAACAATAGACAAGTGGTATTGTTGGATCAAAGGGATCATAGTTTTATAGCCCTTTGGGCATAGTTCCAAATTTCTCTACAGAATGGTTGAATCAGTTCACAATTCCACCAACAATGCATCAGTATTCCAATTTTCATATATCTCCAACATTTGTCATTTTCCAGTTTTGTCACGTTAGCCAATCTGTTAGGTGTGATGTGGTACCTCAGAGTAGTTTTGATTTGCATATCTCTAATCAATAGTGATTTAGATATTTTTTTTTCATATGAAGATAGATAGCTTTAATTTCTTCCTCTGAAGACTGCCTGTTCATATCCTTTGACCATTTATCAGCTGAAGAATGACTTGTATTCCTATAAACTTGACTCAGTTCTCTATATATTTTATAAGTGGCACCTTTATCAGAGATATTGGCTATAAAAATTGTTTCCCAGATTTCTGCTTCCCTTCTAATCTTGACTGAATTGACTTTGTGCAAAAGCTTTTCAATTTAATTTAATCAAAATTATCCATTTTTCATTTCAAAATGTTCTCCATATCTTCCCTTACTATTCATTGTTTTCCTAGTATGCTTTTAGTATCAGTCTTCATATCTAAATTGTATACCCATTTTGACTTTAGCTTTGTATGTGGTGTAAGATGTTGTTCTATGCCTAGTTTCTGCCATACTATTTTCTAGATTCCCCAGTACTTTTTATCAAATAGTGAGTTCTTATCCCAGAAGTTGGAATCCTTGATTTTATCAAACAGTAGATTACTACAGTCATTGATTACTTGTGTCTGGTGTAGCCACCACTCTATTTCTTAGTCAATTCCAAGCAGTTTTGATGATTGCTGCTTAAAATACACTTTAAGATCAGTTACAGCTAGGCCACCTTCCATTGCCTTTCTTTTCATTAATTGCCTCGATATTTTGCACCTTTTGTTCTTCCATATGAATTTATTATTATTTTTTCTAGCTCCATAAAATAATTTTGGTAGTTTGATTGGTATGGCACTGAATAAGTAAATTAGTTTAGGTTGAACAGTCATTTTTATCTTTTTAGCCCAGCCAACCTATGAGCAACTGATGTTTTCCTAATTATTTAGATATGATTTTATTTGTGTGAAAAGTGTTTTATAACTGTGTTCATATTGTTCCTGAGTTTGTCTTGGCAGGTAGACTCCCAAATATTTTATAATGTTTACAGTAACTTTAAATGGAATTTCTCTTTCTATCTCTTGTTGTTGGGCTTTGTTATCAATATATAGAAATGATAATGATATATGTGGGTTTATTTTATAACCTTCAATTTTGCTAAAATTGTTTATTATTTCAAGTAGCTTTTTACTTGATTCTCTAGGATTCTCTACATATACCATCATATAATTTTCAGAGAAAGACAGTTTTGTTTCTTCTTTGCCTATTCTAATTCCTTCAATTTCTTTTTCTTCTCTTATTGTTAAAGGTAAAGTAGGGATATAAACAGTTTGCCTTTTTTGAATATTTTTTTTCTTTCCAGTTTACCTTTGTATGCCTGTCTTAAGTCTTTCATTTGAAGATCAAATTTTCTGTTGAGCTCCAGTCTTTTCATCAGGAAGGTTTAGAAGTCTGATTTCATTGAATGTCCATCTCCTCCTCTGAAGATTCTTCTCATTTTCACTGTGTAGTAATTTCCTTGGTTGTAATCCAAGCCCCTTTGTCTTATAGAATATTATATTCCATGTTCTCCTTATTTTTAATATACAATTTGCTAAGGCCCATGTAATCGTGACTGTCTTTCAATGATATTTAAATTGTTACTTCCTGTTGGCTTGAAAGATTTTCTCTTTGATCTGATAATTTTGGAACTTGACAACAATATTCATTGGTGTTTTCAATTTGATTGGTGGGTTCTTTAAATAACTCTTTTATCCTCTGCTTCTAGGACCTAAGGGCAGTTTTCCTTGATGATTTCTTGAAAGATGCTGTCCAGGCTCTTTTTTCATCATGGCTTTCAGGAAGACCAATAATTCTTAAATTTTCTCCCCTGAATCTATTTTGCAGGTCAGTTGTTTTTCCAATGAGGTATTATACACTTTCTTCTATTTTGTTCGTTCTTTTAGTTTTGATTGATATTTGATGTCTCAAAGAGTCATTAACTTCCACGTATCCAATTCTAATTATTAAGTAATTGTTTTTGTCTATTAGATTTTGTTCCTCCTTTTCCATTTGGCCCATTTTACTTTTTAAGGAGGTTTTTTTTCCCAAATGCTTTATTAACTTCTGGTTTACATCATTCATTTCTGCCAGATTTTGAGTTACAATTTTTTCCCGATATTTCCCCTACCCACCACTATAGAATAGCAGTCCCACAGAATATCCCCTCATCCAATCTTCTCTCTTTCATATCTTCTCCCATACCCCTTTCCACTTTTCCATTAGGGCAAGGTGAATCTCTGTGCCCCAATGCTTACACATCTTATCTCCCAATTACATGCAAAATAGTATTAATAATAATATTTATATATATTTGAAACATTTAATTTAAAAACTTCGAATTCCAGATCCATTCCCTTTGTCCCTTGTCACCCACTCCCTCTGGAAAGATAAGCAATTCAGTATATGTTGTACATGTATAGCTATGCAAAACATTACCATAGTAGATATATTGTAAAAGACTGGCTATATTTCCCTCCCACCCATCCCACCTGCCACTTGGTCCATTCCCTACTTGGATCATGTCCCTCTTCAAAAGTGGGTGCCTCCAGCCTCCCCTCCCCCAGCATGCTCTCCCCTCCATCATCCCCCTTCTCATCACCCTCCCCCCTATTTTCCTGCAGGGTAAGATATCCCATTTAGTATGTATGTCATTCTCTCCCTGAGCTAAATTAAATGAGAATATGGTTTTGCCTTTTTGCCTTCCTGTTCTTCCCCTCCCCTGCAATTGCTTCTCCTTGCCTCTTCTACATGAGATAGTTTACCCCCCGACCCAGTCTCTCCCCATCTCCTCTTGACACATTCCTCTCTCACCTCTTAACTTCACCCCTTAAGTATCATCCCTTCCCACCAAATTCAACCTGTGCCCTCTATCCATGTATAAATGTAAACATATATACACACATTCACATATGTATTCATATGCCGATATACACTTCTTCAATTATTTTCATACTGAGAAAGGTTTCATCAGTCATTGTTATTGTTTTTCCATGTAGTAATGTAAACAGTTCAACTTTGATAAGTTCCTTTTGATTTCTTTTCCCTGTTTATCTTCTCAAGCATCTCTTGCTTCTTGTGTCTTTATGTCAAATTTTCTATCCAACTCTGGTTTTTTTCTCAAGAATGCTTGAAAGTCCTCTATTCCACTGAATGACCATATTTTCCCCTGAAACAAAATACTCAGTTTTGCTGGGTAGGTGATTCTTGGTTTTAATCCCAGCTCCTTTGCCCTCAGGAATATTATATTCTGTGCCCTTCAATTCCTCAGTGTAGAAGCTGCCAGGTCCTGGGCTATTCTGATTGTGTTTCCACAATATTGAAATTGTTTCTTCCTGGCTGCTTGTAGTATTTTCTCCTTGATCTGGGAATTCTGGAAACTGGCTATAATATTTCTGGGAGTTTTCTTTTTGGGATCTTTTTCAGGAGGTGATCTATGGATTCTTTCAACCTCTATTTTCGCCCTCTGGGTCTAAAAAAATCAGGGCACTTTTCCTTGAGAATTTCTTGAAGGGTGATTTCTAGGTTCTTTCTTTGATCATGGCTTTCAGGTAATCCAATAATTTTTAAATTGTCTCTCTTGGATCTATTTTTTAAATTATCTCTCCTGGATCTATTTTCCAGGTCAGTGGTTTTCCCCATGAGATACTTCACATTGCCTTCTATTCTTTCATTTGTTTGGATCTGCTAAAGAGCATCTTGATGTCTCATAAAGTCACTAGCTTCCATTTGCTCCAGTCTAATTCTGAAGGAATGTATCTCCTCGGTGAGCTTTTGAGATTCTTTGTCCATCTGGAAATTTTGGATTTTTAAGGCATTCCTTTCCTCATTGCGTTTTTGAGTCTCTTTTGCCATTTGTGTTAGTCTATTTTTTATGGTGTTATTTTCCTCAGGCTGTTGACTCTCATTTCATACCTTTCCTGCAACCTTATTTCTCTTCCTAATTTTTCTTCCACTTCTCTTATTTGGTTTCTAAAATCCTTCTTAAGGTCCTCTATGGCCTGTAACCCACTCATATTTTCATTTGGGACTTTTCTTGCAGGATTTCTGACCTCACAGTCCTTCTCTTGTTCCATGCTTTGAACCTCTTTGTCACCAAAATAGGAGTCTAATGTTTAGTTTCTCTGTTTATTTTGTTTTCTTTCCCTAGGCATGTTGCCACTTAATTACTTGACTTTTGGGCTTGTTGCTACAGTAGGACTCTGCCACCAGACAGGGGAGCTTCTGTCCCAAACATTGGGGTCTTCTCAACTGCTGGAGGTATTAGTTGGGTGCCCTACCTGAAGCCTGAAGTGTGTGGGCACACTCTGGCAATCTGGACACACAACCCAAGACCTCCACCCCATACAGCAATCCAGATCCAGGGAGGTTAAAGCAAGAGTGATTACCCCCCAGACTGATTGCCATATCCTCCTACAGTTTTCAGGCCAGGAGCTGAAGCTGCAACTAAAGCTGCAAAATGGGGCTTTGTTGCAGCTCCCCAGTGGCTTCTTGCCCCCTGGGGAAGAAGCTGAAGCATTCCCAAATACTGGTCCCAAAGTCCATAGGGTACTAATCTCTCACTTTTTCCTAAGCATCTACGTGTTGGTAATTCTGGAAACACCACAGCTGCTGGTGTTCTGGGGTCCCTCCAGCCCGCTGCTGGTCCAGCCACCCTGGGGCTAAAACCTGTAACTCACAAGGTCCTGGGCTTGGCTCCTAGAGTGCTGTGCTGGCAGCTCCCTGCCAGGCTGCCAGGTTGGCCTCAGTGGGAGGTCAGCTTCTCTGTGTCATTTTGTGGGTGCTGGAGCTCCAGAGCTTGTTCAGAGTCCACTTTTACATAATTTTGAAGTGGTGTGGGCTGGAGCTCTGAGGAAGTGCTGTTTCTACTCTGCCATCTTGGGTCCGCCCTAGGAGTTCTTTTTTTTCAGTGAGATTTTGTGCCTCCTTTTCCATTTGGCCAGTTATACTTTTTGATGAATTTTTAAAAATGTATTTCCTTCCCCCCATTTGATCAATTTTATTTTTTTAAGGGCTTGTTTTCTGCAGTCATTTTTTGCCCTTCATTTTCCAAGCTATTGACTCGTTCTTACATGCCTCCCATTACTTTTCCCAAATTTTCTTCTACCTCTCTTAACTTTAAAAATCTTTCTTATGCTCTTCCAAGAAGGCATTTTGGGCTTGGGATTGCTTCACATTCCCCTTTGAGATTTTGGATGTGGGTATATTGATGATGTTGTCCTCTTCTGAATTTATGCCTTGATCTTCCCTGTCCCCATAGTTAAGAATCTGTGATCAATGACTGTCTGCTTTTTGCTCATGATGCTTCCTTAATTTCTGACTTTTAAAATTGAGCTCCCCTGCTGGAGCACTGGGGGAACTGAGCTTGTACTGGGAGCTAGGGACCTGGTGTGCTAGGGCCTCAGGTGTTGACAGCTGGAGGTTGTAGGGATCTAGCAGCTTACTTGATGTTGAGCTGGAGTCAGCAATAGTGAAGCTCTCAAGGGAGGGGTCATAGTCTGGCCCCTTAAGTACATCCTCACTTGGGATGCTCTGAAGCATCAGAAGTTTTGGCTCCTGGAGGATGCCTGCCCACCTATACCTGTCCTTCCTGGAGTTATGCTATAGTACAGAGAGGTTTGATTGCTAGAGTCTACCAGTTCCCCTGTCTGTGCCAAGGCACTTGGGCGGTCCTGGTGTTATTGCTTGCCTTCTCTACTGTTGAGGGGCTCAGGATGTCCCACTGGCTTGCTGAAATAGGACTTGTGGCTGGCTTTCTCCTGTCCTGTACTGCTCCCCTTCCACCAGAGCCAGAGGGACCTTTCCCATTAATCCCCCAAGCTTCACAGTTTAAAAGACTGCTGCAAATCTTGCTGATGGCTCAGTCCAGGATTTTTCATGGGGCAATATTTTCTGGGTTTTTACAGGTCAGTAAGGGATATTGAGAGTGACTTAGTTCTTATTCTGCCATGTTGGCTCCAGTGTTGTTAGTATTAAATGTGGTAACAGTTGTAAAATGTTTAGAAAAGTGTTTGGCAAACATTAAGCACTTAATAAATGCTTGTTTGTCTCCCTCTTTGTGTCATAAGTGAATATTGATCTTTCTAACTCAGAAACTAGCCTTTTCTGCTATACAAGGTTGCTTTCAACAGGTATTATACAGCCTAGGGTAAGAGAATATAATAAAAAAAATAAAGTAGAGAAAAACACTGTGTGCCTATAAATATAGATTGCTATGAAAAACAAACAGAAAAAGAAGGAAAGAAAAGAAAATGTGACATTTCTACCAGAGCTACAGCCTATTTTCCTTAAAGTCTAATAGAAAACACATTATAAGTTGGAGAATAGTTTCAAATTACTCCCCTGTCACTACCGTGTGACCCTTGGCAAGTAATTTAATTTCTTGGGGCCTAAAATGAAGGTGTTGGACTAAATAATCTTTCAACTCCCTTTTGATTCAAAATTTATAACCCCATGATCTTATCTGAGGCCACAGGGATGTGGGCATATGTTTATTTTTATAGTTCTGTATGTGTTCAATGTAGACTTTGGCAAATATCTTGAGAGTAAAAAGTGAATTCTAATGCTAGCATTATTATATTAACATTTCAATTGACCAGAACTGCTAATGTGGATCTGTCAATTAACCAGGATTGGTTTTGGTACTATAGACTTGGGAAAATGAAAAAAATACCAAAAAAGAAATAGGCAACTTCTCTTTCCTACTTTCCTTCTTTCCTTCCTTTGTCCTTCTCTTTCCCTTCCTTTTTTTTCTCTTCTGTCATTTGTTCTTCCTTTCTTCTTCCTTTTCCCCTACATTCCTTCCTTCTTTCTTTCTTTCCTTCCTTCTTCACTCCCCTCTCTTCTTTTCATCTCTACTTCCCTTTCTCTTTTCTTCCTCCTTCCTTCTGACAAGTGGGAATTAGCTTTTAATTTTCCTTTTTTAGGGATTGAAAGGTAATAATCATATTTCACTTTCACATTGAACTTTACATTTTGAATTTCCTTCAGACATCAAATAAACATTAAAATATCTTTAGTACTCTGCCAGAATTAAAAAAAAATAAATGTGAACTGCTGTGTTTACAAAACATATTCAATCATAAGCATTATTACTATGTGTTTTCAGATTAGCCATGAATTAGCTAGCATATTCCACTTCACAGAGGATCTCATCTCTCTTCCTATGCCTACATCCAATAATAGTTCATTAATACACATGGTTCTACATAGATGGACAGAACTCTCTTCAGGACAATTTCGGTGGTAGAGGTAGATTAAGTGTCTAGATTAAAGGTGGTGCCCAAACAAAAACTTACTCAGAATGGGAATTAGAACTCAGCAAGAGAAGACATACTATAAAATATAAAATAGACATAGGATGGAAGTTTTTGCTTTTGGTCATATCTGTACCATGCAGATAAGTCATGTAAATCTTATTTTACTCCCTCTACGTATGAAGAAACAGAAACTCAAAGACGTTACATGACTACTAAAGTCACATATTAATAACCAGTAAATAAAAGAACTAGAATCTAAGTAAAGTGTCCTTATTATTGAATCAAAGTCCTTTAACAATTAATATGTTTGACTGATTTTTTTCCTTGAACAAAGTAATATGTGTGTATATTAAACCAATATCAATGATATCTATTAAAGTTTTACTCTAAGAGAAAACAAATGCTTTCTTTGATTTACTGTCAAGTCAATAGTTAACATAAACATATGTTTACCATTTTCCAAACCAATGAACAAATGTTAAGCTATCTTAGCAATTATGGGAGATGCAGAAGAAGTTTAAGATAAATCTTTCCTAATGAGAAATGTTCTCCCTTTTGATTATACAGCATTTACACAACTGAAATGATGAGAAAATAATATAAATCAATAGGTAATCCTGTGTAAAATGTGTAAAGTAAAAATTATATTATATGAGTTCAGGGAGAAGGGAGGGTATAGGCTGGAGTAAGGAGGGAGGAAATGGTATTTAGACTAATCTTGGAATAATGGGTAGGCTATATAGAAGTGAGGTAGAGGGGAAAAAGAGTATTTACCAGATAAAGGAGGTCTTAGACCTTTAGCTCTAGAAAATGTAATTTCACAAATTAGGCCCCTGTAAGAATGTTCTGATAATGAAGACATATTTTTTAAAGATTTTTGAGAAGACAGGTAATTGAGTCAATGAATTAAGTAGAAAGAGCTGATAGCAAGGCAAAGAGCTAATTTAATTCGAACTCCTAATTGCTGTCCAGACTTCTAGTCAGTAAACTTTGCATAGCTGTCTGCTAAACAGCTTTATCTAACTGTTCTATTTCAAATTCTGCATGCTCAAGATTAATCTGTAATCTTGGGCATGATTAAACGTTTTATCTTTTCTCCCAAACTCATTCATCGATTATCCAAACTAATCCAAATTTATTTGAAGTCACCACTAACCTCTCAGAAACACAGGTCCTCAATTTCAGAGAATTAAGAAAGGCCAGGAGTATACTTCTAACACCCAGAATATTGTATTAGAGAAAAGTCATATTCAAGACAGTTGATCTTAGAATTAGAATAACTGGTTTTTGGTCTTGGCCTTTACATTCACAAGCTGTTGTGACCCAAAACCAATCATTTCATGCCTTTGTCTTATTTGACTCAACTATAATTTGCATAATAAAACATTTATCATTGCCTTGCTCAAAAGTTTGTTGCAAGGTGACTTTGTGAAATTTTAAATGCAATAAGAATGTGAGATTTTCATATTTTGACACCCCAATGATAACAACATACTGACTGGAGCCCAGGGGACCTAGTGACAGCATCAAATCTCTTCAGGGTTTGAGATCTTTTAATATAGGAGAGCTTGCTCCACTGTAAGTTCCGCAGGGGTATGGACCCTTTGAATTGAACTTTCCTATTTTCCCCAGGGCCTAGGTAAATGTCCTACTCAAAGAAAGTACTTAAGAAAATTTTGTTGAATTAAGAGAAGTACCATGGTATAGTGGATAGGGAGCTGGTCATTAAATTGAGACCTGACTTCACATCCTGTCTAACATATAATGGCTATCTGACCCCAGGTAAGTCACAGGACCCCCTCTGAAATTCTAAGTTGGAAAGAATGTGCCAACCTGCAATGGTAGAGAGGTAGCGTCCTCATCTGGGAGTTTCTTATATTGAAAAAGAAATTTATTTCTTTGCTTAATCTTTATCAAATTAAATTAAATTACATCTGCTGATCCATTTTATGATGTGTGCTGATTTGTACATATTTCACATACTATAAGCAGAGGTTTCTAGGAGCTAGAGTAAATTGATTTATGATATTTTTTTCACTAGTGATATATCTGAGGATATATTTGTATTAGTACGAGCTTATTTGGGCTTCCCTTGTGTGCTTGAAAAGAGGAGAAAGAGAAAGAAGAAAAAAGTTATTTTATATAACTGACATCTTTCCTACTTGTTAATTTCATCTTTTTGACCTGTCAGCAAATTATGAAATATATCTTCAGTATGAAAAGCATACCAGTCTCCAAAGTAAATATACTCATAAGAGAAGTTATCTCTGGAGGAAACCTCTTTAGTATAGAACAGATCTGTTTTCATCTCTTTTGATTCGACTAATGCCTTGAGAAATTAAAAAAAAAAACAACACTTTTTAATGAGCTACATCAAATATGTCAATGCATTATTGGGGATTTCCCCTTTTTTAATGTAATGAGATAACCTTGAAAAGAAATGCACTTGGTTGCATCACTATTTCACATAACATTTGTTAAGGAATGATAAACTATATCCATCATATTTATTACCCCATGTCATCCATTCACAAAATCAAAATCCTTCTATAATTTGAATATTTCACCATATTTTGAGCCCTCAATGCATTATTAACATTAAAATAACCTTTTCATACAGGTTATATTCCCCTAATTAAGTGGGGACAAATGCTAGTAGATGGCAGATGCCTTTCCCATCTGGATAATCCCACTTTCCTTCTGTCCTTCTATTTCTCTATGTAAATCATCTCTCCTTAAGTGCTTTCCCTAAGACATACAAAATGAGGGATAAAAATCATTAGAAAGATAAACATTTTAAAATATATGCCAACCACAAAACAGTGTTCACTTTAATTTTGTACTCTGGCATACATAGCATAATTAGATATATAAATAGCTTGAATAGTTCAACAGATAGTCACATGCAAGCTCCTTTCTTCTGAGAGTATGTAATTAATAAAAAAATGTGCCAAACATTTTTGGTACATCACCCAAAGGAAAATGGCAACAGTGTTGGTAATAGAATGCAATTTTTATTGGAATATTTTTTCAATTCATCTAATATTATGTAGTGTTCAACATCCATATTGAATAACCGTAGTTCAACACGTATATAGTTAAGCATTGTCTCTTTCTTTCTGAATTATAGGCAACATCCTTTGGGAGAATTTGCTGGGAACTGTTCATTATTCTCCTTGCTAGGGAGAGAAGACAGTAGAAAGATGGAGAAAGAAAAGCCTCTCTGTCAAGAAAAGACAATTAGATAGAAAAACTACTGGTGAAAAAATGACATAGAATACAGTGCTGATATCAAAAAGCATACTCCAAATACTCCCTTACTTAGAGCCTAGCCCAGGGAAGCCTTGAATGTAAAAGAGTTTATAAAGATTTCTATGTGGTCAGCTGCGGAGAGGAAGTATGGACTTCTCTGAGGGCATGCATGTAAGTCATTTGTTATGTTTCTTACTGGGATTTTTTTAATTTGGCAGCTTTGTGAGCCTGAATGCTAGTAATGTAATCGGGTGGCTACCTTTGAGATAGCATCAGATACTCAAATTACTGGGTTTTGCCTGGATTGGACCAAGAGAAATAAGAGTGCAAAAATGTTGTTGTTCAGTTGTGTCTGACTCTTCACAAGTCATTTGGGATTTTCTTGACAAAGATACTAGAGTGGTTTGTCATTTCCTCCTCTTGTTCATTTTACATTTGAAGAAACTGAGTCAAACAGGGTAATGTGATTTGCCAAAGGTCGCACACTAGTAAATGTATGAGGCCAGGTTTGAACTAAGGAAGATGAATCTTCCTGACTTCAGGTCCATGGCTTTATCCACTGCACCATACATCATGTACCCAGGCTCTTCACAGGCAGAAGGTCACTGACAAAATAAGAGCTTGATATATTTCTTAACAGGGATTCTCAAATCTCCGTCTTGCTTATGTGGTGTGCAATAGATTGATTCCAACTCACCAGTAATGCTTATGTCTCAGTTAATCAGCATGATCGTTCCTCCCTCTCTATATGGGGCAGTTCTTAAAACTTGAAATGGCAGCCTTGTGGTCATAGGTAAGAATTTCCAGTGTTCACATGATGGGTTTGATTGCATGGACACCTATGTTGTCTCCCTACATTATTATCTCAACATGTAGCCTCTAAACAGAATGTTCCCCTCTGGAAATCTGGCATGAAGATGAAGAATAAAGAAAAGCTTTAAGAAACAAGGCTGTCTCAAAGAAATCAACATGTATCTTCGGATTTGGAGACATAAGTAGTAAAGATGCCAATAAAACCATATGGGAGAATTCAAATCAAGAACAAAAAATGTTAGAATGAGCTTTACCAACTATAGAAAAGCACACCATAAATAATTCCTAAAATAAAACAATTAGGCCATGTTGGATATGATGTACACTGATTAGGATCTTTAAAAAAATAAATTGATTTTATTTCATTAGCCAGGAAAATACTCTATATTTAATATGGAAGTTATTCCTGGATCTATTGTCTTGAATTTGGTCAAACCACGTACTTTCCAGGGCAAAGATAAAAATTAGTTCAAAACTAGAAAATGGATGAAGGTGAAAGAAAGATTAAAAAAACAAAACTAGTCCAACCTGACCTGTGAACAAAGTTATTGGTGCCAAAAACAATGTTATATAGATGGCAGAAAGGATATTTACATGAATGATGATACCTTATTATGCACATCTAAGTTATGTTAATTAATCACCATAATGACAAAATCAAAAGAACCTAAAAACATAACTTTGCCAGAAAACAATGGACTTATTTGCCAAAAGGAGATACATGAGAGGCAAAGGCAGCACCAGTTTAGAATTTAATTTGTAAAATCTCACAGAAATGGATGAGGAAAGATTTTATGTAGTGTCACCTTAAAAGTGTGTGTGGGGGGGGAACAGGGGATGGTCAATTAAGTTTTTTAAAATTTTGACAAATAATCCAATTAAGCAAAGCCATCCCAAGGGCATTTCAGGATCAAACTGAAAGGAAGACAACAAACTTGATAAATCTGCAAAGATGTTTTTTTTCCAAAAACTAGTTCTTTTCAACACCACCATCAATTGGACTACCATATTGAGATTGGCATTGTAATCCTATCTTTATAGAGAATGTTGTACAGAATGTCCATGATGGAAGCATCACAGGTATGAGAGTAATCCTCAATGACATTTTCAGATATATTCTTTCTTAAAAGGACATTAGGAAAACATAAATAACTCATGTATGCATACAGATGAATGTATTTTGGAAAAACTTACTAACACATGTATATGTGTATATTTGTATATATACATGTGTATAAAAATAGCTATATCTATATGTGTTTGGAGAGAGGGGGAGAGAGAGAATGTGTGTGTTAGTTTATGGGCATAGTCTACATATTCATTGAATGACCTTTAATGAAGATATGGAATTTAGAGGGTTCAGGATTGATTAGTACTTCTGATGTGAGGTCTGCCAAGCCTTTATTTATTTATTTATTTATTTATTTATTTAGGTTTCTTTCTTTTTTTCTTTTTTTAAACAAATGCTTTATTAACTTCTGTTTTAAATCATTCATTTCCACCAGATAGTGAGTTACAATCATTTTCCCCCTGTTATTCCCCTACCCAACCTCCCAGAATAGCAGTCCCACAAGATATCGATTCCTCCAGTCTGCTCTCTCCCATACCTTCTCCCATACCCCCTTCGACTTTTCCATTAGAGGAAGGTGAACCTTTGTGTCCCAATGCCTGCACATCTTATCTCCTTATTACAAGCAAAAAGAATATTAATTATAATATTTATATATATTTGAAACATTTAATGTTAAGACCTCGAATTTCAGATCCATTTCCTTCCTCCCTTCTCACCCATTCCCTCTGGGGAGATAAGTAATTCAGTATATGTTGTACATGTCTAGCTACGCAAAACATTATCATAGTAGATATATTGTACAAGGCTGCTTATAATTCCCTCCCACCGGAGGTTGGAAGTACCCACTATAGAAGAGGGACAGGATCATGTAGGGAATGGACCAGGTGGGGGGTGGGATGAGTGGGAGGGAATTATAAGCAGCCTTGAACAATATATCTACTATGATAATGTTTTGCATAGCTAGACATGTACAACATATACTGAATTACTTATATCCCAAGAAGGAATGGGTGACAAGGGAGGAAGGAAATGGATCTGAAATTCGAGGTCGTAACATTAAATGTTTCAAATATATATATAAATACTATTATTAATACTCTTTTGCCTATAATTGGGAGATAAGATGTGCAGGCATTGGGACACAAAGATTCATCTTCCTCTAATGGAAAAGTCAATGGGGGTATGGGAGAAGGTATGGGAGAGAGCAGATTGGAGGAAGCGATATCTTGTGGGACTGCTATTCTGGGAGGTTGGGTAGGGGAATAATGGGGGGAAAATGATTGTAACTCAAAATCTGGCGGAAATGAATGATGTAAAACAGAAGTTAATAAAGTATTTGTTTAAAGACTAAAAAAAAAAAAATATAATTCCCTCCCACTCATCCCACCCCCGACCTGGTCCATTCCTTACATGATCCTGTCCCTCTTCTATAGTGGGTACTTCCAACCTCCCCTCACCCCAAGGATGCCCTCCCATCCATCATCCCTCCTCTCATTCCCCTTCCCCCTATCCTGCTGCAGGTTAATATATCCCATTTAGTATGTATGTCATTCTCTCCCTGAACCAAATTCAATGTGAATGTGGTTTTGCCTTTTTAGCATTCCTATTTTAGCATTCCTATTCCTATTCTCCCCTCCCTTGCAACCACTTCCCCTTGCTTCTTCTACATGGGATAGTTTACCCTACCCTGTCTCTCCCCATCTGCTCTTGCCACTTTCCTCTCTCACCTCATAATTTCATGTCTCCAGTAATCTCCCTTCCCAACAAATTCGACCTATGCCCTCTATCCATGTATAGCTGTAACCATCTACACACACATTCACATATGTATTCATATGACCACACACCCTTCTTCCATTATTTTCATAGTGAGAAAGATATCATCAGTCACAGTTATTGCTTTTCCATATAGGAATGTAAATAGTTCAACTTTGATAAGTTCCTTTTGATTTTTTTCCCTGTTTAGCTTCTCAAGCACCTCTTGCCTCTTGTATCTGAATGCCAAATTTTCTATTCACCTCTGGTTTTTTCATCAAGAATGCTTCAAAGTCCTCTATTCCACTGAATGACCATATTTTCCCCTGAAACAAAATACTCAGTTTTGCTGGGTAGGTGACCCTTGGGTTCATTCCCAGTTCTTTTGCCCTCTGGAATATCATATTCCATGCCCCTCGATCCCTCAGTGTAGAAGCTGCCAGGTCCTGGGCTATTCTGATTGTGTTTCCACAATATTGAAATTGTTTCTTCCTGGCTGCTTGTAGTATTTTCTCCTTGATCTGGGGATTCTGGAACCTGGCTATAATATTCCTGGGAGTTTTCTTTTGGGGATCTTTTTCAGGAGGTGATCTGTGGATTCTTTCAACCTCTATTTTTGCCCTCTGGATCTAAAACATCAGGGCAATTTTCCTTGAGAATTTCTTGAAGGATGATTTCTAGGTTCTTTCTTTGATCATGGCTTTCAGGTAGTCCAATAATTTTTAAATTGTCTCTCCTGGATCTATTTTCAAGGTCAGTGGTTTTTAACATGAGATATTTCACATTGCCTTCTAATCTTTCATATGTTTGGATCTGCTTAACAGCATCTTGATTTCTCATAAAGTCATTAGCTTTCATTTGCTCCAGTCTAACTCTGAAGGAATGAATCTCCTCAGTGAACTTTTGAGATTCTTTTTCCATCTGGCAAATTTGACTTTTTAAGGCATTCTTCTCCTCATTGCCCTTTTGGGCCTCCTTTGCCATTTGAGTTAGTCTATTTTTTAAGGTGTTGTTTTCCTCAGTCAGGCTGTTGATCCTCATTTCATATTTTTCCTGCATCCTTCTCATTTCTCTTTCCAATTTTTCCTCCACTTCTCTTATTTGATTTTTAAAGTCCTTCTTAAGGTCCTCTATGGTCTGCAACCTGCTCATGTTTTCCCCTGGGGTTTTTGGAGCAGGACTTCTGACCTCATAATCCTTTTCCCACTCTATGCCCCCAAAATAGGAGTCTAGGGTTGCATTTTTCTCTTTCCTTTGCCTTGGCATGTTGCCACTTAATTACTTCACTTTTGGGCTTGTTGCCACACTATGGCTTTAAGGCCAGATAGAGGAATTTTTGTCCCGAACATGTGGGGGGCAACTTCCGTTTCTGGCAAGCTGTAAACCCACCCACAACTTCCACCCTAGATCACACTCCAGATCCAGGGAGGTTAAAGCAAGAGCAATTACCCCCCAACACTGATTGCTGGATCTCCCCACGATTTGCAGGCTGGGAGCCTGAGCTGCCTCTGAAAACTACAAAATGTCGTATCTCCTCAGCGGCTTCTAGCCCCCGGGGGAGGGAGCTGAGGCATTCCACAAATACAGGTCCCAAAGTCCATAGGACACTAACCTCTTACTTTGTCCTAGGCATGTCTATGTTGATAATTCTGGAGTCGCCACAGCTGCTGGTGTTCTGGGGTTCCTCCAGCCGGCTGCTGGCCCTGCCACCCTGGGGCTAAAACCTCGGTTCAAGAGGACCTGGGCTCGGCTCGGCTCCCTGTGCTCTTCGTGCTGCGTGCTGCCAGGTCCCAGACAACTGCGCTCGTCCTTCCTGCAGGGCTGCTGGGCTGTCCTCAGCGGGAAGTTAGCTTCTCTGTGTCATTCTGTGGGTGCTGGGGCTCCAGAAGTTGTTCAGAGTCCTTTTTTACATAGTTTGGGTGGAATCTTGGGGCATAGTGGCTTGGATGAGCTGTTTCTACTCTGCCATCTTGGCTACGCCTATCCTGCCTAGCCTTTATAAAGGTTGTTTTCCTACTTTTGTATCCACCTGTGACCCAACTCTCACATGTGGCTTCTAAGAAGCTGTAGCATCTATAGCACGCAAACTTCGATAAAAAGTTTCACCAGTTTCACTAGGTTTTGTTTTCACCAGGTTCAGGGTAACAGACTAGCCTCAAACCCGTAAGTTGGTTAGGGAGGTGTCTATCCCAAGCATGTGAAGACTTCCCCCCAGTGGAATGGGTGAATGAAAACAATTTGTTCCAGTGACCTTAAGGTGGCTGAAGCAGGCACTGTGGAGTGCTTAGACCTTGGTTAGACATTGAAGATACCTAGGCCATCCACTACATCCTGGGCCATTGCCAGTAATCTTAACTTTTGTCTTGCCACTGGACTTTGATGACTCTGGAAAGAGAAAATGAGACCAACGAATTTGCACAACTCTGCTTCACTTAAATCCAACATGGGGGCAGCTAGGTGGCTCAGTGAATAGAGCACTGGCTTTAGAGTTAGGAGGACCTGAGTTCAAATCCAGCCTCAGACACTTAACACAAAACTAGCTGTGTGACCTTGGGCAAGTCACTTAACCCCCATTGCCGCTCCAAAAACAAAAAAAGCAAAAAAAATAAAATAAAATAAAAAACATATGCATGAGTCAAAAGACATCATCCATACCATTTTCCTAACCTCAAAGTCCTGTGGTGACAGGCAAAGGAGCAGGTAAAGATACACTGAAGCTGTAATTTCAGATAAGTGGTAGGTAAGTGACAGTCCATAGAGTCATTGTCTCACTGGACTGAAGCAGCAGTGAGATTCTGTAACTCCTTGGTTTCTGAGAAGCCTTTTTAAAGGGCTGCACTGCCTACCTTTTAGCATGAGAAGGGGCTAGAAAAAGTGACCCCAAAATTGTCTGCTTCACCCAATCCTGACTCACTTATAGCAGTAGGTGGGGATTCTACCCTGTGGTCAAAATACAAAATGTACAAAAGCACAGTAAATAACAGTCTGGAGTGAGACAAGGCTGGCCAATAAAGGCCAGCTTACTGGAACTGGAGCTGGATATACACTTCTGTGGAGTGGCCACCATGGTGGGTAGTATCATAAAGCTTGTGTTTGTTTTGTAATCCAAACTCATCTAGTCAACAAGCTTGTTTGTCTCCCCAAAAGAATGAACAATAGACTCATGACAATGCAATTTCCACTATTAGGAAAGTACCACACTGCCATCATCAGTGCATATGCTCTAACCATGAAGAATCCTGATGAGGTCAAAGAATAATTTTACGATGACCTATTGACCTTCATCTCATAGTGCCAAAAGGGAGCTAATTTGTAATTCTGGTGACTTTAACACTAGAGCTGGCCCAAACAGTCAGACATGGCTAGGAGTGCTTGGGAGACATGGAGTTGGAAACAGCAATAGCAACAGTCACTTAGTACTGAAGACTTCTGTGTCTTATTACTAACACTGTCTTCTATTTACCTAAATGCAAGAATACTTCATGCATGTACCCTCAAAGCAAACATTGACATTTAATAGACTGTCATTATAAGGAGAAGAGACAGACAGTATGTGAGAGTGACTTATTCTCTTCAAGATAAACATTTACATTCAACACAAGTGTCTGCCCCAAGGCAAGATGACTACCAGAAGATTTAATGTCAACAGATTAGAGCACTTCTTTAAGTGTGAATAGTTTGTTGCTAGCTTGAAGGGAAAGTTGAGCCAACATATGGTTGGCAGCATTGGAGAAGGAAAAGAGTGGGCAACATTAAGACATTCTGTGCACAGTACCACATTTAATCATCTGGTCCAGAACACTTATAAGCATCAATATTGATTTGACAAAAATAATGGGGAAATTGAGAAGCTTTCAAATTAAAAAAAAAAATCAAGACTCTACGGGGTTTACCAGAAGAACAGCTCATCTGTCTCTAAGAATGGAATGGTGAATGCCACCAAAAGTAAAGGGCAAAAGAAGCTTAAAGAGATGTAAGATTCTTGGCTAAGTAAGAAAGAAGATAAAATTCATTTTTACACTGATAATAACAATCAAAGCACTTTTATGTTGTCCTGAAGGTTATTTATGGGCCAAAGACTTATGGTATGTCTCAACTATACAGTGATGATGGAACCACATTGATTAATGATAAGAACATGATCTTGGAGAGATGGGTTTGAATACTTCCATGCTGTTATCAACACACCATCATCAAGAAATGCTGAATTTACTGACTATCCCTCCCTTATTGAAGACCCAACTGAAGAAGAGGTTATGAATTAAATTAGGCCCTTTCTTGTGGTGAAGGACCTGGTTCTGATTCTATTCCAACTGGAATTTACAAGGCAGACAATTGCTCAGACAAAAACTGATGGAAATCTTCTGTGTTATATGACAAGAGTAGGTTAGCTCCCAGATGTTCAAGGATGCCACCATTGTACATCTCTATAAAGGAAAAATAATCTCTTTTTTATTTAATGTAATCTTTTTGATTGATGGAAAGATTCTTTTCAGTGTCCTCCTTATCCTTCACCTGGAAGATGATGACCAAGATGACCCAAGAGCCAGCATACCTTCAGAAAAGGCTGAGGAATAGTTGATAAGGTTTTTGCTGCCTGTCAACTCCAGAAGAAATGCCAGGAGCAGAATAGAGATTTGAACACATTGGTCTTTTATTTGACCAAGGCTTTTGATAGTCAGATGTGAGGGTTTGTGGAAAATCATGTCAAAATTTGGTTGCTCAGGGAAGTTCATCAGTATTACACATCAGTTTCATGATAACTTGCTTGCAGTAGTTCCAGACAATGGATGATGCTCTCACACTTTCTTTTTTTTTAAATTAATTTATTAGTTTAGTTTCAGTTAATAAGATTCAATTCCATAGTTCCTTGATTTTCAAATTTCCTTTACTTCCCTCCCCGCTCCCCACACAACAGCATATAGTCCAGCACAGGATCTGCAAATGCATTCATATTAGACATTATTCCAATTACAAAGGCGTATTGTACTAGGTGGGATGAAAGATGGTAAGGAAGAAATAAAACCAAACAATGAAAAGAACAAGATCATTTAGTTTGCTTCCATCAGGATTCAGGCTCAGTTCTTTCTAGTTATATCTCTGGATGGCTCATTTCTCACTTTCTTGAGTCTTTTGGGATTAACTTATATCACTGCATTGCTGAAAAGAGTCCAGTCTGTCATAGTTGGTCATCACAGATATGGTATGTGTGTGATTGTATACAAATTTCTTCTGATTCTACTCTTCTCGATCAGCATCAGTTTGTATAAGTCTCTCCAGGTAATGATGAAATCCATCACCTCCTCGTTTCTTATAGCACAATAATATTTGTGTCATAGAAAGAGTTTGGTAGGACTCCTTCTTCACTAATTTTCCCCAATAGTTTGTAGAGTATTGGAATCAATTGTTCTTTAAATGTTTGATAGAATTCACTAGTAAACCAATCTGGCCCTGGAGATTTTTTCCTAGGGAGTTCTTTGATGGCTTGTTTGATTTCTTTTTCTGAGATGGGGTTATTTAGGTAATTCACTTCCTCTTCAGTTAATCTGGGCAACTTGTGATTTTGTAAATATTCATCCATTTCACTAAGATTGTCATATTTATGTGCATACAATTGGGAAAAAATAATTCCTCGTTATTTTTTTTTATTTCCTCTTCATTGGAGGTAGATTCACCCTTTTTATTTTTGATACTCATAATTTGGTTTTCTTCTTTCTTTTTTTTATCATATTGACTAAGGGTCTACCAATTTTGTCGATTTTTTCATAAAAACAGCTCTTAGTTTTATTTATTAATTCAATGGTTTTCTTAATTTCAATTTTATAAATCTCACCTTTGGTTTTCAATATTTCTAATTTAGTACTAAATTGGGGATTTTCAATTTGTTCTTTTTCTAGCTTTTTCAATTGCATGTCCAATTCATTGACCTCCCTTCTCTCTGCTTTAATTAAGTATGCACTCAGGGATATAAAACTTCCCCTGAGAACTTCCTTTAGTGCATCCCACAAATTTTGGTATGTTGTTTCATTATTATCATTCTCTTGAATGAAATTATTGATTGTTTCTATAATTTCTTGTTTGACCCACCAATGTTTTCGGATTAAATTGTTTAATTTCCAATTCGTTTTTAGTCTATCTTTCCATGGCCCTTTATTGCATATAATTTTTATTGCATCATGATCTGAGAATGATGCATTAAATATTTCTGCCTTTCTGCACTGGATTGTGAGGTTTTTATGTCCTAGTACATTGTCTATTTTTGAGTATGTACCATGCACTGCTGAGAAGAAAGTAAATTCCTTTTTATCCCCTTCAGTTTTCTCCAGAGATCCATCATATCTAGGCTCTCTAAGATTCTATTCACCTCCTTAACTTCTTTCTTGTTTATTTTGAGGTTAGATTTATCGAGTTCAGAGAGGGGAAGATTAAGATCCCCCACTAGTATAGTTTTGCTATCTATTTCTTCCTCTAATTCCTTTAACTTCTCATCTAGGAATTTAGATGCTATACCACTTGGTGCATATATATATTAAGTAGTGATATTGCTTCATTCTCAATGGTGCCTTTTAGTAGGATATAGTTTCCTTCCTTATCTCTTTTAATTAGATCTATTTTTGCTTTTGCTTTATCTGAGATAAGTATTGCTACCCCTGCTTTTCTTACTTTAGCTGAGGCATGATAAATTTTATTCCAACCTTTTACCCTTACCCTGTGGGTATCCCTTTGTTTCAAATGTGTTTCTTGTAGACAGCATATTGTAGGATTATGGTTTTTAATCCATTCTGCTATCTGCCTCTGTTTTATGGGAGAGTTCATCCCATTCACATTCACAGTAATAATGACTATCTGTCTGTTCCCCTCCATCCTATTCCCTCCCCTGTTTATGTTTTTGTTTCTTCCTTCTCCCTTCCCTTCCTTGAAGTTTTCCCTTTTTACAACCCCCTCCCCTCAGTGTTCCCACCCAGTGAACCCTCTTCTTAACCTACCCTCTCCCCTTATTACTGTTTCCCTCCCTTCTAATACCACCCTTTAGTCTCCTCTTTTTCACCCCCCCCCCTTACCCTTCTGCTTTCTATAGGACGAAATAAGTTTTTATACTTATCAGAGTGAATTACTCCCAGTTTGTTTCCAAACCAATGAGAGTAAATTTCAAACTCTGCTCCTCTCCCTCCCTCCTTTTCCTCTATTTAATGAATTTATGTGTCTATTCACATTAAAATCTTAAACTTCACTGATTTAAGTTGATCCCTCTTTGAACCAGGACCAGTGAGAATAGTGTTTAAATGATGTTCCTCTCCCTCTTTCTTTTCCCTCTTCTATAGTGTGTTTTAATGTCTCTTCAGATGGCATATTTTATCTTTTCCTATCTAATCCTTTCCTTTTTCCCATTACAGTCTCTTTGATCCCCTTAATAGTTTTGTTTTGTTTTTTTTAGACATCAGGTTAGTGCATTCATACCCACATGCTCTATCTAAGTATAACCCTTTTGAAGGTCATGATAATCATAAAGATTTTGAACATTGACAGTTATCAGCTCCACATATAGGGATGTGAACATTTTGCTCTTGTTGCATCCCAAATAATGAGCGTGTGTTTGTGGGTGTGGGTGTGTGCACTTATGCATGTGTGAGTCTGTGTTTCTCTTGTTTACCTTTTTATGTCTTTCTTGAGTCTTGTAATTGGAGATCAAATTTTCCATTGAGCTCTGGCTTTTTCATCAGGAACATCTGGAAGTCCCTTATTTCATTAAATGTCCATCTCCTTGCCTGGAAGATTATGCTCAGTTTTGCCGGGTAGTTAATCAATCCTTGGTTGTAGTCCTAGCTCTCTTGCCCTACGAAATATCAAATTCCAGTCCCTCCGCTCTTTTAATGTAAAAGCTGCTAGGTCCTGTGTGATGCTAACTGTAGTTCCTCGATATTTGAATTGTTTCTTTTAGGCTGCTTGTAGAATTTTTTCTTTAATCTTGTAATTCTGGAATTTGGCTACTATATTTCTTGGAGTTTTCAGTTTGGGATCTCTTTCAGTAGGAGTCCAGTGAATTCTATAGATAGTTATTTTATCTTCTGATTCCAGGACTTCAAGACAGTTTTCTTTGACAATCTCTTGGAGGATGTTGTCTAGGCTGCTTTTTTCATCATGGCTTTCCGGTAGACCAATAATTCTTAGGTTGTCTCTCTTGGATCTGTTCTCTAGGTCAGTTATTTTTCCAGTGAGATATTTTACATTTTCTTGCAATTTTTCGATCGTCTTGTTTTGTTTGATTGACTCTTGCTGCATCATAGAGTTCTGAGCTTCAATTTGATTGTTTCTAATTTTTATCGAATTACAGTCTTCAGTTATTTTTTGAAGTTCCTTTTTTAGGGAGTTATTTTCTCCAATTACTTCACTGAGACGTTTTTCCAAGTTGGTCACTGCCTCCCTGATTTGGTCTTTAAAATTTTTCTTAAGCTCCTCCAGGAATGCTATTTGGGCTTGAGGCCAGATCATGTTTCCTTCTGTGGTCTCAGGTGTGGGTAGAGAGTCTATATTGTCCTGTGTATTTTGTTGTTCTTGCCCTGCATAGTATGCTGGAATAGACTTTTTTGCCTTCCCCTTCTTCTCAGCTTCTTTTTTTCCCATTGTGACTTCCTGTTTCTTAGTTTCTCAGGCTATGAGTTTAGGGCCTGATCCTTGACTTTGAATACCTCTGGGTGGCTAGTTTATGGCTAAGTCAGGGAAGTCAATGAGGGATGTAGATGCATAGGTATGGGTGCGTATGACCACTTCAGATTTCTGCCTTTATGCCCCTGGGCTATAAGTAGGCTTTTGGTGAGGAGAGGTGGAGCTTGTTGGGACCCCACCTTCTCTTCTCTTCAGACTCCTGTCTGTCTCAGTTACACCCCTTCTTGGAGACTCTCAAGCCTGGGGCTATTTCCATTAACTTGGGATTTCAATCTGGGTGGGAGACTTATCTTTGGGTTTTCTGCTTCATGAAGGAGGGATGGGAGGATCAGAGCAGCTAGAGTTTACTTTGCCAGAGACACTCAATGTTTGGAAAGCTCCAAATCAAAGTGTGGAAGAAAAGAAGTTTTAGACTACCTAGCAAACTAAAGGTCTACAGAGCCATTGTGCTGACCTAATTGTTTTCTATCTGTGCAACCTGGACAGTATACCAGTGTCATGCCAGGAAATGAGTCACTTCCAAATGAATTGTCTTAGGAAGATTCTGAAAACCAGTTGGCAATACAACCTGGCATTAATGTTTTTTGTTCTGAACTGCCAAATATTCAAGTTCTCTTACTGAGAGCACATCTCTGATGGGCTGGCTATGTTGCTGAATGCCAAATGCACATTTTCCTAAAAGGTCATTTTATGGAGAACCCACACAACTTGGGTATTCACATGATTGTCAGAAGAAGTAATGCCAACACTAGTTCAAAATACTTACACTTATTACTTTAATTAATCAATCAATTAACTCAGTCAGTCCTCAATTTTTATAGAGGTAATGCTCCTAGAAAACTTACAGAAGCCAAAAACAAAAATGTTAATACATTGAACCTATGTGAAATAGGATGTTAGGTTCCTGTGACCACAAAAACTGTAAACTTTTGCTAGAGACTGCTGAAAATATAATTTTCTGCATGCAATTCTTGGTAACAAAATATAATTGTGATACTTAACACAATAGCCATGAAATAACCAACACAATGTTGGGGAGAAGAAAGGCAAGGAAGGAGAGGGGAGGGAAGGGCAGAGGAGGTGATTTCAGAAAAACTCTGAAGTTAAAAAACAAAAGGCTAAGTGGCAACCAGCCTTCTCTAATCTCTCTTTTGTCTTCTGGTTGAACTGCGCTCAGGATGAAAAGCACATGAATACTTCAAGTCAGGAAATTTAAATTAATGTTGAATATTGGCTGCATTTATTAAATGCCTTCCATGTTATGGGTACTCTGTCAAGTGCTAGGGAAGCAGAAAGAAGCAAAAGACAGTTCTTATTCTCGACTAGAACAGGGGGTGGCACAGTGGATAGGCATCCATTTACCTTGGCATCAGGAAGACTCATCTTTCTGAATTCAAATCCAGCCTCAGACACTTCCTAGCTGTGTGATCTTCTGGAAGTTACTTAATCCTGTTTACTTCAGTTTTCTTATCTATAAAATGAGGTGGAAAAGGCAAACCATTCCAATCATGAAGAATTGAACAGTACTGAAAGACAGCAACAAGTTCTCAAGCAACTTTCAATCTAATGGGAGAGACAACATGCAAGTAGATACGTACAAACAAGCTAATTGCAGGATAAATAGGAATAATGAACAGAGGGAAGACCCTAGAATTAGGAAGTGTCTTCCTGTAAGGCTTCCTGTAAAGATGGGATTTTTGTTGGGACTTATAGGAAGCCAGGGTGGTCAGCCATCAAGAAAAGGAGGGAGAGTTTTCCAAGCATGGAGAACAGCCAAAGAAAATGAGGGAAGCCAAGAGATAGAGTTAAAAAAACTCCAAGACATTTATATGGTGCCTTTATAGAGGGGATGTGAAGAGGAAATATTTGTTACCTCCAAAGAGTCTGCATTCTAAGCATGGAGGAGGAGGAGAATAAGGTAGAAGAGGTGCTGATGAATGACATATGAAAGATACATGTAAATAATTTATATGCATACACACACATAAAAATGTCAGGAGGGATTTATTAAATCAAAGGTTTAATATAAAAGTCATCTTCTTAATAAGGAGAAGAGGATCAGAGAAATGGGATGGGCATATTGGGTAGGAGGGAATGGGGGGGGGGGGGTGTTTAGCCAGGCAGTTTGTGACTCAGAGACACCAGAGATTTGACAAGAGTCAAAGAAAAATGGATAGTCACACAGTGATTTAATTATGCCCTAAGCAAATGGCAAAAGGATAGGTGGAATATTTATATGATAACAAGACAGCTCTTATAATGCTTGAGTTCTCACTTGTATAGTTCTAGAGAAGTGAGGCATATTGGAAGTACTCATCATTTAATACTCAGCCAAGACTGTTCTACCCCGGAATTCACTCATTCACTCTAGTGCTGATAGGATCATTTCCCTCTCTGTAGCAGCAAGCACCCCGATATCCCTAGGGTGACTGCCAACACAGGTTCTTAGATCTGCTTTTCAAAAGGAAAGCAACTCAAAATGGGTTAACAAGCTTACTTTAATCAAACAAACACACATTACCTAGTTCAGGGGAAAAAGGTCAGCACCCCAAACTTCAGAGTTACAGAACTTCAGAGTTACAGACAGGCTTCCAAACTGTCCCAACATTACATACATCAATACCAAATCACAGTTACCAGAGAGGGAAGCGTCAACATCTGGGTTTTCAAAGCCGGGGGGCTCTCAACAACGGCTTCCCAGAGTCTCATCTGATCAAATCACACAACACTTCTCAAAGTGAGCCCCAAAGCAAAGCCCCTCATCAGAGTTTATATAGCCTTCTCCTGGCTCAAAGAATGTAACCACCCTTTTGATCCACTGCCCAATCACACAGCATCAAGGTGTAGTCATTTCTGAAAACCAAGCCTCCCACCACAGGCTCCATGTGACCACATTCAGCCTATTAGGAGGCAGAGCATATTTTCAAATCAAGGAAGGTTTTCAGAGTCTCTTAAAGCCAATCAAAGTCTCTTAAGCCAATCAAAGGGCCTAGGGGCAGGGAAGATCTTTAAATCTGTATTTCCATTACATTCGGCCCCAAGATCTTTCTTGCCCATAGCATACACAACTTACATTTGAATTAGCACTAAAACATCTCTTAGGTCACATTTTCAAGGTACATATAAAGTTACCAAAGTGGCCACTGGGTCTTAAACAAAGTACATTGCATTTTCACATCAATTCACAAAATACAAAGCATTATCACATAAAGTACTCTTGGGAGGGGGCGGTGTCCTTCCCATAACACTGCTCCAGCCCCTGCTTCCAAATCCAGAGAGGGAACTAGGCAACAAAACCAAAGTGGGGTCCTTGGGGTCCATGGCACTTCACCCCACCCACCATAGTCACAAGTCCATCCTCCCCCTGGGTCCCAAACTGTGGGATGCAACAAGGAAACACATTCAGTGCCCCTGCTTTGCCACACAGTCCTTATCTTATCCTGTGGCTGAACTCCAAACTCCTGGGTTCCTTCTCCAGCAGAAGGCAGCAGCTCCAGGTTTCTCCACAGGTCTCCATGCAGGCAGCTCACCATTCCTGCTCTCAGCTCAGTGAAGTCAGCATGAAGGTCGTTCTCTCCTGCTCCATGGCTCCACAGAGTCACAGCTACCACAACTGGGAAACAAACAATTATCCCAGCCCCCATACTTTCCTTTTACTCAGCAGATCCCATCCCTCGTTGCCATTTTATAGCAGCAAGCACCCCAATATCCCTAGGGTGACTGCCAACACAGGTTCTTAGATCTGCTTTTCAAAAGGAAAGCAACTCAAAATGGGTTAACAAGCTTACTTTAATCAAACAAACACACATTACCTAGTTCAGGGGAAAAAGGTCAGCACCCCAAACTTCAGAGTTACAGAACTTCAGAGTTACAGACAGGCTTCCAAACTGTCCCAACATTACATACATCAATACCAAATCACAGTTACCAGAGAGGGAAGCATCAACATCTGGGTTTTCAAAGCCGGGGGGCTCTCAACAACAGCTTCCCAGAGTCTCATCTGATCAAATCACACAACACTTCTCAAAGTGAGCCCCAAAGCAAAGCCTCTCCTCAGGGCTTATATAGCCTTCTCTTGGCTCAGAGAATGTAACCACCCTTTTGATCCACTGCCCAATCACACAGCATCAAGGTGTAGTCATTCCTGAAAACCAAGCCTCCCACCACAGGCTCCATGTGACCATATTCAGCCTATTAGGAGGCAGAGCATATTTTCAAATCAAGGAAGGTTTTCAGAGTCTCTTAAAGCCAATCAAAGTCTCTTAAGCCAATCAAAGGGCCTAGGGGCAGGGAAGATCTTTAAATCTGCATTTCCATTACTCTCTCTCTCTCTCTCTCTCTCTCTCTCTCTCTCTCTCTCTGTCTCTCTCTCTTTCTCTCTCTGTTGTGAAGTGGATGGACTGAAGAGAATCTTTGAATCTGGATTGTAGAGGAGAGAAGCCATAAAGACAAAAATTTTCCTAAGTATACATGTTGCATATAAAGACTAGTAGTTTCCTCTTTTCCATGGTGTATAAAGAGTTAATTCAAATCCAATCTGACTGGAAACAATAACAGAATATTCAAGTTCAAAGATTATAGTTCCTTGGAGAACATTTTGAAGGTAGTCCGCCTTGTTCCATTACCATCTGTATGCTAGAATTTCTTCTTACCCATAGAAAAATGCTAGTATAGACCTGTGATCAGATTTTTTTTCCTTCATCAGGAAATTCACTCTTATTCACTTAACATGATGTGCTTTTTAGTTAATGTGACAGAAATTCTAGTTTCTTCTTAAAATCAAGAAAAAAAAACTTCCTCATAACTAGAGCCATGTAAAATGGAATGGGCTACTTCTGAAAGTAGAGTTCCATTCAGTGCTAGAGCATTCAGATTAAGATTGGGTGGTTATTTGTTTTGGATGGTATGGGAGGCATTCAGACTTCAGACAGGAATTGGACTAGGTTGCATCAGAGGTCATTTATAATACTGAGCTTCAAGTATTCAATTTCTTATGGAAAAAAAGTGGGTCCCAGAATCAGGAACACTTGGATTCAAGTCAACACATGTTGACTATGTGACCCTTGGAAATCAAAATTTTTTTCAGAACTCCAGGCAACTCTCTAGGGATAAATTGAAGAGAAGGTACAGGGTTGTATTGCTCAAAGAAATTTCCTAAACCTGGAAGTCAATGAAATCAAAGGTCCAGTCCTTATGACTATTTCTCTGGTTTAGGATTAAATCTGAGTCCATGAATCAAAAAGTAATATTAAAAGAAAATCCCAGTTTGAAGTATCATGCCCTGGATAACAGCAGTTATTTACCTAAAGAAGAGAGACCAAGAAAAAAAATAAAAACAAACAAACTTCATTTAATAATGGGTTGCTGATTCCTACCCTTTCTATAACTCCAATCATGGAAACTATTTCTTCTCTCCCTTGAACATTTTAAATAGTTCAAAAAACTTATATTTTAGTTCTTTTTCCATCCAATTTATTATGGACAACTGCCACAGTCCTGGAAAACTATTTAATATTTACTGGGTCTCTTCACATCATTTTCACTGGAGATGGACTTTTAATGCCCTGACACTAAAGGGAATTCCAAAACACATGACCAAAACTTCACTGCTGGAAAAAGTAATGACTCTGTCTAAAACAATTGTAGAAAATTTTCCTGTCCATGTGAATCAATGTCCATAGCATTGTCCCATGGATAAATAGACCAATGAAAGTACACCATGTGTTTTAAAAATGTGTCTCTGTCCTGAAATCTGCACTAAGTAATATCACTTAGTTTGGACATGAGTCATTTAACCCAGCTGTGACTGTTTTTTCAACTCAAGGTTGAACTCAAGAAAAGGTTATTCTTGTTTTCCTAAGAAGCTCATGATGCCTCAGATTAAGCATTTATTTATTTGCTGCTTCTTCCACTGTGTTGTGTCAGTCAGGTATGAATCTTAACATATTGTGGGAAGAATTCTAACAGAATTTTTAAAAAAGGGTTTCTGGATTTCTGCACTGTAAAACGAGACTCTCAGATTTTTATAAATCAATTTAATAAGACTAGACTATGGCAGATGGTGCCATTTATTTTCATCATCAGAACAAAAGGTTTGTAAAAATAAAATTGAAATATTTTGCCACTACATGTCCACCTTCTTTCTATCAGACATGCACATATACATGTGAAACCTAAACTCAGTCCCTAAAAGATGAAAATGGAAGTTGTGATCATTTGGACATTCTTACTAAAATGGTTTAGATTTTAACATGTTACATCTGGAAGAGACATTAGAGAAAATCATCCCAAACCATTTGTTTAACAAATGAGGAAATTGAGTCCTAGAAAATTAGGTGACTTGGCCAAGGCTTCACAGAAGTTAATGACAGGCCCCCTTCCCTAATCCTCTCAATTCTTCTTTGCACTCGTTACAGGTAGCATGTTCTGTGATGATGAAAAACAGCAGAAAAAAAGAAAGTGAAAGAATTAGAATAGACTATATGGAAACCACCTATCACTCTTTGCAGGTGATATGATCATCTACACAGAGAATTCTACAGAACCAACTAAAAAACTAATTGAAATAATTAACAACTTTAGCAAAATTGCATAAAACATAATAATTCCACCCACATAAATCATTGACATTTCTATACATTACCTAAGTCTAACAGCAAGAGAAAAAAAGAGAAATTCCTTTTAAAATAATTGAAGACAATTTAAAATACTTAAGAATCCTCCTGCCAAGAAAACCCAGGAACAATATGCAGTCAATCACAAAACACTTTTCACACAAATAAAACTAGGTCTAAAGCAGAAAAAATATTAATTGCTCATGGGTAGGCCAAGCAATGAAATAAAAATTGATAACGCTACCTAAATCAATTCAGTTATTCAGTTCCATGTCAATCAAAAAATCAAAAACACCCAACCCTAACCTATTTTATTAAACTGAAAAAAATAATAACACAATTCATCTGGAAGAAAAAAAAGTTAATAATATCAAGGGAATTAATGAAAAAATATATAATGGAATGTAGCCTATCAATGCCAGATCTCAAACTGTTTTATAAAGTGATGATCATCAAAACTATCTGGTACTGTCTAAGACACAGTAGTAAATAACTATAGTAATCTAGTGTTTGGTGAATCCAAAGCCCCCAGCTCTTGGAATAGGAACTCACGATTTGACAAAAACTGCTGGGAAAACTTTAAAACTCTATGGCAGAGGGGCGGCTAGGTGGCGCAGTGAGTAGAGCGTCGGCCCTGGAGTCAGAAGGACCTGAGTTCGGATCCGGCCTCAGACACTTGACACATACACAAATAAAAACCTAGCCGTGTGGCCTTGGGCAAGTTACTTAACCCCAATTGCCCACCAAAAAACAAAAAACAAAAACAAACAACAAAAAAAACTCTATGGCAGAAACTAGAGACAGATCAGCATCTTATACTGTAGACCAAGATAATGTAAAAACAGATATGTGGTTTATACTTAAATGGGATGCCATAAGCAAATTAGAAGAGCAAAAAATAGTTTTCCTATCAGATTGATGGAGAAGGGAAAGATTTAGGATCAAACAAGAGATAGAGAACATTACAAGATATAAAATGGATACATTTGATTACATTAAATTAAAAAAGCTTTTGGACACACAAATCCAATGCAACCAAGATTGGAAGGAAAGTAGAAAACTGAGAAACAGTTTTTATAACAAGTGTCTCTGATAAAAGTATCATATCTCAAATATATAGGGAATTGTCTCAAATTTATAAAATACAAGTCATTCCCCAATTGATAGATGGTCAAAGAATATGAATAGGCAGTTTTCAGATGAAGAAATTGAAGCTGTCTATAGTCATGTAAAAAGTGCTCTAAATCACTATTGATTAGAGAAATGCAAATTAAAAACAACTCCAGGGTACCATTTTACACCTATTAGATTGGCTAATATGACAGAAAAGGAAAATGACAAATGTATGTGAATGTGTGTGTGTGTGTGTGTGTGTGTGTGTGTGTGTGTGTGTGTGTGTACAGGTATACATAAACAAAGGGCACAGCACCAATTTAATAGGAAGGGATGATACTTAAGAGGTGAAATTGAGAGGTGAGAGAGGAGTATAATGAGAGGAGTTGGGGAAGAGACAGAATGGGGTAAATTATCTCATATAGAGGAGGTAAGAGAAAACTGTTCCAATGGAGGGGAAGAATAAGAAGGCAAAAGGGAATGGGTCAACCTTACTCTCATTGAATTTTGCTTAGGGAGGGAATAACATACACACTAAATAGAGTATCTCACCCTACAGGAGGGTAGGGGTGATGGGGATGAGAGGGGGATGATGGAGGGAAGGGCAGGCTGGAGGTGGGGGAGAGTAGAGAATAGAACGAGTGGGGGCTGGGATAGGATGGAGGGAAATGTAGTCAGTCTTTCACAATATATCCACTATGGAAATGTTTTGCATAGCTACATGTGTACAACCTATATTAAATTGTCTATCTTCCCAGTAAGGGTGAGTGATAAGGGAGGAAGAGAAAGAATCTGTAATTCAAAGTTTTAAAATCAAATGTTTTAAATATATATATATATATATATATATATATATATATATATTTACATCCTACTGGGAAATAACATGTACAGCACTGGGGTATAGAGATCCATCTTGCCCTACTGGAAAGTCAGAGGGGCATGGAGGGAGGATATAGGAGAGAACAGATTGGGGGAGGGGATATACAGTGGGATCATTATTTTGGGGTGGTGGGTAGGGAAAAGATGGGAAGAAGTCTTGTAACTCAAAATCTTGTGGAAATGAATGATGTAAACTAAAAATAAACATAAAATTTAATTAAAAAAAAGAAAATGACAAATGTTGGATGGGGTATTGTAAAATCTGGATAATAATGTTATTTTGGTAGATGTGTAAAATGTTCCAATTTTTCTGGAGAGCAATTTGGAACTATGGCCAAAGGGCTATAAAATTGTGTCTACCCTTTGTTCCAGCAACACCATTACCAAATCTGTATGCTAAAGAGGTAAAAAGGGGGTGTGGTGGAGAAGAAAGGACCTATTTGTGCAAACATATTTTTAGCACCTCTTTTTGTAATATGTTACAAAGAACTGGAGATTATGGGGATGCCCATCAATTAGGGAATGCCTGAGTAAGTTGTGGTATGAGATTGTAATGGAATACTATTTTGCTATAAGAAATGGTGAGCAGGCTGATTTCAGAAAACCTGGACTTACACAGACTAATGCAAGGTTAAGTGAGTAGAACAAGGAGAACGTTGAACCCAGTAATAATAAAATGATCAGTTGTGAGTGACTTAGCTATTCTTATAAATACAGTGATCCAAGACAATTTTAAAAGACTAAGTATGAAAATGCTCTCTATTTCCAGAGAAAAAACTAATGGAGTCCAAATAGAGATTGAAGCATACTACTTTTGATTTTCTTTATTGTGTGTGCATTTATTTTTATTTTTTGACTTTGTGTTTTCTTGTACAATATAATTAATATGGCAATATATTTTGCATGATTGTACATGTATAACCTATATTAAATTGCTTACTGTCTCAGAGGGAGGAGGTAAAGGAGAGAGAGGGAGAAAATTTAGAAATCAAAAATTTTTTTTTTTTTAAGCAATTGGGGTTAAGTAACTTGCTCAAGGTTACACGGCTAGTCATGATTTATGTGTGGGTGCTCATTTTCTGAGGCCGGATTTGATCTCGGGTTATGCCAACTCCGAGGCCGGCGCTCTTACTCACTGCGCCACCTAGCCGCCCCTAGAAATCAAAATTTAAAAAATGAATGTTGAAAATGATCTTTGCCTGTAATTGGAGAAAAATATGAATTCTTATTCTTATTTTTTTTAAATTTCCCATGCAATTGAGGAGGGAGGAAAATGGCAATCAGTCTGATTATTTGATAGTATACAAATAAATCCATTTGATATTCAATGTAAGATTTTTTTCAATACTGAAATTATTGTTTAACATAGCATTGGTTAACAGAGCATGGCATATATACATACTTTGTAATTTTCACAGTGTTTTGCAGTTAACATCTCATTTCAAAAAGAAATAGGTGGCACAAAAGATGAAGGACTTTGCTTGAAGTCAGGAAGAGGAAAGTTCAAATTCTGCCTCAAGTTGTATCAGGATGGGAAATTCACAATAGATTTCTATCTCTTCTTTAGTTTCCTCATCTGTAAAATGAATGCATTGGACTCAATGGTCTCTTAAGTCCCTTCCTAGCTCAAAATCTTATAATTTTTTTCTGATTTCCTCTAAAGCTCAACCCTTTGAGGTAAGTATTACAGATATCCATGAGTATTACAGATACCCTTTTTACAGATGAGGAAATTGAGTCTGAAAGGTCAAATTACTTGAGTGTGGTCACGTAAGGAGTAAGTGCCAGTGAAAGGATTTGAACCAAAGGGCGTCATGACTACAAGTCAGTGTTCATTCCATTGCACCCCAGACTAAAGTACACACTTAGAAGGCACTTGTTACAAACTCACTTTGATTCTAGTCAAATTGTTGCATTAGAGGTCTTATATTTTCTTGATATTCTATTTGTTCATTTTCTTCATAATGAATCATCTGTTAGGACTATTTGAATAGCTATTTTTGTAATTCACTGTATGTTATGCAGATGCCCCTACAAATAAATGCTCCATTAACTTAGCTGTTGTAGTCCTTTTTCTCCATGTAGTGTCCAAGGTATGATTAGGGTTAGAAAAGAACTCTCTATGCTACAGTTACACTATTGAATTGTAGTATTTGCTAAAGATACCACTGCTCAAGTTCCTGGGGAATCTACATTGATGAACCATGACAATAGGAGGACAATATTCTGGAGAGAGGGAGAGGGAGAGGGAAAGAAAGGGAAAGGAAGAGAGAGATATTGAGTCATGTAGAAGAGTCTTAGGAAGGCATTGAATTTAAAAGACTTTAAAAAGGCCTGACAATCAAAAAAAATTCTAAGTGACTCTGATTTAACCCAACCCTTTCTCTCATCTAGATTTTAAAAAAAAAATAAATCCATTTAAATTTCTGAAGATGGTTCTTGAAGCCAAGAGAGTGGGTAGGAGTTCAAAGTATCCAGTGTTGCAAGGACTCAAAGTCTCTTGTTAAAATAATGTGAACCTGATTAAACCATTCAAATTTTCAGCCATCAAATAAAAACATGAGATCTGTCCCATTGTCACGGAGAGATGCCTTAAATTACAAATGGAAATAGAGTATTTCTCTATCCTTTCCATTTATGCTAGTCTAACACAGTCTCGAAAATAATAGATGAGATGTTGTTATTGGACAGAATTTCATAGTTGTAGTTTTAAGTTTCCTTGTATAAGAAGAAAAGGACCTACTTTCATATAAAGAGCCCCCTTTTTTCCCCAAAGAATTAAAATCTCCCTGGCTCAAAATTTCCTCTATATTTCCCTTCTGAAGATTGTATTGAACTTCTCCTGAAATAATAGATCATGGAGTTTTCCTCCTGTTCACCCCTAAAGTAAACACCATTTTTTTGTTGTAGTTGTTGCTTGCTTTGATGTTAAGAGCCTTAGGGCACGAACAGTAGCTCCATGAATGCAATATAAAAGAAAAAGTTATAATTGATTCTTTAGCTGAGGAAAAATGGACACTGAATTGACTGTACCACTCTATTTCTTCTCTGAAGTTATACATATGTTTCCAAGGCACAGTTCCTATATCCAGCCTTCCTTCAGGGGCATTCACACCTCACTGTCTGAGGCAAGAACCTTTTAAGTTTATAAATTCAGCAATTGATAGAGGTCATCTACACAAACCTTTCTTCATTTCAGTTAGCCCCTTAAGAAGCTCTAAACTGGAAGAATAATAGAAAGATGAAAACATGAAACAACTACTTAGTGAATACTTTGAAACTCTGCAGGTGACAGAGAGATACTACCTAGGCAATCACAATGGATTTGTTACTGAAGGGCATTGTAGAGGCATTTCTATGCTTTCAAGTGGACAAATCCTATTTATACTTGTGGTCTGCAACTAGATCTTTACACTGCAAAACCTTTAGTCAAAATCATTAGTTCAGCCTTCATAGCCCTCTATATCTTTTCATTTAATCCTAACTGCAATCATGCAATGTTATTATTATCTTTGTTTTTACAGATGGGGAAACAGTGACTGAGGAAGTTTAAGTGACTTGCAGTATCACTTTTGGAGATAATCAGTGTCTAAGGATGGTATTGAAGCCAGGTCTTCCCAACACCAAGTCTTCATTACTATCTGTGTGACCCTAGGCAAGTCACTTAGCCTATGTTTGCTTTAATTTCTTCAAATGTAAAAATGGGAATGATAATAGCACCTACCTCACAGGGTTATTGTGAGGATCAAATGAGATAATATTTGTAAAATGCTTTACATGATGCCTGGAACATAGCAGTAGCTTAATAAATACTTATTATTTCTTTGCTCCCTCTCTTCCTTCCTCCCTCACCTTTCCTCCCTCTTCCCTTCCTTCCTTCCTTCCTTCTTTCCTCCCTCCCTCCCTTCTTTCCTTTCTTCCTTCCTTCTTTCCTTCCTTCCTTCCTTCCTTCCTTCCTTCCTTCCTTCCTTCCTTCCTTCCTTCCTTCCTTCCTTCCTTCCTTCTTTCCTTCCTTTCTTCTTTCCTTCCTCCTGGTCCAGCACTCTGTCCACTATACAGCACTAAGTGATCCAACTTCTTTGTCTCAGAATTAGCACCATTAGCATAGGCACACACATTAATTCAGGGTTCTTAACCATTATTGTGTCATGGACCCCTTAGAAAGTCTAATGAAAACAATGAACCGTTTTTAGAGGTAGCTAGGTAATACAGTGGATAGAATCCTGGTTCTGGCATCAGGACAATCTGAGTTTAAATCAAGTCTCAAATACTGAATAGCTGTGTGACCCTAGGCAAATCACTTAACTTCTGTATTTCTTTACTGCCCCTGTTTCCTCAACTGTGAAATGGGAATGAGCATAACACCTACTTCCCAAGGTTGTTGTGAGAATCAAATGAGATAAAAATTGTAAAGCAATCCACACCACTCCTGCCATATAGGTACTAAAAAATTCATATTTCTTTCCTTACTACAGTATTTTTAAACACTTTTGTGCATCTTCTCAGAATAAAGTTTATTGCCCACATTCACGATTTAAGGAATGCTAAATTCCACTTAGAGGTTAATAAAATAAAGATGCATTTTTTTTCCAATCAAATCCTGGCACACAGACCCATGGAAGTCTATTAACCAATGTCTATTATATAATAAGTGTATTAAACAATGGACCCTAGATTAAGAACCCCTGTATTAAATACACACACACACACACACACACACACAATACATGTCTGTATGCTTACTTTGCTTTGTTTAGTAATGTAGACAATGCTATAAATCTTCTTAGTGAATTTAGAGATGAGGAAAAATATGATAATGGCTATAATTTATGTAATCTTTTATATTTACATGAAGTTTGTCTAAAAGGTAGATATCGAGTTCAATGAACCTTATTAAAAGATAGAAACATTTTATAGCTGTCAATAATGAAACACAAAATTTGAGTTCATTGTAAACATGCAGCATCCACATTAAAATTTGAGGGAAGTTTGGCTGTAGCAAATTTTTTTAATGAGGCACTTTAACTGCTCTTAAGCAGAAGTGTATGCTTGGTCCAATGCCATATTGCAACTAATCTGGATCCAAACATGTGCACGTGTCGTATGTTGTGTGTGGTCTGTAGTCTGCAGTGGTGAAGTCTGAAGCACAGGGGAAGAAATCCAGGGACAGCAGAATTTTTCATGATACCTGATATATTTTATTGAATCAACATACAGTATCACATTTATCAAAGGCAGTTTTGCCACAAACAACATTCATTGTGGTCTGCTGCTAATTCTCATAATAGATTTCTTCACTCCTCCCAAAGAGCCTCCCAGGGCCTGCCAACCTGCCCATAACCATTTAGAATTTTGTCTTTTGGTTTCTTCGACACTGGGGAGATATAGTTCTTTGATTTTGAGAATTTGATGTGGTGTAGGAATTTGGGCAAAAGCCAGATAAGATCAAAATATGATTTTTTTTCTATTTTCAGTAAAACCAGGAGAATTTTTAAGTCTGTAAGAATATTTTAGTTCAAATACTGTTTCACATATTAGCTGTGGGACTTGGGCATTCTATTTAATCTCATTCAGCTTTTTTTTAATCAGCAAAATGGGAATTATAATAATAACACCTACTTCACAAGCTGATGTGAGGATCATATAAGATAAATTTTGTAAGTATTTTGCAAATCTTAAAATACTATACAAATGTGAGCTATAAAAAGAAGGTGGTAATTGTGTTCTTTTTTTAAGGCTAGGTGGCCAAAGAGCCTTTATTATCTCCCTGACTCAGTCCAGGTCTTAAGTTTATGGACATAAGGCAGCATGACTTTGGTGTCATTGGTCTCTGCCACCACTTTGCCTAATACAATTCTCCAAGTGTTAGTCTTATGTAAGGAACTGCTGCTGTCTGCCTAGGCATGCACAAGATTGAAGTCCTCTCCATTCTCCAGCAGGCTTCAATAGGTGTTGATCTCTACTTCCAGTTTGACTTTAATGTTGAGAAGGGCCTCATCCTCCTGGGCTTGGCACTACCTCTCTATTCATGTGCGCACCAGCTCTGCCTCCAGGTGTAACAGGGTTGGATTGATCATCTCCATCTGGATAGCATAGCAGGTCTCCCCCTCACTCAGGCTGTCGTCCAAGCTGCTTTTCAGATGTTGAAGGGAATCCAGGTCAATCTCTAAGGACTGGACCACAAGCTTCAGCTCAGTGACAGGTTTTCAGGCTGCTTCTACTTCCTCAGATCTTGTGTTGCTCACCATAATGCTCTCCCCGTTCTACTTGGATCGGTATTTATCATGCTCCTCTCTGTCCATCTGAGCCAGTGTCACACTGGGCTCTGATATCAGCCATAACCTTGTTCAAGTCCTGTGATTTGGGAGAGTCCACTTCCACGGTCAGCACAGAGACTTTGATTTGGACTTGTAGAGAATTCATCTCCCCATGTTCCTTCTTCATGAAGAACAACTCTTTCTTCAAGGCTTCAATCTCTGTCTCCACTTTCACCTTGTTCATGTTGGTATCCACAATGACCTTATGGAAGCCATGAATGTCTCTCTCTGCAGACTGTCTCATGGCCAACTCTGCTTCATGCTTGACCCTGAAGTCATCAGTCACCAGAGGGGCATTATCAATCCACAGGACAATTCTGTCGTTGTTCACTGAGCTCATATAGCTCTGCACCTGCAGATCTTCAATCATCTTGAAATAGTTTCCCCATTCTCTGGTCTGAGGTACCTTCTTGTTCATATGCTTCCTGATTTTCTCTTCCAGTTTGCGATGCTCAGTCTCCAGACTCCACATGCACTCCAGATAGGAGGTAAGGCAATTGTTGAGGTCCTGCATGGTCTCCTTCTCTCCCTGAGTTACCCTGATCCCAAGCAGCCCCTCCCCCATTAGGCCCCCAACCCGAAACCCCATGGAAGCTGGTGGTACAGGCTGTGGAGATTAGGGAGCCAGAGTCACTGATGCCTGCATAGATACTGGCAGCACTTCTAGCCAGCTAGACTCAGTGTAGTAGTTCGTGAAGAAGATGGTGGAGCAGGTAGTGAAACTCATGATGTAGGTAGAAGAGAGCTGAAAGCAGTCCGAATAGTGAGAGGAATTATCTTCTTTTCATCAATAAGTCATCTGAATCATCTAGACATTCATCAAAGCTCGTAGAATGTGATAGTAAGGTCAGTCTTTCCACAAAACCAGAAAGGCAAATTACTTGAGAGCTCAAGATTTGGAATGATAGTGAACAGGTGATTCTTATTTGTAATCCTATCTCCTTTGCCCAGGGGAACTTATCTCAAAACCTCTGGCCCTTAATGTAGAAACTGTTAAATCTTGCATTATCTTGCACCATCCTTGAATTGTTTCTTTCTAGTTGTTTGTAATATTTTCTCCTTGACCTGGGAACTCTGGAATTTGACTCTGATTTTGACTGTAACATTCCTGGGAGTTTACATTTCTGGATTTGTTTCAGGATGTGATTGGTGGATTTGTTCAATTTCTATTTCCCCCTCTAATTCTAAAATTCTAGCATTTCTACTTGATAATTTCTTTTTTTTCTTTTTATAAATGCTTTATTAATTTCTGGTTTACATCATTCATTTCTGCCAGATTTTGAGTTACAATTTTTCCCCATTTTTTTCCACAACCCACCACCCCAGAATAGCAGTCCCACAAAATATCCCCTCATCCAATCTGCTCTCTCCCATATCTTCTCCCATACCACCTTCGACTTTACCATTAGGGCAAGGTGAGTCTCTGTGCCCCAATGCCTGAACATCTTATCTCCCAATTACATGTAAAATAGTATTAATAATGGTATTTATGTATGTTTGAAACATTTAATTTTAAAACCTCAAATTTCAGATCCATTCCCTTCCTCCCTTGTCACCCATTCCCTCTGGGAAGATAAGCAATTCAGTATGTGTTCTACATGTATAGCTATGCAAAACATTACCATAGTAGATATATTGTAGAAGGCTGCTTATAATTCCCTCCCACTCATCCCACCCCCCACCTGGTCCATTCCCTACATGATCCTGTCCCTCTTCTATAGTGGGTACTTCTAACCTCCCCTCCCCCCAAGGATGCCCTCCCATCCATCATCCCTCCTCTCATCCCCCTTCCCCCTATTCTGCTGTAGGATGAGTTATCCCATTTAGTATGTATGTCATACTCTCCCAGGACCAAATTCAATGAGAATGTGGTTTTGCCTTTTTGCCTTCCTATTCTCCCCCTCCCTTGCAACCACTTTCCTTTGCTTCTTCTACATGAGATAGTTTACCCTACCCTGTCTCTCCCCATCTCTTCTTGCCACTTTCCTCTCTCACCTCATAATTTCATCCCTTGAGTATTCTCCCTTCCCAACAAATTCAAACTGTGCCCTCTATCCATATATAACTGTAAACATATACAAACACATTCACATATGTATTCATATGACCACACATCTTTCTTCCATTATTTTCATAGTGAGAAAGATATTATCAGTCACAGTTATTGCTTTTCCATATAGGAATGTAAATAGTTCAACTATGATAAGTTCCTTTAGATTTCTTTTCCCTGATTACCTTCTCAGGCATCTCTTGCTTCTTGTGTCTAGATGTCAAATTTTCTATTCAATTCTGGTTTTTTCCTCAAGAATGCTTGAAAGTCCTCTATTCCACTGAATGACCATATTTTCCCCTGAAACAAAATACTCAGTTTTGCTGGGTAGGTGACCTTTGGGTTCATTCCCAGTTCTTTTGCCCTCTGGAATATCATATTCCATGCCCTTCAATCCCTCAGTGTAGAAGCTGCTAGGTCCTGGGCTATTCTGATTGTGTTTCCACAATATTGAAATTGTTTCTTCCTGGCTGCTTGTAGTATTTTCTCCTTGATCTGGGGATTCTGGAACCTGGCTATAATATTCCTGGGAGTTTTCTTTTTGGGATCTTTTTCAGGAGGTGATCTGTGGATTCTTTCAACCTCTATTTTGCCCTCTGGATCTAAAACATCAGGGCAATTTTCCTTGAGAATTTCTTGAAGGGTGATTTCTAGGTTCTTTCTTTGATCATGGCTTTCAGGTAGTCCAATAATTTTTAAATTGTCTCTCCTGGATCTATTTTCCAGGTCAGTGGTTTTTCCCATGAGATATTTCACATTGCCTTCTAATCTTTCATTTGTTTGGATCTGCTTAACAGCATCTTGATTTCTCATAAAGTCATTAGCTTCCTTTTGCTCCAGTCTAACTCTGAAGGAATGAATCTCCTCAGTGAACTTTTGAGATTCTTTTTCCATCTGGCAAATTCGACTTTTTAAGGCATTCTTCTCCTCATTGCCCTTTTGGGCCTCCTTTGCCATTTGAGGTAGTCTATTTTTTAAGGTGTTGTTTTCCTCAGTCAGGCTGTTGACCCTCATTTCATACTTTTCCTGCATCCTTCTCATTTCTCTTTCCAATTTTTCCTCCACTTCTCTTATTTGATTTTTGAAGTCCTTCTTAAGGTCCTCTATGGCCTGCAACCCGCTCATGTTTTCCCCTGGGGCTTTTGGCACAGGACTTCTGACCTCACAATCCTTTTCCCGCTCTATGCCCCCAAAATTGGAGTCTAGGGTTGCATTTTTCTGTTTTCTTTGCCTTCACATGTTGCCAGTCAGTTACTTGACTTTTGGGCTTGTTGCCACTGTATGGCCTGCTGCCAGACAGAAGCTTTCTCCCCAAAGGTGTGAGGGGGCCAACTTCCGTTTCTGGCAAGCTGGAAACCCACCCACGACCTCCACCCCAGATCACAATCCAGATCCAGGGAGGTTAAAGCAAGAGTGATTACCCCACCAAGACTGATTGCTGGATCTCCCTACAATTCGCAGGCCAGGAGCTGGAGCTGCCTCTGAAAACTACAAAATGGCCTGTCTCCTCAGTGGCTTCTAGCCCCCAGGGTAGGAAGCCGACACATTCCCGAAATACTGGTCCCAAAGTCCATAGGGCACTAACCTCTTACATTGTCCTAGGCATGTCTGTGTTGAAAATTCTGGAGTCGCCACAGTTGCTGGTGTTCTGGGGTCTCTCCAGCCGGCCACTGGCCCTGCCGCCCTGGGGCTAAAACCTGGGCTACGTTCTGCTCGGCTCCCTGCGCTCTGCACACTCTGTGCTGCTGGCTCCCTGAGCACTGCGCTGGTCCTTCCTGCAGGGCTGCTGGGCTGTCCTCAGCGGGAGGTTAGCTTCTCTATGTCGTTCAGTGGGTGCTGGGGCTCCAGAAGTTGTTCAGAGTCCCTTTTTACATAGTTTGGGGGGAATCTGGGGGCAGAGTGGCTTGGATGAGCTGTTTCTACTCCGCCATCTTGGCTCCGTCCCGCCCCGCCCCCCCAGGTCTGTTGTTTTTCCAAATAGATATTTCACATCGTCTTCTCTTTTTTTCCCCCATTTCTTTGGTTTTGTTTTATTGATTCTTGATTTCTCAGAAAGTCATTAACTCAATTCTAATTTTTAAGGAATTATTTCCTTCAATGAGCTTTTGGGCCTCCTTTTCCATTTGACCAATTTTAAGGCATTTTCCTCCTCATTGGCTTTTTGGACCTCTTTTGCCATTTGTCCTACTGTTTTTCAAGGTTTTATTTTCTTCATTATTTTTTAATGTTTTCTTCACCAAGTTTTTGGCTCATTTTTCATCATTTTTGTTGCATCACTCTCATTTCTCCTCTCAATTTTCCTCTACATCTATTATTTTATTTCCAAAATCCTTTTTGAGCTCTTCCATGGCGTGAGACCAATTTATGTTGGTTTTTTTCTTGAAGCCTCTGTAGGTAGAAGCTTTGTCTTTATTGTCTTTTTAGTATGTGTTTTGATCTTCCTTGTCACCATAGTATCTTTCTATGATCGAAGTTGTGTGTTTTTTTTTTTTATTTGCTCATTTCTCCAGCCTATTACTTGACTTTTAATTTTGTTGAAGTAGGGCTCTGCTTCCAGGGTGGAGGATCCACTGTTCTAAGCTTCAAAAGTTTTGTGCAATGGTTTCCATAGATACTTCTAGGGATCTGTAAGTTTTCAGTTCTTTCCAAGTGATATGATCTAAGGAAAGGCGTTTACAGTTCTTCTGGCCTGTGCTCTTGTCTGTGAATGACCACAAGCACTCTTTTCTTCCCTTGAACTGCAAGGAGGGTTCCCTCTCCACTATAGTTGCAAGCTCTGCTATGTTATCCTCCTCTGTACCCTGAGACTGCCATCATGTGCTGAGCCCTGGATCCGAGTATGGGCAAAGCAACAGAGTACTATCTCAGTGATAGCAAAAAGACCCCTGTAATTTCCTTCTGACTAGTTGTTCAACTCCCCCACCATCTGTGGGCTCAGAGCTCCAGAAGCAACCACTGCTGCCACCACTGCTGATTCAGTCATTCTCAAGGCCTGCTTCTGGTTTTCTGTGGCCAGGGCTGTGGTAATGCAACCTTTGCTGGATTGAGTTCCACTTTCATCCAGGGATAACAGACCTTTCCAGCTGATATTATAAATTTTCTGTGGCATCTATGGATTGAGAGGTCTGCCACTGCTGCCAGTAATTTAATTACCCCAAGGAATGTAATTACCCCTAAGGCCAGTAATTTAATTACCTTGAGTTTGCTAGGGTGAAGTCTGTGTTGGTGTGACCTTCCTTGGATGACTATCTGCCTATCTCACCCTTATGCAGCAGACCTTTCCTATTGACCTCCTAAGTTGCAATGGAAATTTGTTTCTTTCCCTATTTTTGTGGGTTCTATGAGTTCTAGAATTTGTTTAGTCATATTTAAAGATATTTGGATGGGTTTGGGGGAGAGCTCAGGCAAGTCCCTGCCTTTACTCCAACATCTGGGCTCCACTTCCCCAAGAGTAAGATGTAATGAGCCCCATGTTAAGAAAGTAGATAGAAGGAATGTGTAATAACTAGAGTCAAATGCAAAAAAAAGAAAAAAAATACTAAGTCAAGGCTCAGAGTGTCATTAGATCTTATACTCCAATGGATATTTGGTCTCCTTAATTTGAGAGTACCTTCTAATGATTCCAATTGAAATTCATCCATGCTTGACCACCATATGTTACTCCTATTCAAGTCTTCCTATTCATTTGCTATAGAAGGTCCACCAAATATTCTTGAGGCTTTCCTTTATTTCTCCTGACATTCTGAGGGTACTTGGAGAGTATTCTGACCACCTTTTCTTTCATCCTTGCCATGAGATTAGCTTATTTTCTTTTCCTATCATATAATAATTTGTTAAATTCTTCCACTCCTATTTTCATTGGAGTCCTTCTTTGCTTATCCATTGCAGTCTACTTATATCTGCCCTACCCTTATATCTACCCTTATATGTGCTACACCTCTTAATTCCAGAAATGTTGGCATGATGTTGGTAGTAAAAAGAAAGGCCTTCCCTTTCATGGGAAGCTTAAGGTCTTTCAAAGACATTTTGTAATTTCCCTAAAAACAAGTCAGTAAACTTTCCTCCTCCTCTTCAACTGTGGTAATAACTAATCTGTCTGTAGTGTTTGTCCCAGATATGGGTATTAATGAACAAACTATGTTGGTTATTGAAGAAAAATGCGTGTTGTAATTGAGACAATTGATATTCTTTATCCACTTGTTTTTTTTACTACGTCAATTGTCATGCCATTCTCTTATGAGTGATTACAGATCCCTTCCTTCTGGGTTCTACAGTTGCACATGATCAGCACAATTATCATTCACAAATAAGAGCATCTCAAGCTCTTCACTATTCACAGAGAACCCCTCTTCAAAACTATACACTGGAACTTCTGAATCACAGTGCTGAGCATCTTTGTTAAGCATACTTGTCCTTGTTTTATACTTCATCTGATTTTCTAATCAGAGGCTATTTATTTTTACTTAGGTCTTTTATTTCTTAAGTCTTTCAAGGAATATTGATGATTTTGGTGTGTGATGAGAGACACCATGTTACCTCAATCAAATAAAATATTTTCTCATAATCAACAAATAATAACCATAATGGAATCTTATATTCTCTCCAAATTCCATAAAATTGTGATTGATAAAGAAGTGAACCATTGCTGAATACATTTTTTAAAATATGCTTGTTTGTTATTAATATCATCACTCAATTTGTGTAGTGATAACTCATATTGTGTATGTGAGAATAGGCATAAATTTCTGCAGTTAATATCTACTTGGTTATTTTTATTTAGTATTAAGGAGGTCTGAGTATTTTTTATTCCTTTTCTATCTCCCTTTCCTCCATATCCCTTGAAGATCAACAGGTCAAAACTTTCCCAGTTGTATCTCTTCCAGCTCAAATCTACTCATTATACATTTAAACTGAACAGACTGATTTTCTTTATTCTTTTTCTGATCTTTTAATGGACATCTCTACAGGTACCTCCACAACAAGCTCATCTAGTTCTCCATGCTGATGATTCTCAAGGATACAGCTCTGTTCTGACTCCAATATCACTTCTGCAGCTGCCTTTATATCTGGATTTCAAGGAGTTACCTTAAATTCCATACTCCAAAATGGAACTTTGAATCCTTACCCTAAACCTCTCCCACCACCTTCCTTATTACTATTAAGGGCAACATATTCCTCTCAGACCTTTAGGTTTCCAGCTTAGAAGCCATTCTGGCCTCCTTACTCTTTCTCACCTCCCATATCCAGTCTTTTCCCAAGGCCATTTGAAACATTTTGGATCATCTTTGAAACATCTCTTATATACCTCCTTTCCTTTAACACTGCCACCACACTATTTCAAACTCTTATTGTGTCGTAAATGTACTATAACAATCGCCTGCTGGTAAGTCTGCCTATCTCAGATCTCTCCCCACTCAAATGTATCTTCCATTCAGTCACTAAAGTGACTCTCCTAAAGCACAGATCAAATCATGTCACTACCTTATTCAATAAACCCCAGTGACTCTGTTGCCTCCAGAATCAAATATAAAGCATTCTGTTTGAGCATTCAAATCCTTCATGAATTAATATCCTTTTATCTATATGATTTTATTAGACCTTACTGTTTGCTCCATGTTCTTTGATCCCACAACACAGACCTTCTGGCTGTTCTACAAACAAGACATTCCATGTCTTATCTGTGGGAATTTTCTCTGACTGTCATCCATGCCTGGAATGCTCCTCTTCCTCTGCTTTATCTATTAACTTCCCTCACTTTCTTTAGTACCAACTAAAATCCCATCTTTTACCACACCTTCTTAATTCTGCTGTCTTCTTTCTATCCATTATTTTCTATTTATCATATATATGTGTAAATGTATGTATATAAAATGTTGATTTGTATATATTTGTTTGCATGTTATCTCATCCATTATCCTATATGCTCTATTCTACATGATTCTTGAGTGCAGAGATTAAGTTTTTTCCCTTTTTTGTATCTCCAGAGCTCAACATAATACCCTAAAACACAATAAACACAATAAGTATTTATCAATTGATTAATTCTGTAATGATAGGGTTCAGGTGTAGAATTCTCATTGTCCTTGATGTTGAAAATAATTCGCTACAATACTCTTTATAGATCCTTTCCATTTTTCTCCTATTTGTCCTTTACTGTCCTTGATATATAAACTGATACTACCTATTATCATCCATGATTTTTCTTCACAAGATGTTGGAAATGTGTTTAAACCAGAAGCCAATATAGCCTTTCACAATTATCTTTCTATTTTGGAGCACATCAAATGTTTCCTGACTAAGACACTTTCCGGATCTTTTTGTCTTATTGTGACAACGAATTTAAAGTCATTAAACTCTAATTCAAAATTATTGTAACTGGTATGGATATAATTTTTGATGTTCATTTCCCATTTTTCATTATTAATTTATCTATTTCAATTGTTGAGAAATGAATTATTTTTCTTCATTATTACTGTTTCTTATTACTAATTCTATTTATGTGAAGCAGGGTGCAAATGGGTAACTTTTTCCCTCCATAAACTATTTCCATTTTAACAATGACTTTGAGGAACAATGTCTTACCCTATAATTTTTTTGTGTAGGAATTTTAGGGACTAAAAGTCAAAAGGGAAAACATTTCCTGGGCAGATGGACCTCTTAAAAATCCCCAAATTATTTTAAATAGATTGAGAAAAATGTATGAATGTCATTACACTTGACCATCCTGACAGTTCATGTCTAACAAATCATATTTCCACCCAGAACCATCTGGGCTTCATTCTCATCTCTTACAACTCTGTAGGAGCTATTTTGGGTCTCCTTGGGAAAGTTTCTGTTGTTATATAGTTGGGATGAGAATCCTGTCCAGTGTCCTGAAGTAGAAAGCCCATCTTGTTTTCCCTCAAAATTTTAGAAGATACTTTGGCAAGAAGTTGAGACCCTTGAACATATTAAGGGATGGAGAATGCTTTATTTGCCATCTGCTATACATTTGGAGCTTGAACCAATAGAAACTATTTATATATGAAGACAGATGATCTCTTATTCAAGAAAAGCCAACTTTTCTTGTATTCATATTTTTTACTTTCCCATGCTATTCCTCCTCCCAAGATATTTTTAATATTTAAGAAGCCACACACATTAGAAAGGAGGGGAAAAACTTTATAGTACCTCTAAATCTCCATTTAATGTAGCTAATGTGGGTTATGGAAATATTTTTATTAAATTTTATTTATCTGAATTAATAAGCACTTATTTTGTCTCATTCTCTTTTTCCTCACTACTGGAGGAAAAAAAATAACACATAACAAACATGCATAATAAAACAAATAAATGTCCACGTTGGTTATGAGCAAAAATCTTTATATAATTCTATGCATTTCAATTTACACTTAATTATTCAAATATATATGTATATGTATATATATGTGTGTATATATATATATGTATATATATATATATGGAGAGAGAGAGGAGAGAGAGAGAGAGAGAGAGAGAGAGAGAGAGAGAGAGAGAGAGAGAGAGAAAGGAAGGAAGGAAGGAAGGAAGGAAGGAAGGAAGGAAGGAAAGAAGGAAGGAAGGAAGAAAGGATTCTAAACATGAGAGTCCATATATTTCAGGAAGTCTATAAATCTGCAATGGAAAAAAGCCTATATCTTTATTTTCTATAGTAGATTTCCTTTTTAGTTCTAAGCATTTTTAAAAATTCACTTAAAAACACTATTCTGATGTCATGTATTTCATCTGATTGCAAAAGATGTCTGTGACACAAAAAACGTTAAGAACCCCTGAGATAGGTAACTAGATAGATTGATACATATATTCATATATATATTTCTAAGACTGCATTATTCATTTTATTAAAATTTGTGCCCCTAATATTACATTAATATTCTTTACATTTCTAAGTTCTCTATTGAATGGGGATGATATTTCATAACTTTATTATGCCTAGAGCATGCACTGAACAAATGTTCAGACAGAAATTGTTTATACTATCCTGAAAATTTACAATGCTGTGCCTGTCCTTTAAATTTAAGGATGCTTCTGTCTGGACCATAATCACTGAATTTTAAATCTGGCACCAATTTATTTGATAGCAAATAATTGAGCTATCTATGGAAAACAAATATTTGAATGTGTGGTCCCATCCATAGATCAATCCTATTGGTTAAGTCTGCATTAAATTCTGTACTATTTGCTCCTCTCCTCTGCCCCCATCACACTAGCCCATTCAGTTGTTTTCCTTTTTTGATGACTTTTCATTCAAGTTATTTTATCCACACTCCATTATCTATTTCCAAGGTGGTGACCTAGATACTGAAAGAATTTTTTCAGATTTTTACAAATGACCTTCAAGAGGTGACCTTGCCTTTAATTGTAGAAATATGGTGCTGCAGATGTGGAATAGACCATCAATGGTCAGGTACAAATGGTCAGGTACATGTGATGTGTTGCTCTGTTTTGCTGAACTTTTTTTTTAAACTTTTGGTCAAGAGATATCACTCAGCATAAAAGAAGAGAAAAATATACTCAGAAATATATGTGATATAAAAGAGTCCATTTTAAAATGTAATTTAAAAATTTTAGAATAAATATTTTACTTTAAATAAGAAAAGTGATTTTCAAACTATGTTCAAGGTAGGGATAAGCCTCTTTGATTATATTTTTCAAAGATACTGTGTTAATGTTAATTTTAATTTGACATTACTGAAACTTCTCAATAAATACTTCTCCAGGGGTACATTTCTTGGGGGAGAAAAACAAAGTAGTAAAGTTAATTTAAAAATATCAACATGTTGCCTAAACCTGAGATCACATGCCCCATTCTATTTATCTGACAAAAATTTACAAGGCATGCTTCACTGTTGGTCTTTTGAAATTATGATTGGTCAGTGCATATATCAGAGTTCTGAAGTCCTCCATTGTTGTTCTCCTTTATATTATTGCCATGATTGCAAAATTGTTCTCCTGATTTTACTATGCAGATCTGTGTTTATATTTTCAAAATCATCTTCAAAGATAAGAATTGAAGAGAAGCTGAGAAATCATTTTACTGTATTTACTTAACATTTCCCCAATTATACATAAAACAATTTTATCATTGATTTTTTTAAAAAATAGAGTTCCAAATTCTCTCCCTCCTTCCCCTTCCCCCTCATTGAGAAAGTAAGCCATTTGACATACCCTTATACATGTGTAGCCATACAAAATGTATTTGCAAATTAGTCTTTTTCTGAAACATGATAACAGACCCCCCACCAAATCCAAGAAAAATAAAGAAAACAAAGCAAGTCTTTATCTGCATTCATACTCCATCAATTCTTTTTCTGGTGGTGGATAGCATTTCTCATCTTGTCTTTCAGAATCATTTTGGATCATTGTATTGCTGAGAATAGCTAAATCATTCATGGGTGATAGAATATTGCTGTTCCTGTGTATAATCTTCTTCTGGTCCTACTCATTTCATTCCGTTTCATTTCTTGCAAGTTGTTTCCAGGTTGTTTGTTTATTTGCTTTTTTTGTTTTCTGAAAGCATGCTGCCCATCACTTATTTTTTTTTTTTTTTTTTTTTTAAAGCAATTGGGGTTAAGTAACTTGCTCAAGGTTACACGGCTAGTCATTTGATTTATGCGTGGGTGCTCATTTTCTGAGGCCGGATCTGATCTCGGTCATCCAAACTCCGAGGCCGGCGCTCTTACTCACTGCGCCACCTAGCCGCCCCTTTAGGGCAATTGGGGTTAAGTAACTTGCCCAAGGTTACACGGCTAGGTTTTTGTTTGTGCGGATTAGGTGTCAGAGGCCGGCTCCGAACTCAGGTCCTTCTGATTCCAGGGCCGGCGCTCTATTCACTGCGCCACCTAGCCGCCCCCCATCACTTATTTTAATACAGCAATATTCCATCACAATCATATACCATAACTTGTTCAATTATTCACTTGTAAATGGGTATATCCTCAATTTCCAATTTTTTGCTATCACAAAAGGAGCTGCTATGAATATTTGTGTACATATACATCCTTATGTTTTTTTGGTTTTGTCTCTCATATATACAGACCTAATAGTATTTTTGGGTCAAAGGGTATGCATGGTTTTATAGTCTTTTAAAAAATCCATATTGCTCTCCAAAATGGTTCAGTCTGTTTATAATTCCACTGACAATGTCCCATTTTTTCCTTATTTCTTCCAATATGTGTCATTTTATTTTTCTGTCTTATAATCCAATCTCATGGGTGTGGGGTGGTAGTTCAGAGTTATTTTAATGTGTATTACTTCAATAGTCTTTTAGAGAATTTTTAATGCCTATACATAGCTTTCATTACTTCATCTGAAAACTGTCTAATTATATTCTTTGACCATTTATCATTTGGGGAATGGCTCTTCCTTTTCATAAATTTGTCTCAATTTTGTATATATTTGAAAAGATGAGGCCTATATCAGTTAACTTGTTACAACCATTTTTTCACAGTTGAAATTACAAACTGTATGTCCCTTTATCCTATTCCCTATCCCACCCTCTCTTTATTCTACTGACTCCTTTTCACCCTGCCCACACTTAGAAGGGTTTTGCTTTTCAGTACTGTACCTTTCAATCTTTCTTCCCTTTTATTTAGTCTCTCCTTTCTCTTTCCCCCCTTTCTTCCTACTTTACTATAGAGTGAGATATATTTCTATACCCAAGTGAGTGTGCATGTTATTCCCTTTTTGAGTCCATTCCAATGAGAGTAAGGCTGAAGCTCTCCCCACCCCACCTTTCCAGTCTTCTCTTCTACTGTAAAAGCTCATTCCCACCCCTTTCATGTGCGATGATTTATCCCATCCTATCTCTTCCTTTCTCTTCTCACAGTGCAATCCTTTTTTTCCTCACCCCATAATTTTATTGTTTTTAGATATCATTCCATCATGTTCAACTCACACCTTTGCTTTCTGTTTATGAATATTCCTTCTAACTGCCCTAATAACAAGAAAGTTCTTAGGAGTTACAAGTGTCATCTTTCTATGTAGGAACTTAAACAGTTTGCTTAAGACTTCACTTTCCTATTTATCTTTTTATGTTTCTCTTGTGTAGTGTATTTGAAAGTCAAATTATCTATTCAGTTGTGATCTTTTCATCAGAAATTCGTGAAAGTCCTGTATTTAATTAAATATTCATTGTTTACCCAGAAGGATTATATTCAGTTTTGCTGGGTAGGTGACTTTTGTTTGTAATCCTAGCTCCCTTGCCCTCCAGAATACCATAATCAAGTCCTCCAGTCCTGTAATGTAGAAGCTGCTAAATCTTATATTATCCTGATTTTCGCTCCATTAAAGAATTATTTCTTTCTGTCTGCTTACAACGTTTTCTCTTTGACCCCAGAGCTGTGGAATTTGGCTAAAATATTCCTGGGAGATTTCATTTGGGGATGTCTTTTAGGAAGTGATCAGTGGATTCATTCAATTTCTATTTTACCCTGTGGTTTTAGAATATCAGTGCAGTTTTCCTTGATATTTTCTTGAAAGATGATGTGTAGGCTCTTTTTTTTTTATCATAGTATTCAGATAGTCCAATAATTCTGAATATATCTCCCCCCCCCCCAGTCTCCATTCCACTACCACCCGCAACCTGAGAGTTTCTTAAAAGGACATGATGCATAGTTGTAGAATATTGCAAATAATGACAATTTTTCTTCACAATTGGTTGATTGGTTTTGATTATCTTTCTCCCTTATTCATCTTCTTAAAAAAATATTGTAAGATGTGGCTCTTTGTGGGGAGTAAGAGGAATGATAAAGAGAGAAATATGTGTGATATAAAAATAAATTATATCAAATATATTTATTAATTATAGTATAGGTTGAATATATAATGCATATAAGCATAGGTATAGAAACACATTTTTACACATATGTATGTATCTACCTTTCTCTTTACCTATGTTATTAAATTTGTGGGCTACATCCTTAATATTATGGACATAGTAAGAGAGAGTAGGTATGAATTCTAGCCCCTGATCTTCTATTTAATAGCAGTTTGATCCAAATAAATTCATCAATACAGAGGAATGCATCAAATATGCTTTAAATTCCCCAGTAGTTCTAAAGTACTTTTACTCACTTTTACTTATAAGGCTTCACCATCACTAATTGGATATCAGAAGATATCTCTTTCAGATTTGTATTCTATCAGCTTCTTTAGAGGACTAACAAATATATCACTTTAGTATAATTTCATAAAAATGAAAGTTGTTTCTTTAAAAAAATGTAATGCTTCTTTTAAAATTGTTTTCCAGAGGACACACCAGTTTTAAAAGTTATCTACCTCTCTTTTCTATTTCCCCCAAATTTAGCCTTTCTGGAAATTTTTTTTTAAAGAGAGTGTCCACACCTGGCTCATATAATTTCCTTCAAAAAATTTGAGATATTCCCCACCCAACTCTTGAGGATTTGCAATATGCCACCTCCAGTCATCCAAAGAGGATTTTAAGCTCGAAGAAATTGTCATTTTATTACTGAAGCAGTCAGTCTCTAGTTAGCTTTCCACATTTTCAGAATCAGTTATGGAATTCCCAAGTTACTTCTAAGCATCTTTAAAATGGCTGTTTCCTTTGAAGATTATTTAAGACTCTTCTACTTGGAAAACAAAGTATTTGAGAGCTGAGAAAGAGTACTGTCCTCTGAGATTCTTCTATTCCATATAAAAGAGGGTACCATTCCTAACCCATGGCTCTCCAAAGTCTCACCCAGTAAGAGGGATTTTTTCCTCTTGTTTATCACTTTAGAAAAGTGGTGGAACTGGGGCAGCCTTAGGAGGATGTTAACATTTTCCAAAGTTGATTGCTGACCTGGGGTTGATTTTTCCCTTTTTAAGCCCTCCTGCTAATCTATTTGCATAAGCACTTGAGAGCACTTTACTGCTTATGCAAATGGTATCATCCAACTAAGCCTGGATTCATTATCAGTGAAGCTATCAAAGGATAACATCTTAAAAAGAAATAATTGCTCCTGAAAGCTAGTCCCCCAAAATCAAAATCTCTTTGGTTGGGGTATTATGAGTAATTAGTGTTGATAATTAAGTTCTTGAACACTGTGGCAGATGTGGGGTAGAGAAGATTTTGAAACAGGTGCTGTTTCATAGAAAGCCATAGGAAAAGGGGGAAAATATGTCTTTGAAAGTCCATTAGTGAATGAAGATAGAAAAAAAGACATGCAAGATAGTTCTTTCCATGGAGCATAAATGGGAAAAAATACTATACATGGAGACATAATTCCAGCCTCTCTCTGTATATATGTATCTCTAATTTACCTGCCTATCTCACAGAGTAGAATGTAAGATCCTCAGAAGCAAAGTCCACCTTATTTGTTGTGTGTGTTCCAGTTCCAATACCTAGAACAGGGTACATAGTACATCATGGGGGCTTAATAAGTATTTCTTGAATTGAATTAGCATATGTGATTTATACTAATTGTGGCCACCACCATTTCTTATTTTCATGATCTTACTAAGACTGCTACAATATCATATGTCGACATTTCCTATTTTAAATACCCTAAATGTAGGGCAGAGACAAGATGGCAGAGTAGAAGCACCAACTTGGTGTACAGTCCTGCTCTAATCACTCCCAATACATGTAAAAATGACTGTAAACAAACTTTAGAGCTACAGAACCCAGAAAGTGACAGTGAGAAACAAATCTCCCACTGAAGGCAGCCTGTCAGGCATATAGGAAGGGTATATTGCAGTAAGCTGTGAGCCAAGTGCTATCCCAAATGAACCATGTGGGTCTGGCCTCAGGGTGGCTCTACCAATAGCAGGTGGAGCAGACTTCAGGGAAGTGAATCACCAGTATCTGTGGTGGTTTCCAGACTTCTCAACCTATAAATGTCAAAGATAAAGTAAAAGTTCAGTGTGGAACTCTGTTGGGGTGGGGGGATTGGGAAAAGGAAGAATGTGATCCAGCCCCTGACCCCTGGGAAAGAAGTGGCAGAAGCACATCTGTGCAGCCACCACAGCATGGCTGCCTCAGTAGCTCCTGGCCTACAGATTGTAGGGGGACCAAGTGACCATTCAGAGGGTAATTGCTCTTCCTTTAACCTGCTTGGATATAGATCATGGTATTGGGCGGTGGTCCTGGGGTGTGTGGCCAGTCAGCCAGAGCTTGTGGGGGCTGTAGAGAGGGTGTCCATCTAATAGCTCTGGCAGCTGGAAAACCACAGCAATTTGAGACAAAGCTCTCTCCATTCTGGAGGCAGAGTTCTATAATGGCAAAGATCTCAAAAGTCAAGTAACTGGCTGGCAATATGAGCAAGCATAGGAAGCATAAACAGACCATTGAAACCTTTTGGGGGGACGAAAAAGATCAAGGCACAGAGTGGGAGGAAGACAGCAAAGTTGGAACTCCTGCATCAAAAGCATTCAAGAAAAACATGAATTGGTTACAGGCCATTGAGAAGCTCAAGAAGGATTTTGAAAATCAAGTAAGAGAAATGGAGAAAAAATTGGGAGGATAACTGAGAAGGATGCAAGAAAATAATGAAAAGTGAGTCAACAGCCTGCTAAAAGAGACCCAAAATACACTGAAAAAAATAACACCTTAAAAAATAGACTAACTCAAATGTCAAAAGAGTCCCAAAAAGCCAGTGAGGAGAAGGATGCCTTAAAAATCTGTTTTGCCAGATGGAAAAGGAATTTCAAAAACTCACTGAGGAGAGCAACTCATTTAAAATTAGATTGGAGTGGGGGGGAGGGTGGAGTCAAGATGGTGAAGTAGAAAAAGAACTTCCCTGGGGCTCTGGCTTCCACATTCCCCAATTCATGTAAAAGAGGTTTCTTAGCAAACTTTGGGACTACAAAATGACAAAATGATACAGAGAAGCTAACCTCCCACTGAGGACAGCCATGCAGGCTGGCAAGGAGCAACCAGTGCATTGCTCTGGGAGCCGATCCCAGGCCCACGTGAGCTGGAGGTTTTAGCCCCAGGACAGGCCTGACCAACAGCAGGCTGGAGGGATTTCAGATAAACTGTGGCAATTTCCGGAATTATCAACACATAGATGCCAAGGACAAAGTGAGAGGTCAGTGCACTGTGGACTTGGGGACCCAGTAGTTGGGACTGCATAGGCTTTTGCCCCCAGGGCAAGAAGCCACTGAGGAGCCTCCTGAAAAAGATCTCAAAAAGAAAACTCCAAGGAATGTTATAGCCAGGTTCCAGAATTACCAGATCAAGCAGAGAATATTACAAGCAGCCCAGAACAAACAATTTGAATATTGTGGAAACACAATCAGCATAACACAAGATCTGGCAGCTTCTAAACTGAGGGATTGAAGGGTCTGGAATATGATATTCCAGAATTCAAAGGACCTGGGATTAAAACCAAGAATCATCTACCCAGCAAAACTGAGTATCATGTTTCAGGAGAAAATATGGTTATTCTATGGAATAGAGGATTTTCAAGTATTCTTTTTTTTTTTTTTTTGGCCTGGACATCTTATGAAACATTTAATTTTCAAGCTTCAATTTTCAGATCCATTCCCTTTCTCCCTTGTCACCCACTCCCTCTGAGAAGATAAGCAATTCAGTATGTGTTGTACATGTATAGCTATGCAAACATTACCATAGTAGATATATTGTAAAAGATTGCTTATATTTCCCTCCCACCCATTTCCGCTCCCACTTGGTCCATGCCCTACTTTAATCCTGTCCCTCTTCGAAAGTCGGTACTTCCAACCTCTCTTCCCCATAGAATCCCCTCCCCTCCATCATCACCCCTGTCATCCCCCTTTCTCCTACTCTCCTGCAGGGTGAGATATCCTATTTAGTATGTATGAGATTCTCTCCTTGAGCCAACTTCAATGAGAATATAATTTTGCCTTTTGCCTTCCTGTTCTTCCCCTCCCCTGCAACCACTTCCCCTTGCCTCTTCTACATGAGATAATTTGCCCTACCCTGTCTCGCCCCATCTCTTCTTGCCACTTTCCTCTCTCACCTCTTAACTTCACCCCTTAAGTATCATCCCTTCCCACCAAATTCAAGCTGTGCCCTCTAACCATGTATACCTATAAATATATGCCCATATACCCTTCCTCAATTATTTTCATAATGAGAAAGGTTTCATGAGACACAGATATTGTATTTCCATGTAGGAATGTAAATAGTTCAACTTTGATAAGTTCCTTTTGATTTCTTTCCCTTGATTACCTTCTCAAGCATCTCTTGCTTCTTGTGTCTGAATGCCAAATTTTCTATTCAACTCTGGGTTTATCCTCAATAATGCTTGAAAGTCCTCTATTCCACTGAATGATCATATTTTTCCCCAAAGCAAAATACTCAGTTTTTCTGGGTAGGTGACCCTTGGCATCAATCCCAACTCTTTTGCCCTCTGGAATATCATATTCCATGCCCTTCAGTTCCTCAGTGTAGAAGCTGCCAGGTTCTGTACTATTCTGATTGTGTTTCCACAGTATTGAAATTGTTTCTTCCTGGCTGCTTGTAGTATTTTCTCCTTGATCTGGGAGTTCTGGAACCTGGCTATAATATCCCTAGGAGTTTTCTTTTGGGGATCATTTTCAGGAGTTGATCGGTGGATTCTTTCAACCTCTATCTTACCCTCTAGGTCTAAAACATCAGGGCAATTTTCCTTAAGAATTTCTTGAAGGGTGATTTCTAGGTTCTTTCTTTGATCATGGCTTTCAGGTAGTGCAATAATTTTTTAAATTATCTCTCCTGGATCTATTTTTCAGGTCAGTGGTTTTTCCCATGAGATATTTCACATTGACTTCTATTCTTTCATTTGTTTGGATCTGCTTAATTTCATCTTGATTTCTCATAAAGTCACCAGCTTCCATTTGCTCCAGTCTAATTCTGAAGGATTGATTCTCCTCAGTGAGCTTTTGAGATTCTTTTTCCATCTGACAAATTCGGCTTTTTAAGGCATTCTTCTCCTCATTGCCTTTTTGAGCCTCTTTTGCCATTTGAGTTAGTCTATTTTGTTTTTAAGGTGTTATTTTCCTCAGTCAGGCTGTTGACTGTCATTTCATAGTTTTCTTGCATCTTTCTCATTTCTCTACCCAATTTATCCCTCAGTTCTCTTATCTGCTTCTTAAAGTCCTTTATGGACTGTAAGCAGCTCATATTTTCCTTTGGGGCTTTTGGTGCAGGATTTCCGACCTCACAATCCTCCTCCTGTTCCATGCTTTGATACTCTTTGCCCCCAAAATAGGAATCTAATGTTGAATTTTTCTGTTTATTTTGTTTCCTTTGCCTAGGCATCTTGCCACTAATTACTTGATTTTTGGGCTTGTTGCCACAGTGCAACTTTGCCACCAGCCAGATGAACTTCCATTCCAAACGTTGGGGTTTTCTCAGTTTCTGGAGGTATTAGTTGGGTGGCCTCTGTGAAGCCTCCACACACTCTGGCAAGCTGGTCACACACCCCAAGACCTCCACCCCAGACTACAATCCAGATCCAATAAAGGTAAAGCAAGAGTGATAACCCCCCAAACTGATCACTGGATCCCTCTACAATTCACAGGCCAAGAGCTGAAGCTGCAGTGTGGCACTGTAGCATAAGCTGGGCCAGCTCCTCAGTGACTTCTCGCCCCCAGGGGAAGAAGCTCATGCATTCTCCCAACCAGTCCCAAAGTCCATAGGCCACTGGCCTCTCACATTGCCCTTGGCATCTATGTGTTGATAATTCTGGAAAAGCCACAGCTGCTGGTGTTCTGGGGTCCTTCCAGCCATTTGGTGGTCTGGCCACTTTTGGGCTAAAACCATGATTCATGTGGGCTTGGGCTCAGCTCCCAGAGTGCTGTGCTGGCTGCTCCCTGCCAAGCTGCTGGGCTGTCCTCAATGGGAGGTTAGCTTCTTTGTGTAATTTTTTGGATTCTGGAGCTTCAGAGGTCATTCAGAGACCCCCTTTCACATAATTTTGAAGTGGTTTGGGCTGGAGCGCCGTGGAAGTGCTGTTTCTACTCTGTCATCTTTACTATTCCCCCTGTTCCTTCTCCAAATATTTCTTAAGGAAAGCAATGTCTTTGTGGGCCTTGAAGATCAAGTCTAGCTATCTACACTGACCTGAATTCACTTAATTCTTAGTCTTTGGGTTTTAATATATGCTAGAGGTTAAGAGCAATCTATGAGACCTAAAACAAAGTACTTTATGTGGATGGAGAGTGTGATCTAAGTTGTAATCAGAGAGACTAAATCTGAGGCTACACTAGGACAAGTTAGATTTCCTGGGAACATGAGACCCCAGGAACAAGGAATTAAGTGTAGTTGAGAAGATATGGTATCTTGACTTCCATACCTACAGTGGCTAGTAGACTAGTATATATTTAAGGCATATGTGGTAATTTTAAACTCAGCTCTGAATTCCATAAGCTACTTAGATATCGTATGTTTAATCACTGAATAAATCAAGACTTATGTTGTAAAAGGATTTGGCCTTCTACCATAGTCCCTTGACCCTTCCAAAATTAAGGAATTTGGAGCTTGTCAATTTGAAAAATGGGGTTTCTGAAAAGTCTTTTGAAAATCTGGACACAATCCCTCTATATTTTCTAATAAGACTATTTCCCATGAAGTAGGGTATGACATACAAACCTGTCTTTCTAGACAGGGTGTGAGAAAAGTCATCTTAATCAAGACTGGGAGATCATCTGGTTGTTCATAAACAATCCAAAATGGTTCCCAAACCTGGAGGGAGAGAGTCTGTCCATTCTGAAATGATTCGTAAAGCTCATATTTAGGGAAAAGGCAGATAAATTTAGTCACTTTTAAGATGATTTCTTTCTTTCTCACAAGGCTATAAATGCTTGCACAGTCACTTTTCTGGATGTCTGCTTCAATTGGACTGAAATATATAGTAGTGGCTTCAGGGAGTTCCCTTCTGGTGGGCTTGTAAGATAGCAAGTCACTAGGCCATTATCAAGGTAGACGAGGGAAAGAATTTGGTTTTCATGGGGGCCAAATCTCAGACTTCTATGAGAAATTGGACTGACTATTGATGACTAAGGGCAATTAAGTAAGCCTAATAAAATAACCCACTTAAGGAAAAGGGAAGAGGATATGTTTAAAGTAATGTAAGCAAACTTAAGTCTTCTGCAAATTAAGGAAGGTCATATTTGCAGCTCCAGTTCTCTATGAGTCCTGAGGAAGAAAAGAACAAATAAGGAAGGAGATAAGTGAGGAAGATGGAAGAAAGAATGATGCATCTCAAAGACTGAGAAGTAGACTTGAAGTCCTAACTGACCAAGAGCACCTCATTGCTATCAAATGTTAAATCTTCAGTATTTTATGATTTTTTTATGGAAAAGAACAGATTACACACACACACACACACACACACACACACACACACACACACGCTTTGTGAAACATTGAGCTGAAGACCTGATCAAAGGGGCCAGGCAGAGTGAAGCTATTTTGCTAGAAGAGCATTCCCTTATAGCTGCCATTACCACCAGGGTGATTCCAAGCATAGATTGTGTAACACAATACTTTTGGAGTGCTTATTTCTCCATGAAGTAGGAAGGCAGTATAGCATAGTGGAGCTAGTACTAGTTTGAAAATAGGATTGAATCTCTAAGTCTCTTCCAATTCTTAAAATTTATTTACACTACATCTTTGACAAGAATCTACCCACAAGGTTGTTGTATGATTCTACTTACCTCATTTAGAAGGCTTAAACAATATACAAATGTAAGTTATTTTATTATTATTATTATTATTATTATTATTATTATTATTATTATTATTATTATTATTATTTGATGGCAGCGTTACCCTATAGGAATTTAGAATAGAAGAGGATATTAGAAATATCCCAATCCCATCTTATCACCTATGAGGAAAATGTGACCCAGAGAGTTTATGACTTTCTTAAGGTTGACCAAGAAGTTCATATTAAAGCTAGGATTAGAAACCAAAGCTTTTTGGCACAAAATCCAGGTTTCTTTCTGCTATATTTTGCTATGTGGAAAATATAACAGGGTTTATGAAAGTTTTGAATTATGCCTGCTTATTCTTAAAAATTTCAATCAGTATCTTTACTAATGATCAACTAAAATTTTGCCTTGATATTTATATGTACCCACTATGGAGCAACTGAATGGAAAAATCTCCTACAATAAGCAGCTCACATTTCTATTTGCTCCTTTCTCTTGGTTAGATTTTTTAAAAAAGACTTTAGTATACTGAAGTTCTCGAACAATTCTAATATGTTCCAGAAACAGGAGGCTTAGACTGTGAAGTTACAAATAAACAAACTGCATTCTGCATTGTCCTAGGGATGATAGGGGTTCACAAAAAATAAACTGCTTTTTAACAACCTTGTCAGATCCTATGTGAAGGAAAGATGGGTGCATGAATGTGTCTGGGCAAGATATTGCCTTATAATTGTGAATTATGGATAAGAAATCCACATTTTTCTACTGAATCCATGTAGCACTAATGCCTCCTTTAGAATATTTGGATTCTCCATTACATAAGTTCATTATAAGTAGTGAAATAGATGACTGAAAGGCATTTATAATTCATCCTATATGAAGCTGCCTTGATATTAGCTGTAGGTCATGAAATTTTTCTGATGCTCTTCGCATAGATATAAAGCCAATGTGCAGAAGATTGTTAAAGCAGTGAAACTAAGCTTTCAGTTGTTCATTATCAAATCGCTGAAGCTATGACGAAACTTTGAAATTTATGAAAGGTATCTCATGCATAATAAAGAAGATAACATGCATTTTAGCTCTACTTATGGGTCTTAAGTACTCCTGCGTGATATTGAAGCTGTCCATGAGAATTATAGCAATCATAGCCCTGGGTAACAAATTTGTTAACTCTGTGGACATGTTAGCATATGGTGAATTAACCTTTTAAAATATTTTTGTATTTCTCGGAACAGAAATATGATAAATCAACATTAACTTCTGCTCTGTTATTAAAAAGAAAGGGGATAATGATGAACTCTTTTTGGGGGGCAAACATTTTCATACATATGCAAATACTTAAATAGATATATGACCTCCCTAATATGGATATTCTGTAGAGATGAAGATCTCAATCTATCCACACATCCAATCCATTCATCAGTATGTCCATATATGTGGATCATACATATACATATATGAATGCATACAAAGACACAGAAAATACTAATAATATATGCTTTGTATTCCTAGTACTTGGAAAGCACTTAATAAACACTCATTTACTGAGTGACTGATTTACATATGTAAATGTATGTATATACATACACACGTCTCTATATACACATATATGCATGTGTACTTATAAACATGTGTGCATATACATATGCACATATTCACACACATTTATCTATCTATATATACATACATAAATGCTTAATGAGCATTCACACAAACTTAGGGGAACAAACTGGACCCAGACTTGAAAGAGAAAATGAATGTATGTTTTAAGAAATTGGAAAGCTATGTTAATGTCTCCAAACTATTTGAAATAAAGCTCCATGTATCTAATAACAATATTATTTTAGGATTATTGTGTGATTGTGAGACACCCATAAACTTCAAAGATATTTAATTCAAAATCACCCAAAGAGTAATGGAAATATCTATTTATATATATAACAGATGCAAGCAAGATACTATAGTACATAATAAAAAAGAATTGATTTTAAAAAGAGGTGTAAAGAGTATAACCAAGAAAATATGTGAGTGAAAATGAAAACCATCCAGTCAAGTGGCAAGACTGAGGGATGACTGAGAGACAGCCTATAATTTTTAAATACATTCACATGATGACAAATAGGGGAGCTCTTCACTATGTTGACTGGATCCTTTGTCACCCTCCACCCCCACAATGCTAGACTTATGGGAAGATACAGACATGAATTACATAGTTTGTAATCTATACAAAAATTTGGGGAGAAAATTATCCTACTAACTAAATGAACTGACATTTGGGGATGAATTCTTTTTTGATGTAACTCCTTAAATGTTTTCTTTTATTCTGGATCCATATAGTTGCCATTCCCCACAGTGTTAAAGGGTTAATTTTTTTGTAACTTTAGAAGTAATGTGACTTTGTATGACTAAAGATGCTACTAGCTATGAAAGATAAAGTCACAGAACAGTAGAACTTATAGTTGGAAGAGAACTTAAACTTTGTCTAATCCAATTACTTTATTAAACAAATGAAGAAAAATGAACTTTTGAGTCATTGAAAGCCAGTTTTGAAACTGGCTCATATTGAATATGACCATAAATGGCAATTTGAATAGTGATTCAGTGAGTATAATCAAGTTGAAATAATAATTCTAAATAATTTGACTTGAGGTGTCAGACAGATCATTTTAGGGCCCTGTGTACCCTGTGATGCTTTCCAGTGTGGTTGTAACCTGATTAACATGTAATTGGGAAATATTTAGCAAAATAAGTAAATAACAATAACACACAGATAATTTACATTTTAAAACAAGGCCAATGTGTGCTTTGCAGGGATCCTCACGCATAGTTTAGGGCTCCCTCTTTTTAATTTAGTTTAACAACACTTAATTAGTCCTTTTTAAATTCCTTCTTGAATATTCCCCTTCTTCTTCTTTTGTCCAAACAACTGAACTCACTATTACATTATTGATATGATTATTCCAGCTCTCTGCCTCTTTGACCTTTGTAGACAGAAGCAAATCGGACATAACTATAAAGTTTGGTTGTTCCCGTTGATTGTAGCTTATTAAGATGGCCCTGACAGCAGCAGGGCCAATTGTTTCTTGTTTTCAAATATTCTTGGGGTATATTAAATTATTTTATAAAAATGTGGTCAAGAGGTAGAGTTAGAATCCCACACTGTTAGATAATAAATAGATGTATAAAATACATTTAGAGAATGGAAGAAATAATTCACCCACATTACAAAGGCATGGTATAGAAAGAAATAAATTGAATAAGAAAAACAATATACAAAATGATTACAATAATAAAATAAAAACAGCACTGAATGGCAGCTGGTTGATTTCTTATTTCTCCTATTGCTTTAACAGATAGTGACACACTTCTCTCCTCTCTTTAGAGATGTGGAGAACTATGATTATGGAATATTGCACATTCAGTAGCTATATTGATTGGTTTAGTTTGAATGAATTTGTAAGAACAGAAAAAGTTGACTTTTGTTAATAAGAAGATTTCTAATGAGGGGTAGGTTAGGAAAACACTATCTTATAAAAATAAAAGGCACCAATAAATTCTATAAAGCCTACAAAACAATGAACCACTTATTGAAACTCTCATGTTCTGTGTTTGTTTCCAGTATGGTCTGGCCATGTTTTGTGGAGCACTACACGGATAGGAAGTGCCATTTGCGAGAGCCGGATTAGGAGAAGCTCTATACACTCTTCCCTAATGACTATGATAAAACTCCACAGGAAAGATAGGAGTGAGTAGCATTTCCTCATTGCCCAGCATCATTCTGAGAAGTGGCAAGAAGATGGCCAAGGAACAAAGCAAAGTGTGGCAGAGTCTGATGAGGAAAGCAGGCACACTGGCCAGGACAGCCACGCTTCAGGGAGCAATTCCAGGGAAAATCCCTGATCCAATGACTCTGCCTCTGCAAGAAGGGGCAGGCTCCAAGCTCAGATTCTCCTTAAAACTATGAGTCAGAGTCCCTATGCAGTGAGACCAATCTTGTACCTGCCATCTATACCACGAAGGAGTCCCTCTCTTTTTGACACAGGGATCATGAATTTCTCCTTCTTTTCAATGATGACAAGTAGAGACAAGTAGATCCTGCATCCAAGAACAACTTTCTATTCATTAGTAATGTGGATACAAAGACTTAAAAAAATACCATCCTCAAAGAGGCTGCATTCTACTGGGGGAAACAACACTAACATACAGGTAAATGCAAACTACCTATGAGATAACTACCAAGCAGCTATGTGGGGGAGGGGCAGGATGTACTACTAGGAGTGGTGCTAGTGGGATAGGCTTCATGTAGAAATGATCTTGAGCTGAACTTTAAAGTACATTAGGGATTCTATTTAGATAGCTAGATGGTATAGTGAATAGAGCATTGGGCCTAAAGGTAAGAAGATGTGAGTCGGAATTTGCTCTCCAACACTTACTAGCTGTGTTACTTTGGGCAAATCCCTTGAGCGCTGTTTGCCTCAGGTACTCATCTGTAAATGGAGACACTGGAGAAGGAAATGGCAAACTGCTTCAGTATTTTTACCAAGACAATACAATAGACGAAATACATGAGGTCACATAGAGTTGAACATAACTGAACGACATTAACAAGGTATTCTAAGTATCAAAAGCAATGAGCAATGACAGACTAGGTATGGAAGGTAGCCCATTCAATGGCACACCTCTCCAATGTGTGTCTCTCTCTTTGTTCATATCCATAAATCTGAAAGTTACAACAGAATGCCTCCTGTTGCCTACTATAACAATCTTGCTGCCAATATACCCCTTTATGTCTTCTCTGACATCTCAAATCATTCTAGTTAGTGTATGTTATATTCTTAATCTTTCACCATCTTTTCCTACTTCTGTTAATCCAACCTTCAGAAAATCCCTATTGTGTTTGATCCCAGCAAGTCTCTTCTATCATTCTTTAAAAAATATTTGTGTTACATCAAATATTACCAATTATATGTAAAATTAGCATTTTTTTAAATTTTGAGTTTCAAAATCTTTCCCCTTCCATCTTCAACCTCTTGAGAAGTCAAGCAATATATCAATTTTACATGTGAAGTCTTTCAAAACATTTCTGTATAACCACATTGGGAAACAAAACACACAGAAAATCTCAAGAAAAATAAAGTAGCAAAAGTATGCTTCAATCAACACTCTGAGTGTAGTTCATAAGTTTTCTCACTGGAGGTAGATAGCATTTTTCATCATGGGTTCTTTGGAATTGCCTTGAATAATGACAAGACAATGATGTCTTGATAAGAGCAACCCCATGTTTTTTCATAGCTGATCATCTTCACAGTATTGCTGTTACTATATTTATAGTTTGCCTAATTCTGCTCACTTCACTTTGCATCAGTTCATATGTCTTCTCAGATTTTTTAAAACCATCCTGCTCATCAATTCTTATAGCACAAAAGTATTTCATCACAATTCTATGCCACAACTTACTTAGTTATTCACCAGTTGATAGGGATTCCCTCAATTTTCAATTCTTTGCCACCATTAAAAAAACTGCTATAAATATTTTTGTTCGAATAGTTTTTCCCTTTTTCATTGATGTCTTTGGGATACAGACGTACTAGTGATATAGCTGTATCAAAAGGTATTGATCTCCCTTTGGGCATAGTTCAAATCACTAATCAGTAGTGATTTGGAGCATTTTTAATGTCACTCCTGAGAGGTTTGATATCTTCTGAAAATTCCCTGTCTGTATACTTTGACCATTTATCAGTTGGGAAATGGTTTGTATTTTTAGAAAGTTGATCAGTTCCCTAAATGTTTGAGAAATGAGTCCTTTATCAGAGAAATTTTCTGTGAAATTTGCCCAGTTTTCTTTTTCCTTCTAGTTCTGGAAGCTTTAGATTTGCTTGCCCGAAATCTTTTAAATTTGATATGATCAAAATTATCCATTTTACTTTCTGTTTTCTTTATCACTTATTTGGTCATAAACTCTTCCATTGTCCATAGATTTGAAAGGTATATTTTTCCATGCCCCTCTAATTTACTTATGACATCATCTTTTATATCAAAATCATTCATCCATTTGGACCTTATCTTGGATATGGTGAGAAATGTTGGTCTATGTATAGTTTCTTCCAAATTACCTTTCAGTTTTCCCAGCAATTTTTGTCAAATGCTGAATTCTAGCCCTAAAAGCTTGAACCATTTGGTCAATCAAACACTAAATTACTATGGTTATTTACTTACATATATTTTATACCTAAGTCCTTCCACTGATTCATTACTCTTTTCATATTTCATTTTCATAACTAGTACCAGATTATATTCATTATTATCACTTTATAATATAGTTTGAAATCTTGAACTACTACATTACTTATGTTCAATTTTTTTTTCCATTGATTCCCTTGGTATTCTTTTTTTTTTTTTTTTTTTAAGCAATTGGGGTTAAGTAACTTGCTCAAGGTTACACGGCTAGTCATTATTTATGCGTGGGGGCTCATTTTCTGAGGCCGGATCTGATCTCGGGTCATCCAAACTCCGAGGCCGGCTCTCTTACTCACTGCGCCACCTAGCTGCCCCTTTAGGGCAATTGGGGTTAAGTAACTTGCCCAAGGTTACACGGCTAGGTTTTTGTTTGTATGGATTAAGTGTCGGAGGCCGGCTCCGAACTCAGGTCCTTCTGATTCCAGGGCTGGCGCTCTATTCACTGCGCCACCTAGCCGCCCCCCCTTGGTATTCTTAAGCTTTTGTTCTCCAAAGCAATTTTGTTATTATTTTTTAAAGAAAATAAAAATAAAAGTAGACTTCAAAATGTATTCAGACACCATCGGTTATTTCTGTGGGGATGGATAGCATTTTTCATGATAAATCATTCAGAGTCATCTTGGATTGTTGTATTGCTGAGAATAGCTAAGTCACTCACTCACAACCAATCATTATACAATATTGCTGCTACTTTGTTCACAGTACATTTCACTTTGCAAGTTCATGCAAGTCTCTCCATTTTTTGAAAGCATCTCACTCAGCATTACTTATAGTACAACAGCATTCTATCATAAGCATACACCACAATTTGGTCAACTGTTTTCCAACTGATGGGCATCCCCTCAAGTTCACATTCTTTGTCCCCCAAAAAGAGTTGCTATAAATATTCTTGTATGTAGAGGTCCTTTCTCTTTTTCGTTTTTTATCTCTTTTGGGATAAAGATGCAGTAGTGGCATTGCTAGGTCACATTGCGTGCATGGTTCTATAGTTCTTTAGGTGTAGCTTCAAATTGCTTTATAAAATCAGTTTAAAACTCCACCAAGAATGTATTAACATTTCATTTCCCCCACATTTCCTCCACCATTTGCCATTTACCTTTTCTATCCTGTTAATCAATTTGATAGATATGAGGCAGTACTTCAGAACTGTTTTAATATATATTTCTCTAATCCAGAGAATTTCTTCATATATATTTATAGATAGCTTTGATTACTTCATCAGAAAAATATTCATATCATTTGATCACTTATTAGGTGGGGTATGGTTCTTATTTTTTATAAATTTGACTCTATATTTATGAGAAACGAGGCCTTTGTAAGAGAAAATTTCTTAAATTTCTTTTTTCGCAGTTACTATTGCTAACTGTATTTCCCTCCAAGCTATTCCCCTTGTTCATTCTATTCTCTCTCCCCCTACTTTTCCATAGGGTAAGATAGATTTCTATGGTCAATTGAATGCATGTGTTATTCCCTCTTTGAGTCTATTCTGATGAGAGAAGGGTTTACTCACTCCTCCCCAACTCCAGCATTTTCCCCTCCAATGTCAAAACTTTTTCTTGCCTCTTTGGTATGAGAAAATTTACCCTATTCTACCTCTTCCTTTCTCTTTCTCCAGGTACATTCTTCTCCCACCCTAGATATTATCCCTTCATTTTCAACTAACACTTGTGTCCACTATCTATATATACTGCTTTTAATTACCCTAATAATGAAAAAGGCACTTTACAAGTACCATATTCCAGTGTAGGAAAGCGAGCAATTTAGCTTTATTAAATTCCTTATGATTTCCCTTTTCTTTTTACCTTTTTTTTTTTGGAAGAGGGGAGGCAAGACAATTGGAGTTAAGTGACTTGCCTAAGTGTAATGCCAAACAGAGGCAACTTCCAAGGTTTGGAATACCAGCATAGTAACTCTATATTTTATTCAGTGACAAAACAAAACATTCATAGAACAGAGAAAATCAAAACATAGCATTCACCAAGTGTAATTCAATAATTTCCAAGTACTACTCTACCCCTAGGCAGTATATTCATTTAGTCAATCACAAAGTCTCTCTTCTCAAATGGAGATTAGTTTCCAATCATAAACAAAATATATTCATTTGGTCAGTCACAGAGCACAAAAAACCAAAAGTTTCCCACCCCTGGATCACAACTGAATCACAATTATCATCAGTTAACCCCAAGCACCTTTGCAAAAAGGGCAGTGGAGAGCACAAAGGCCATCTACAACAAGGTTCTGATATCATTACAGTATTTAATACCCAAAGCGAGGTCTTTTCTTCATCTTGACCCAAGGTAAGTTCTCAGCAATCTCTGTGTCTGGGGGGACAAAGCTTAACAAAGCCGCAGTTACACTGACAGTGTCCTCATCAATTCACTCTCTGCCTGCAGAACAGTCTCAGGACCCCTGAAAACATCAGCAAGAACCTCTTCCAGCATTTCTATAAACAGACAAGATAATCCTTCTTTGGGGCTTTTGAACCAACAGCAAGGTTCCAGGACCTCTGCAACAACAGTACTGTCCTTTACCATCAGATGAATCTGGCAAAACAATATCAAAAGAGACAGACAGACATCATAGTTATGTCTCCTCAGTCCTTGGCAGCTGGGGTGGGGGGCAGTCTCAAAAGTCCTGGGCGGCTCCAACTGGCCCTCAGCCATCCTTTCTCTCTCTCTTAACCCCAGAATCCTGATTCCAAAAGTTCTTCTGCCTCCCTCTGTTTGGGCCTTATTGTCTTTCATACTGTATTTCACTGCATAATCATTGCATATTTATAGCAAATTTTTTTGGCCAAAAAGTGGGTATGACCATTATGTGAAGCTTTAAAAAATTGTGCTGGCATTACTTAAAAAATAATTTATTACTAAACCATTATTGGGACAAGATTAATATGCATGAACATAATTTAAAATCGAATACTGATAAAATGTGCACACTGAGAAATCTAGCCTTGAGGCTTGCAATGTGCAGGAGATAAATGCATATCCGTATGGCACTGGTGAATACACAGCTCTATGCATACCTTTTGTTTCCCAAATGCTTTATTGACTTTTGGTTTACATCGTTCATTTCCACCAGATTTTGAGTTACAATTTTTCCCCATTTTTCCCCTACCCATCACCACAGAATAGTAGTCCCATGGGATATTCCCTCATACAATCTGTTCTCTCCCATCTCTTCTCCCATAACCCTTTCAAATTTTCCAGTAGGGCAAGGTGAATCCTCATGCCCCAATGCCTGCACATCTTATCTCTGAATTATATATGAAATAGTATTAATCATAGTATTTGTATATTTTGAAAAATTTTGATTATAAAGGAAGATAAGCAACTCAGTATGCCCTCTCTCCATGTATATCTGTAAACATATAAACACACATACACATATGTATTCATATGACCATACACCTTTCTTCCATTATTTTCATACTGAGAAAGATTTCATCAGTCACAGTTATTGTTTCTCCATATAGGAATGTAAATAGTTCAACTTTGATAATTTCCTTTTGATTTCTTTTCCCTGTTTACCTTCTCAGCCATCTGTTGCTTCTTGTGTCTGGATGTCAAATTTTCTATTCAACTCAGGTTTTGTCCTCAAGAATGCTTGAAAGCCCTCTATTCCACTGAATGACCATATTTTCCCCTGAAAGAAAATACTCAGTTTTGTTGGGTAGGTGATCCTTGGGTTTATTCCCAGTTCTTTTGCCCTCTGGAATACCGTATTCCATGCCCTTCCATCCCTCAGTGTAGAAGCTGCCAGGTCCTGGGCTATTCGGATTGTGTTTCCACAATATTGAAATTGTTTCTTCCTGGCTGCTTGTAGTATTTTCTCCTTGATCTGGGGATTCTGGAAGCTGGCTATAATATTCCTGGGAGTTTTCTTTTTGGGATCTTTTTCAGGAGGTGATCTGTGGATTCTTTCAACCTCTATTTTGCCCTCTGGATCTAAAACATCAGGGCAATTTTCCTTGAGAATTTCTTGAAGGGTGATTTCTAGGTTCTTTCTTTGATCATGGCTTTCAGGTAGTCCAATAATTTTTAAATTGTCTCTCCTGGATCTATTTTCCAGGTCAGTGGTTTGTCCCATGAGATATTTCACATTGCCTTCTAATCTTTCATTTGTTTGGATCTGCTTAACAGCATCTTGATTTCTCATAAAGTCATTAGCTTCCATTTGCTCCAGTCTAACTCTGAAGGAATGAATCTCCTCAGTGAACTTTTGAGATTCTTTTTCCATCTGGCAAATTCGGTTTTTTAAGGCATTCTTCTCCTCATTGCCATTTTGGGCCTCCTTTGCCATTTGAGTTAGTCTATTTTTTAAGGTGTTGTTTTCCTCAATTAGGCTGTTGACCCTCATTTCATACTTTTCCTGCATCCTTCTCATTTCTCTTTCCAATTTTTGCTCCACTTCTCTTATTTGATTTTTAAAGTCCTTCTTGAGGTCCTCTATGGCCTGCACCCCACTCATGTTTTCCCCTGGGGCTTTTGGAGCAGGACTTCTGACCTCACAATCCTTTTCCCGCTCTATGCCCCCAAAATAGGAGTCTAGGATTTCATTTTTCTGTTTAATTTGTTTCCTTTGCCTTGGCATGTTGCCACTTAATTACTTGACTTTTGGGCTCATTACCACACTATGACTCTGTTGCCAGACAGGAATTTTTGTCTCGAATGTGTGGGAGACAACTTCTGTTTCTGGAAGCTGGAAGCCCACCCACGACCTCCACCCCAGATCACAATCCAGATCCCGGGAGGTTAAAGCAAGAGCGATTACCCCCCAAGACTGACTGCTGCATCTCCCTACAGTTCTCAGGCCGGGAGCTGGAGCTGCCTCTGAAAACTACAAAATGGCGGGTCTCCTCAGTAGCTTCTAGACCCCAGGGGAGGAAGCCAACACATTCCTCAAATACTGGTCCCAAAGTCCATAGGGCACTAACCTCTCACTTTGTCCTAGGCATGTCTATGTTGATAATTCTGGAATCACCACAGCTGCTGGTGTTCTGGGGTTTCTCTAGCTGGCAGCTGGCCCTGACGCCCTGAGGCTAAAACCTTGGCTCATGCAGACCTGGGCTTGGTTCAGCTCAGCTCGGCTCCGCTCCACTCCCTGTGCACTTCGCGCTGCCGGCTCCCAGACCACTGAGCTGATCCTTCCTGCAGGGCTGCTGGGCTGTCCTCAGAGGGCAGTTAGCTTCTCTGCGTCTTTCTGTGGGTGCTGGGGCTCCAGAAGTTGTTCAGAGTCCCCTTTTACATAGTTTGGATGAAATCTGGGGGCAGAGCGGCTTGGATGAGCTATTTCTACTCTGCCATCTTGGCTCCAGCCCCCTTGAGAAATTCTTGAAGGATGATTTCTATATTCTTTCTTTGATCATGGTTTCAGGTAGTCCAATAATTTTTAGATTGTCTCTCCTAGATTGATTTTCCAAGTCAGTGGTTTTCCACATGAAATATTTCACATTTCCTTCTATTCTTTCATTCATCTGGATTTGTTTAATAACATCTTGATTTCTCATAAAGTCATTAGCTTCCATTATCTCCAGTCTAATTCTGAAGGAATGATTCTCCTCTGTGAGCTTTTGAGATTCTTTTTCCATCTGGCAAAATCGGCTTTTTAAGGCATTCTTCTCCTCATTGCCTTTTTGAGCCTCTTTTGCCATTTGAGTTAGTCTATTTTTTAAGGTGTTATTTTCCTCATTTAGTCTGTTGACTGTCATTTCATACTTTTCTTGCATCTTTATCATTTCTCTACCCAGTTTTCCCACCACTTCTCTTTTCTTCTTCTTAAGGTCTTCTATGGCCCCTAACCAGCTCATATTTTCATTTGGGGATTTTGGTGCAAGGTTCTGACCTCACAGTCCTCCTCCTGTTCCATGCTTTCTTCCTCTTTGCCCCCAAAATAGGAGTCTAATGTTGAATTTTTCTGTTTATTTTATTTTATTTCCTTTGCCTAGGCATGTTGCCATCAGCCAGGGGAACTTCAATCCCAAACGCTGGGGTTTTCTCAACTTCTGGAGGTATTAGTTGGGTGGCCTCTGTGAAGCCTCCATATGCTCTGGCAAGCTTGTCACATATCCCAAAACCTCCACCCCAGACTGCAATCCAGATCCAAAAAGGGTAAAGCAAGAGCAATTGCCCCCCAGACTGATAGCTATATCTCCCTACAGTTTATAGGCCAGGAGCTGAAGCTACAACAGGGCACTGTGGTACAAGCTGTGCCAGCTCCACGGGGGCTTCTCGCCCCTGGGGGAAAGAGGCCACATGCTCTCCCAACCATTCGCAAAGTCTATAGGGCACTGACCGCTCACTTTGTCCTAGGCATCTATGTGTTGATAATTTGGGAAATGCCACAGCTGCTGGTGTTCTGAAGTCCCTCCAGCTGGCTGCTAGTCCACCCACCCTGGGCCTAAAACCTCAGATTCATGAGGACCTGGGCTCGGCTCCGAGAGTGCTTTGCTGGCTGCTCCATGCCAGGCAGCCTGGCTGTCCTCAGTGGGAAGTTAGCATCTCCATATCATTTTGTGGGTTCCGGAGCTGCAGAGGTTGTTCAGAGTCCCCCTTTTATATTATTTTGAAGTAATGTGGGTGAGAGCTGTTTCTATTCTGAAGTGCTGTTTCTATTCTGCCTTCTTGACTCCCCATTTTTTAGGTTTTAAGGGGCATGAAGAAGGGAATTATGCCATGCAATGATTACACAATGACAGGTTATAAACCAAGTTTTGTATTGAAAAAAATAGGATATGGTGGGGGCGGAGCCAAGATGGCAGAGTAGAAACAACAAGTTCAAGACACTCTCCCCCCAGACTACCTCCAAACTATGTAAAAGAGCCCCAGCACCCACAGAACCACAAGAGAAGCTAACCTCCCACTGAGTACAGCCCAGCAGTCCTGCAGGAAGGACCAGCACAGCACTGGCAGTGCAGTGTGCAGTATGCGGGGAGCCAAGGACACTTCCGCCTGACTCGTGGTTTTAGCCCCAGGGCGGCAGGACCAGCAACTGGTTGGAGGTACACCATAACACCAGCAGCTGTGGCAATTCCAGAATTATCAACATAGATATGCCTAGGACAAAGTGAGAGGTTAGTGCCCTATGGACTTTGGGACCAGTATTTGGGGAATGTGTCGGCTTCCTCCCCTGAGGGTTAGAAGCCGCTGAGGAAACACGCCATTTTGCAGTTTTCAGAGGCAGCTCCAGCTCCTGGCCTTCGAATTGTAGGGAGATACAGTGATCAGTCATGGAGGTTAATCACTCTTGCTTTAGCCTCCCTGTAGCTAGACTGTGATCTGGGATGGAGGTTGTGGGTGGGTTTCCAGCTTGCCAGAAACAGAAGTTGTCCCCCCCAACACGTTCAGGACGAAAGTTCCCCTCTGGCGCCAGGCCATACTGTGGCAACAAGCCCAAAAGTCAAGTAATTGAGTAGCAACATGCCAAGGCAAAGGAAACAAATTAAACAGAAAATTGGAACCTTAGACTCCTACTTTGGGAGCAAAGAGGATCGAAGAATAGAGTGAGAGGAGGGCTGTGAGGTCTGAACTCCTGCTCCAGAAGCCCCAGGGGAAAACATGAGTGGGGTGCAGGCCATAGAGGACCTTAAGAAGGACTTTAAAATTCAAATAAGAGAAGTATAGGAAAAACTGGGGAGAGAAAGGAGAAGGATGGAGGAAAAGTATGAAATGAGGGTAACCAGCCTGACTGAGCAAAACAATACCTTAAAAAATGGACTAACTCAAATGGCAAAGGAGGCCCAAAAGGGTAATGAGGAGAAGAATGCCTTAAAAAGTCAAATTTACCAGATGGAAAAAGAATCTCCAAAGTTCACTGAGGAGATTCATTCCTTCAGAGTTAGACTGGAGCAAATGGAAGCTAATGACTTTATGAGAAATCAAGATGCTGTTAAGCAGATCCAAACAAATGAAAGATTAGAAGGCAATGTGAAATATCTCATGGGAAAAACCACTGACCTGGAGAATAGATCCAGGAGAGACAATTTAAAAATTATTGGACTACCTGAAAGCCATGATCAAAGAAAGAACCTGAAAATCACCCTTCAAGAAATTCTCAAGGAAAATTGCCCTGATGTTTTATATCCAGAGGGCAAAATAGAGGTTAAAATAATCCACCGATTACCCCCTGATAAAGATCCCAAAAAGAGAACTCCCAGGAATTTTATAGTCAGCTTCCAGAATCCCCAGATCAAGGAGAAAATACTACAAGCAGCCAGGAAGAAACAATTTCAATATTGTGGGAACACAATCAGAATAGCACAGGACCTGGCACCTTCTACACTGAGGGATTGAGGGGCATGGAAGATGATATTCCAGAGGGTAAAAGAGCTGGGATTGAAACCAAGGGTTACCTACCCAGCAAAACTGAGTATTTTGTTTCAGGGGAAATTATGGTCATTCAGTGGAATAGAGGGCTTTCAAGCTTTCTTGAGGAAAAGCAAGGGGAAGTGCTTGCAAGGGAGGGGAAGAATAGGAAGTCAAAAAGGCAAAACCACATTCTCATTGAATTTGGTTCTGGGAGAGAATGACATACATACTAAATGGGATATCTCAACCTGCAGCAGAATAGGGGGACGGGGGATGAGAGGAAGGATCATGGATGGGAGGGCATCCTTGGGGGAGGTGAGGTTGCAAGTACCCACTATAGAAGAGGGACAGGATCATGTAGGGAATGGACCAGGTGCGGCCTGGGATGAGTGGGAGGGAATTACAAGCAGTCTTGTACAATATATCTACTATGGTAATGTTTTGCATAGCTAGACATGTACAACATATACTGAATTACTTATCTACTCAGAGGGAATGGGTGACAAGAGAGGAAGGAAATGGATCTGAAATTCGAGGTCTTAAGATTAAATATTTCAAATATATATAAATACTATTATTAAAAAAATCTGAGTCACCACTTTATCATTCATTATTTTAAAGCCTTGCTACTTTATCTTTTAATGACTCAGTTTAAATCAATCAACCAATTTAAAAATAAATCAAACTAATATTTATATAAGTCTATAAGGCTCACTATTCATGAAGTACTCTGCTAGGTGTTGGGTGTATGAAGACAAAGAGACAGTCCTTGCTCATTGAGCTGACATAGTATAGGACAAAACAAAGTAGTCACATATAAATTTGTGACACAATCAATCCTCAACTTTCACTGGGGTAACATTCCTAGAAAAAAAAGAAAGTAAATACTTTCACAGTAGACATTAGTCAAGTTACAAAGGCATATTGTACTAGATGGGATGAGAAATGGTAAAGAAGAAATAAAACCAAACAATGAAAAGAAAAAAATAGGATATGGTGATTATGTTGTGGTGATGATTACTGGGTGAAATATGGCAGTCTCGGGGCAGATAGGTGGCGAAGTGAGTAGAGCGTTGGCCCTGGAGTCAGAAGGACCTGATTTGGATCCAGCCTCAGACACTTAACCCACATAACCAAAAACCTAGCTGTGTGACCTTGGGCAAGTTACTTAACCCCAAATTGCCCTCCAAAAATCAACAAAAAAAATATGGCAGTCTTCTCTTGCTCTCATTTCTTTGCCTATTTTTTCCCCTCTGAAATATCTAATTTTTCCTCTACCATTCTTATTGATATTGAAACTCACCCTTTTTTTTCTTAGCTCTCCCTATAATTCTTTTTGGACTTGTATCCAACTTACAAGATTTGCTTATAGTTATTTTGATTTTTTTCTTTTTTCGTTTGTGTCTTGGTCTCCCCAGTTATCATAGCTTGTTTTAATGGTGACTTTTTTCTGTGCTGATTTTTTCAGCTGAGTTCTTGACTTCAAATTTCATTTTTAAGTTGGATTTTTGCTCCTAGCAGGGGGTAAAGTGAAGGATACTGTTTCAAGCATTAGACTTTTTTACTTTGCTGTTTTTATAGGTAACTTTTGGAATTTGGAATTTTTTTGTGATTCTAAGTGTTGTGATTTGGGGCGAGTTGTGGATACTATTCTCCTTACTCAGGAAGAAACCTTTTGTTTATGATCAACCCCCCCCCCCCCCACACCACCTTTTTCCCTTACCCTTTGTTGGGTGGAAAGTATCTAGTGATAACCTTCTACATGTAAGATTCTGTATTTATGACATCAAGTATTATTCTATTCTACTCATATGATATGAGGTTTTTTAAAAAAATTATCTAATTCAATCAATAACAAAGATATAACACAAGGTAATAGTGTATTTTTCTAAGGAATTCAATATTATCACATGCCAAATTTCAATTCAGACAGACATATGCTCTCATTTTACTTTTAGTTATTTTTGAGTTTTTAGTATTTAAAATTTCTTTATAAGACATTCTGAAGCAGGTAAGTAGAAAGTTAATTGCAATCAGTTTCACAGCTTGTTTGATTATATTTTGTTTCAACTATTTCTGATTAATGAATGTTAAATCAATCAATTTAATGACCTGGGCAGGAGCTCAGTCAAATTCACCAGTGTCAATGGCTTTACAATGTAACATTGTAAACTTGAATAAATCAATTACCTTTACTGTGCCTCAACTTCCTCATCTGTATAAGAGTGTTGTTTCTTGCCAGCTGACTAAAGGAGGGAGTTAGCTCAGATGCTCTGTTGAAGCCCCCTCTAGTTCTACAAACTAAAATTTGCTGAACCCAGTAGAAATTTATTTGAATTTTTCTACAGCTTGCATTATGATATTTTATTGATTTCATGAAAATGTGATCCTTAGCATATAAATTGAAAGGAATATCAGAGAGTACATTGTCTGACTTTTTCCAGAATAGTGAGTTCTCTCTAAAATACCCTTAACAAATATGTACCCACTTTCTCCTTGAACATCTATAGTAATGAGGAACTCATTACTCCACCATGGTGGCCCATTCTATGTCTTGCACCAAAATTTATACCCTGTTTCAATGTCCCCCTTTGGGCCTTAGTTCTGCCCTCTTTCAAATATTTTAGAATGGTAAGTGGTCATCTTTTTTGAAGTAAATATTTCCTAAGAAGATACTGGATTTAATTCCATATTTTCAAAACTATCTTTGAGAGTAACAAAGATTTTAGCTCGTTTTGGCTCTTATTTAAAAAAATGAACCAACAGATTTCTTCACATTCATGAAGATGAAAAATCACTATTCTAGCTATGAGAAAGAATCAAATTAGAAAACTTTTGAATGTGAATCATTCCTCATGCTGACAAAGTCTTGATATGGCATATTTAATTAAGGAGAAATTCTTTATGCTTTTTTATGCACAAGGACTAGAAACATGAGTTATAATAGAAATAATTCTGTTTCTGGGCTTCTTGTGCTAAGTGTATTTGAAAGTGATGTGAATTAATGTTATATAATGAGTTTTACAATAAAATTAAAGACAACACATGGAAGAGATTTCTTATGGGTATGGTAAGATGATATTTATAATTCACTTGTTTAGTATTTATCATCATATTTCCAACTTGTATTAAATTTCACTTCACTTTTGATACTTAGTCTTTTCTCATTTATTGAAGATGAATGCCCCTTGATCCCTAAAATAATATCATAGTGGCCTTAAACATCATCTTTGCTCCAAACATCTATTATGAAAAGCGATTTACCATCCTTTTGGGAGACAGTTTCCATTCGGCAAGGTCACGATGGTGCTAATGTTTATCCTATTGATGAGGGGCCAGAAATGTTGAGGGAGAAACCCCTAAGGATACAGGGATCCTGAGACTAGAGTTCCCAGGGCAAGGTCACCTGGAATGAATGTACAGACTCAAGCATTCTTTAAGTCAAGGTGGCAAAGATTTATTGTTACACTATACAGCAGGTAAAAGTTCTTATTAAACCTGCAACCTTAGAGGGGTACAGTAAAGTTTATATAGAATAAACTATAGTAAAACATGTGCCAAATATACTAACTAGGTGAGTCAGAGTGGAATTAGGAAGTGGTTAAGGAGTAGTCAGTTCTTAAAGGAACACACACTATAAATATCTACTGGGCAGGGATTTTACCCAGAGTTCACTGGGAAATAACTCAGTTGGTGGGGGGAAGGCTACATAGAGGTGTGGTTTCAGACCTGAAATGTTACTGTCAACTAATGGTCAGGGCTGACTGAGAAATAACTAGACTGCCCCATCAATGTCTTGTTAGACAAGATAAACTTAAGGGAGTATACATATGACTAAGTCTAGGATATATATGATAAGTCAGTGAGTAGTAAATATATGTATGATGCAGTACACAGCCAGTTCAGCCAGTACACAGCTGGTTCAAACTACTAAATTTTATAGGTGCAGCTGGCTACTGTATCAGGAAAAGAGATAAGTATTCTACTAGGGCATGCTGCCCTTGGCCTGGAGAGAAAGTGCTTCAGACAGTGTTTTGAGGATAGGGAGATTTGAGGCTAGGGTGACATATGATTTTGGAACTGGGGCTCAAGCAGAGGCACCCAAGCACCCCATCACCATGTTGCAGCCCTTAAATTGAGAATTACCAGACTGAGGCTAGTGATTGTGGTACTGCATTATTCTATAGACCTCCTTGATAATTTTTTTCTATCTATGCTCTTTAATGAGGATTTAGCCATACAGAGGGTCAGTCTTAGTTAACTGAATGAAGTTTATTTTCAGCGGATCTCTTTCCTTTCATCATTCCCCCTAAATTTTTTATTTCCACTTCCCTTTTGCACACATGCACACCGTGAGACAAAGGATTATCTAGGTATAGAGCTAGTGAGAATTAGCTGATTATATTGAACTCCCTGGATTAAAACCCAGGAAAGTGGGAGAGCAGGGTAACTTAATAGAATACTACAAGACCTGTCAGCACTCCCGTATGCATTAGGAGAGTGAAGAAATAAGGTCTATTAATCAATAAAAAAGCATTTATTGGGTACCTATAAGTGTCAGACACCATAAGTATTGTTCAGTTAAAGGTAGATATAAAAAAGTCCCTACTTTCTGGGAGCTATTTCTCTGATTTGATCTGATCACTTTTCTGAATTCTAGGTTTCTGAACTCCACCTAGTTCCTTTTATGGGGAAAAAAAAGATCGCCCTCAGTGGATGGGCAGGAAGTCAGTTGACTTCTGACTTCTGACAGTCAACTGACAAGCATTTATTAGTTACCTACTATGAGCCAGGCTCTGGCTGGAAGAAAGGTGATTCAAGTTAAAAGGTGAGCTTCACTATGAGTGAAATAGAATTGTATAGTAATAATATTAGTGTAATGAGAGGCAATATGACTTAGTGAATAGAAATCTGGCCTTAGAATAAAAAAGACCTGAGTTCAAGTCTTGCCTCTGAATATACTGGTTGTAGGAGTCCAGGCAATTTTTAAACCTAGGTTACTCAGTGGAAAGCAGATCCCCATCTTGAATTGGTAAAGGGAATTTATTATACCAATTCAATCACAGTACATATATATATATATATATATATATATATGCAGTCACATGTATATATATATGTATATATGTGTGTGTATATATATATATATATATATACATACATAAAACACATACACATAGCACAATTGTTGTTTAGTAATTTTTTTCAGTCATGTCTGACTTTTCATTACCCCATTTGGGATTTTTCTTGGCAAAGATACTGGCATAGCTTGACATTTTCTTCTATAGTTCATTTTATAAAGGAAACTGAGCAAACAGGATCATATAGATGAGGTTGGATTTGAACAAAGGAAGATGAGTTTTCTGACTCCAGACTTGGTACTCCATCCACTGTGCAACCTAGCTTCCCTTACACATACAAAGCACAACATATATATGTGTGTGTGTATATATATATACATATATATATACACACATAGATATAGATACATACATATATATGTATATAGACATATATATATACACATAGATATAGATACATACATATATATGTACATAGACATATATATATATATGCCTAAAACATGCATATTGGTAATTAGATAATGCTAACAGTTATTTTTATAATGCTTACTGTGTCCAGGCATTATGTTGAACATTTTATGATTATTGTCTCCTTTGATCCTGGCAACAAGTCCTGCAAGGTAGGTGGTATAATCTCCATTTTACAGATAAGGATACAGAAGTAAACTGACTTTAAGTGAATCCACCAGGGTCACATAAACACTAAGTGTCTGAGGCCAAATTTCAAGTGAAGTCTTCCTGACCCCATTTCCAGCATGCTATCCACTACACCATCTCATTAGTTGCTAGATTTATCTAGATAGATTAGAGAGAGAGAGAGATTTAATCAGCATCAACATACTGTTTATACATAGCATTAAAATTCTATCCTTTGTTATTATGGATACAGCTAATAAGAGTCCATGTGCCTCAAGCCTTATTGCTAAGGTTGGACAGCCATAAACTGACCTGATTGAGGTCATAGTGAATGATCCCTGCCCCTGGTTCTATGGTACCATATTGTCTAGTATGGTATTGTAAACATAGCTTCAAGAAGATATACTGAGGAAACTATGGAACACTTTTATTTTAGGGACAATGCTATCTGATGTAGACAGTGTGGTCCCACATATTTGAAAAACCAGAAAGCAATGTAACATTATATAACCATGATCAGTTTATTCTGGAGGAGGAAAGCTGGGGCAAGGTGACTCAAGCCATGGGAAATATATGACTGTCATATATGATAGTATCTTTCCTTTGTGTTTATAAATCATACCATAGAAAATTTCCTTTTTGAGCCAAGATGGCAGAGTAGAAACAGGACTTCTGTGCAGCTAAAGCTCCCACTTTCACCAATCCATGTAAAAAGGGAGACTGAACAAACTTTGAAGGTACAGAACGCACAAAATGACACAGAGAAGCTAACCTCCTGCTGAGGACAGCCTGGCAGAGCAGCAGGGAGTAGCCAGCACAGGGCTCTGGTAGCTGACCCCAGCCCCATGTGAGCAAGAGATTTTTAGCCCCAGGGCAGGCCTGACCAGCAGCTGGCTGGAGGGATTTCAGAACACTAGCAGCTGTGGCCATTTCCAGAATTATCAACACATACATGCCAACGACAAAGTGAGAGGTGAGTGCCCTGTGGACTGTGTGACCAGTAGTGGGGAGAGCATTGGCTTTTGCCCTCAGGGTGAGAAGCTGCTGAGACACTTAGGCAAAGATGGTGCTTCACCTCCTTGTGTATGGACTGTAGGGGGAGCGGGGACCAGTCTGGGGGGTAATTGCTCTTGTTTAACCTTCTTGGACCTGGATTGAGGTGTTGGGTGGAGGTCCTGGAGTGCATGACCAGATTGCCAGAGCATGTGGAGGCTTCAGAGAGGCCAGCCAACTAATACCTCCAGCAGCTGAGAAAACCCCAGCATTTGGGACAAAGTTCCCCTGTCTGGTGGCAGAGACCTGTGGCAACAAGTAATTGAGTGACAATATGCCTAGGCAAAGGAAACAAAAGTCAAGTAATTGAGTGACAATATGCCTAGGCAAAGGAAGCAAAATAAACAGAAAAAACCCAGTATTAGAATCCTATTTGGGGGGCAAAGAGGATCGAAGTATGGAACAGGAGGAGGACTAGGGAATCAAAACTCCTGTACCAAAAGCCCCAAATGAAAATATGAGCTGGTTACAGGCCATAGAGGACTTTAAGAAGTAGATAAGAAAAGTGGAGGAAAAATTGGGAAGAGAAATTAAAATGATGCAATAAAATTATGAAAGGTGAGTCAACAGCCTAACTGAGGAAATTAATGGCCTAAATAATAAGACTAAATCAAATGGCAAAAGAGGCTGAAAAAAGCAACGAGGAGAGGAACGCCTTAAAAAGCTGAATTTTCCAGATGGAAAAAGAATCTCAAAGGCTCACTGAGGAGAATCTTTCCTTCAGATTTAAGATGGACAAAAGGGAAGCTAGTGACTTTTTGAAAAATCAAGATGCTGTTAAGCAGATCCAGACAAATGAAAGAATAGAAGGCAATGTGAAATATATCATGGGAAAAACTACTGACCTGAAGAATAGATCCAGGAGAGACAATTTAGAAAATTATTGGACTACCTGAAAGCCATGATCAAAGAATGAACCTAGAAATAACCCTCCAAGAAATTCTCAAGGAAAATTGCCCTGAAGGCAAAATAGAGGTTGAAAGAATCAACTGATCACCTCCTGAAAAAAGATCCCAAAAAGAAAACTCCTAGGAATATTATAGACAGTTTCTGGAATTCCCAGATCAAGGAGATAATATTACTAGCAGCCAGGGAGAAGCAATGTGAATATTGTGGAAACAAAATCAGGATAACACAGGATGTGGCAGCTTCTACGTGGAGGGATTGAAGGGCCTGGATTATGATATTCTGGGGGTCAAAGGAGCTGGGATTAAAACCAAGAATCACCTACCCAGAAAAACTGAGTATTATGTTTCAGGGGAAAAGTATGGTCATTCAGTGGATTAGAGCACTTTCAAGCATTCTTGAAGAAAAAAACAGAGTTGAATAGAAAATTTGACATTCAGACACAAGAAGCAAGAGATGCTTGAGAAGGTAAACAGGGAACAGAAATCATGAGGAACTTATCAGAGTTGAACTATTTACATTCCTACAGGGAAAAACAATGACTGTGACTGATTAAACTTTTCTCAATATGAAAATAGTTAAAAGGAATAGAAATATATATATATATATATATATATATATATATATATATATATATATATACGTGTGTGTGTGTGTGTGTAGTCTTTATCAGAGGGTATATAGGCACAAGAATACATATGTGAATGTGTGTGTGTATATATATGTTTACAGATATACATAAATAGAGGACAAAGGACCAATTAAATGGGAAGGGATGATGCTTAAAAGGTGAAATCAAGAGTTGAGAGAGGAATATAATGAGAGAGACAGAATGGGGCAAACTATCTCATATAGAAGAAGCAAGGGAAAATGGTTACAATGGAAGGGAAGAACAGGAAGGCACAAGGGAATGGGTCAACCTTATAATCATTGAATTTGGCTCAGGGAGGGAATGGCATACACACAAAATAGGGTATCTCACCCTATAGGAGAGTAGGGGGAAGGGGATATGAGAGGGGAAGATAGAAGGATGGGCAGCCTAGGTGGGAGGGAAGTAGGAAGCACACACTTTTGAAAAGCAGCAGGACCAAAGTGGAGAATAGATAGGGTGGGAGGTGGGATAGGAGGGAGGGAAATGTAGTCAGTCTTCTACAATATATCTGCTATGGTAATGTTTTGCATTAGCTACACATGTACAACCTATATTGAGTTGCTCCTCTTCCCAGTAGGGGTAGGTGACAAGGGAAGAAGGGAATGAATTTGGAATTCAAAGTTTAAAAACCAAATTTTTAAAATATATCTATATCTATATCTATCTATCTATTTATCTGTCTATCTATCTGTCTATATACTATTATCAATACTATTTTATATGTAATAGGGAAATAAGAGGAGGGTATATCCTGGGGTCTGTTATTTTGGGGAGGTGGGTAGGGGAAAAACGGGGAGAAAATTTGTAACACAAAAACTGGCAGAAATGAATGAAGTAAAATAGAAGTTAATAAGGCATTTGAAAAAATGAATAAATACTGATTAAATTGAAAAAATAAAAAAAGAAAAATTCCTTTTAAACCTTCCATATAAGGCTAGCCCCATCCAAGCCATGGAAATTATATTTATTTTTTCTTCTCAAATACCTGAGGTGAAGTGGAAAATGTATGGCCTTTACCAAGCCACTAAATGAAAGAAGCAAAAGCTTAGCAAGTTGGCCAATCAGCAAGTATTTATTCAGTGCTAAGGGAATTGAGGGGATTAGGACAGCAAGTGGTTAATTATGGGAATGGAGTGAACTGGACTGACTCAATCTTGTGGCTCAATTCTGGAGCTTGCTCTGTTTCCATTAAATTTTGGGTCTAGTCCAGTTTCTGTTCTGTGGGAAAACTTTATTCAATTGTGGGAATCAAAAGAAAATCTTATTACATTGTTTGACCTCCCCTACCTGCTGCTTGGAGACCCTAATTAAGAACCCATGTTATACTGACCAGAATTGAAGTCAGTTACAAAGACTGATGCAAGGAGTTTGCCCATAATTGCACATCTCAAGCAAGTCATACTTCCTATCTGAAATCTGCCCCTGTACTGATCCATCAGTTATTGTTTCCATGTTCCTTTGATTATTTACAGACACTTTGGGGAATGGGACACCTCTTTTTCTGAACTGAGGGAATTGTACCTATACAATCTCCCCTTCCAAACCTGGAAAGTCCCTAATCTTTCCTCCAACTGGAAATCAGATTACCTACTTTCCTTCTCATGAGTAATCTTATTTGATCAATAGTTTTAAGGTATAAAAACTTCTCTCCCCCTGTGTTCAGAGTCCAACCCTAAACTGAGAAAGGGGCCTGGTCCCAGTTTATTAGGCAATTGGCATGAATTTCTTAATAAATTCATACACATAGATTAACATACATATGTATTTATATATACATATATCCACACATACATATTTGTACATATATCCACACATACACTCAATAAATTGATACACATAGATGAGCATACATATGCATGCATATATGTATATATGCATATATACATACATAGACATATATACACATGCATAGATTTAAGTGTTTGTATATATTCACGCATATATGTGTGTGCATATATACATATGCACAAAATATATACATACATATGTGTGTGTACACATACATGCATATACACATATACCCATATTTATACCAAATTTAGAGGGAAAAGACTGGGTGGGGAGAAAGACTAAGATTGACTTCCTGCAGAAGACGGGACCTTAGTAGCTTTTTGAGGGTACATGTAGGGCATAAGAGAGGAGAGATAACTTTATAGATATGAGGGACAGCAAGGAAAAGGCATAAGAGACCCGAAACATAATGCTATGTATAAGGAGGAATAACAAGTAGGCCAGCAAATCTGGGTCATAGAGTATGTGAAGGGTTGTGAAGTTGAAGAAGACTGGAAATGTAAGAGGGCACCAGGTTATAAAGGAATTTAAATGTTAAATAGAACATTTCATATTTGAATCTGAAGTAATGAGATGCACTAGACTTAATTGAATAGGGACTCTGGCATAGATAGATCAATTCTTCAGGAAAATCACTTTGGCAGAAAAATGGAGAATGTATTAGAGTGGGTAGAAACCTGTACCAGGATGCCTACAAGAAGGTTATTGCAGTAGCCTGGGTGAGAAGTGATTGGTTTCTGGTACCAGGATAATGCTTATGTTAGTAGAGTGAAGGGGATATCGATGAGAGAGTTCTTGCAACAAGATTTGGCAACAAATTGGAATTATGGGACAATGGCAAGGAGTTGAGGTTATAACCTATGTGAGTGGGAGAATGTTGGTAAGCATGAAAAAAAAACAGAGCAATTTAAAAGAGAAGAGGGTTTGGAGTAAAAGATAGTGAATTCTATTTTAGATGTATTGGGTTTGAAATGTGTGTGAAACATCTGGCTTCAAATATGTAAAAGGTAATACCAGACTAGAGATCAAGAAAGAAGTTAGGACTAGATAAATAGATCTGGGAATCATCTACAGAGAATAATAACTGAACTTACTATAACTTGTGAAGTAACTAGGTGTAGTTATTTAGTATAGATTGAGCAGTAAATTAGATTCAGGACAGAACCCTGAAAATCTTTCATGGTTAGTACATTAAAATCTAGCGAAGAAGATGGAAGCAGAACAGTCAAGAATGTAGGAGGAGGACCAAGAGAGACCAATGCCATGAAAACCTACAAAGGGGAAGCATACTTGAGGAGAGGGTGATCAATGATATTAAATGCTGCTGGCAGGTTAAGAAAGATAAGGACTGAGAAAAGGCTCATATTGGATTTAGCCATTAAGAGATTTTTTAGTAACTTTGGACAGAGAAAGTCTAGTTGAGTAATGGGATTAAAATCCAGAAACCAGAGCAAAGGGAAGAAATGTACTAATCTTTTTCAAGAAGTTTAATCTGAAAAGGGAGACTATATGTATGTGTAGACATGTGTAGACATATATGTACGTGTATATGTACATTGTGTGTATTACACATATTTACATGAATAACAGCAGTTGGCACAAATTACTAGATGAAATGTTTTTTCTCTGTTTAAGGATAAGGAAACATAATTGTCTGTAGGCAATAGAGGAGGAGTCAGTAGATGGGAAGAGATTGAAGATTAGAGAAATAGTAGGGATGATGAGGTAGCAATCCACTGGAGATGAGGAGATGAGTTCAAGGATGAATGCTGGCTTTTCCTTTGCAAGAAGAAAGGCCAGCTCTTCATGTGAGATAAGGGAGAAGAAGGACAATGAAGAGAGAAAGAAAGCTCTTGGAGAATGGCCTCAAATTCTTGGTGAAGTTTGAGGTGAAGTCCTCAACTGATACTGGGAGGGTGCTATGAAGGGCTTGAGGGAAATTTTAAAAAATACTTGAAATAATCACTGTGGTGAATGTGATAGTGAATTTATCCTGTCCTGGGATAGGATCTCAAGTTGAAAGAGACCTTGAGAGATATTCCAGTGCAATGTCCTCAGTTGGAATTGAAAGAAATTGGAATGGGAGTTGAAGAAAGACCAAGTTACTTGTCGAAGGTCAGATAAGTAGCAGGGCCAGGATTTGATCCCAGCCAGAAAATCTCTTTTCAATAAAACATGTTACTTCATGGTAGGTGGAAGAGGGAGGGAAGAAATATTTTTGCAAGTTAGGGAAATGTACACTGATCAAATTCATGGAATTAACTCTTTCGTTTTTAAATTAAGATATAAATTCAACAAAGGAAACAGAATAAAATGTTTTGAAAGGATTGTAAGGAGGCTGGCCAGTTATCTCATGCATTTACCTAACTTAATAAAGAATTAGATAGAATTACATTGAATATATCCCAGATGGAAAAAAAAAAGTTTCTCTTCTCCAAAGTTTAAAATGGCATTCTTGTCTTGAGCTTTTTTTTTTTTTTTTGGTTCCATCTATCTACAGAGGTTGACTGTTAACCATCCTCTAGGGAAATATAAATGATTGCATGTATATATAGAGATCATTATAGGTGTATTTGTATGCATGTGTATATCTATCTATCTATCTATCTATCTATCTATCTATCTATCTATCTATCTATCCTATTTTCATCCTCATGCCAAAGGTATTGCTCTCAAGTTCCTGTCCACAATTCTAGCTAAAAACCAAATACTAATATTGACAGAAGATATTGTTCATTGGACCATAGCTTTCTATCTAGAAGCGGCCTTAGAGTTCTAGACCAACCTTCACATTTTATATAGAAAGAAACTAAAACTGAGAGGGAAATGAAATCTCTCTTTTTTCATTAGAAAAGGGGAAGATTATCGATTTGGAATATTACATATGCTGTCAAAAAAGGATATGTCAATTCAAGTAAGTAATCATTTATTACACACCTACTATGTTCTAGGCACTGTAATAAACACTGGTGATACAAAGAAAGGAAAAAAAAACAGCTCCTACTATCTAAGAACTCACATTATAAAAGGGAAGAAAATAGGCAAACAAATATTTATAGATACATACAGGATAAATTGGAGAAAATCTCAGAGAGAAAGCATTAAGATTTAGAAGGATGAGGAAAAGCTTCTTCACAAGGTGAGAATTTAGTAAACATTTGAAGGAATTCATGGAAACCTGGAAACAAACCTGAAGAGGAAAAGAATACTAAGCTTGGGCAATAGACAGTGAAAAGACCCAGAGCTGAGTTCTTCCTTTGGAGCGTTTGTTTTTGTTAACTGTTTTGTTTATTATGAGGGAACACTGGAGTTAGTGGGGCTGTTACAATGGAAGACTGGGTTTCATGGTAGGGAAAATGTTTGTAAATTACTGTGATGTAAAAAGAAAAGTCATCAACACTTGAAAAAGAACAACTTGTCTCATTTTACAGAAGTAGGGAAGAACAGGGTCAGGATGTGAATCTAGACCTTCCAACACCTCTAAATCCCATGCTGTTTTATTGGCATCACTCTACCCTTAGTACCACAGTTATGCACTATATTCTATATACATATTCTATATTATAGAGCAACTAAGTGGTGTAGTGGAGAAAGGGCCAACTTCAGACATTACCTAACTGTGTGACCCTGATCAAGTCACTTTACCCTATTTTCCTCAGTTTATTTATAAAATGAGCTGGAGAAGGAAATGACAACCTACTCTAATATCTTTGCCAAGAAAACCACAAAGGGGATCCAAAAGCATTAGTCATTACTAATAGACAAAACTGCCGCACCCTTTATATGATTTGGTCAGTTTTTTCCCTGACCTGAAAAGCTCATTACTCCATAAAATATTGCTTCTGTTTGGAACACAATTCCCAACTTCCAGCTCCCAAAATACAATGGGCACCTAAATTAATAACTGATTGTATGTATAAATAAAGATGTAACATTATCTTCATTAGTCGTTATAAGTAATGATTTAACCAAAATCCCTATTTAATAAAAATGTGATCTAAGTACTAGATTCTTAATCACCTAAGATTTTACATTGGACTCTTGAGAAAGCATCTTTTCAGTGGAAGGTGAATGAGATGTATCCATTGAGCTATTTCCTTCAAATGATGATGGGCAGGGGAGGGGGAGAAGGGACCAACTGAACCACTGAAAAAGTACTGAATACCCATAACTTTGTCGTTAGTGCCAAATTCCATTAAATAAATGGCTTGAACTCTTGCGCCTTCTGTTGCCCTCCCTCTGTGGATTATTTCCAATTTATCATCTTTACATAGCTGTTTGCATGTTGTTTCACCCAATAGGCTTGGAAGCAGTAAGAACTCTTCTTTGCTTTTCCATGTATCCATACTGTTTATCATCATGCCTACATTTTATAAACATTTATTGACTGATTAACTGAGACACCATGCAGAGCTCTATGAAGATAATAAAATCAATCAACTATTCCTTTTTGGGAGCTCACCTTTTTTTGCTAGAGAAGTACAGCTTTTTACCTAGATAAGTAAATGGAAAATAATTTGAAAAAGGGAGAGTAGTAATAAAGGAAAAGGTTTCACTAAGAGACTCGCTATTGAACTGTGCCTTGAAGGAAGACAAGGATTCTCAGAGGCTTTGATGAGGAGGAAGAGATTTCAAGGCATGAGCTGCATATTGACACCTTCACAGAGGTTGATTCTAGTTTAGGGAATAGCTAGTATTACAATTTGTCTAGAATATTGTGAAATAAGTCAAGAAAGGTGTATTTGGTAAAAAAAATAAATTGCTTGAAAAACAGACTTCGCATTTAGCAATAATAACTACAGCAGTTAGCATTTGTATAATGCATTAAGGCTTTCAAAATACCATGTATCCATGTAAAAAAAATTTTTTTTATCCTCATAACAGACTTGTAAATCAAATAGTACAATCATCAGGGGGTGGAGCCAATATGGTAGAAAGGAAGCAGTAAAGTTTCTGAGCTCCTCCGTGAATCCCATCACTAAACTTTAAAAAGTGAATCTGAATGGATTCTGGAGTGACAAAATCCACTTGGAGACTGAGCATAGTGGAATCCAGCCCAGGAAAGTGCCCAGTGGGTCCAGACAGGGCAAGCGCAGAGCATGTGGGGTCTGCTCAGCTCAGACTTAAGAGCAGACAAGCAGACTACACCAAAGACAGAAGAAGCCCCAGCCTACAGACTTACCAAGTACAGATTGCAGTCATATCACCTTCATATTACAAGGGGATAGCAGGAATTATTGGAGCCAGGTAGGAGAGTGCTTCCATCCCCAGGTGAGACAGCAGCTTCTCCTGCAGCTATCAGCCCCCCAGCCTGGAAGTTTAGAAATTGCCTGACTGTATATGCACGGGCTAGAATGGCAAAGTAAATTCTAGTTGCTGTGATCCCTCATCCCTCTTTCATGAAGTAGAAAACCCATAGATAAGTCTCCCACCCAGATCAAAATCCCAAGTTAGTGGAAATAGCCTCAGGCTTGGGAGTCTTCAAGAAGAGGTGTAACTGAGACAGCCAGGAGTATGAAGAGAAGAGATGGAGGGGTCCCAACAAGCCACCTCACATGACCAGCAAAAGCCTGCCAGAGCTATAGCCCAAGGGTATAGGGGCAGAAATCTGAAGTGGCCAAACCATCCCTCTTCCACAGACTAATCTGTGCACATCAGCATACCTCTCTGAGATTCCTGCCTTAGCCACAAACTAGACACCCAGAGTCTACAGCATTCAAAGTCAACAATGAGGCCCTTAGCTCACAGCTTGTGAAATTAAGAAATAGGAAATCACAATGGGAAGGAAAGAAGCTGAGAAGGAGAAGGGGAAGGCAAGAAAATCGATCCAAGCTTATTATGTAGGTCAACAACAACCAAATACAGAAGACAACTTGGACTCTTTACCCACACCTGAGACCACAGAAGGAAATATGAACTGGTCTTGAGCCCAAATAGCATTCTTGGAGGGACTTAAGAAAGATTTTAAAGACCAAATCAGGGAGGCAGTGACCAACTTGGAAAAAAGTTTCAGTGAAGAAAACAAATCCTTAAAAAGTAAAATTAGTGAAGTAAATGGAGAAAATACCTCCCTAAAAAGGACCTTCAAAAACTAACCATAGACTTTAATTTGTTAAAAATTAGAATCAAGGGGGCGGCTAGGTGGTGCAGGGAGTAGAGTGCTGACCCTGGAGTCAGAAGGACCTGAGTTCAGATCCGGCCTCAGACACTTAATGCACACACAAATGAAAACCTAGCCATGTAAGCTTGGGCAAGTTACTTAACCCCAATTGCCCTCCAAAAGGCAAAAAAAAAAAAAATTAGAATCAATCAAATTGAAACTCAGAACTCTATGATGCACCAAGGATCAATCAAACAAAACAAGATGATTGAAAAATTGGAAGAAAATGTAAAATATTTCACTGGAAAAACAACTAACCTAGAAAAGAGATCCAGGAGAGATAACTTAAGAATTACAGGTCTACCAGAAAGCCATGATGAAAAAAGCAGTCTAGACAACATCCTCCAAGAGATTGTCAAAGAAAACTGTCCTGAGGTCCTGGAATCAGAAGATAAAATAGCTATTGAATGAATTCACCGGACTCCTCCTTAAAGAGGTCCCAAATTGAAAACTCCAAGAAATATAGTAGCCAAAGTTGAGAATTATAAGGTTAAGGAAAAAATACAGCAAGCATCCAAAAAGAAACAATTCAAATATCGAGGAACTATAGCTAGGATCACACAGGACCTAGCAGCTTCTACATTAAAAGAGAAGAGGGACTGGAATTTGATATTTCATAGGGCAAGAGAGCTAGGACTACAACCAAGGATTAACTACCTGGCAAAACTGAGCATTATCTTTCAGGCAAGGAGATGGTCATTTAATGAAATAAGGGACTTCCAGCCTTTCCTGATGAAAAAGCCAGAGCTCAATGGAAAATTTGATGTCCAATTACAAGACTCAAGAAATACATTAAAAGGTAACAAGGAAAACACAGACACACACATACACAAGTGCACACACCCACACTCATGCACACATGCACATAACTTGGTAGGCAACAAGAGCAAAATGTTCACATCCCTAGATAAGGAGATAACTGTCAATATTGAAATTTTCATGATTATCATGACCTTCAAAAGGGTTATACATAGATAGAGGTTGTGAGTATGAATGAACTAACCTGAAGATTTAAAAACAAAAAACCTATTAAGGGGATCAAAGGGACTGTAATGTGATAAAAGGAAAGGATGAGATAGGAAAAGGTAAAATATGCCATTCAAAGAAGCATAAAAACACACTATAGTAGAGGGGAAAGAAAGAGGGAGAGGAACAACATTCATTATCACTGGTTCTGGTTCAAAGACGGATCAACTTATTCAGTAAAGTTGAAGATTCTAATGTGAATAGACACATAAATTCATTAAATAGAGGAAAAGGAGGGATGGAGAGGAGCTCTGTTTGAAATTCACTCTCATTGGTTTGGTGTCAAATGGGAAGTAACTTACTCTGATAAGTATAAATATTTATTGTGTCCTATAGCTAGTGGGAGGGGGGCGTTAAAAAGGAGAAGACTAAAGGGGGGGATTAGAGGTGAGGGAAATACTAGTAAGGGGAGAGGGTAGGTTAAGAAGGGGGGTCACAGGGTGGGAACACTGAGGGAGGGGGTGGTGAAAAGGGAAAATTTCAAGGAGGGGAAGGGAGAAGGAAGAAACAAAAACATAAACAGGGGAGGGAATAGGATGGAGGGGATGAGACAGATAGTCATTATTACTGTGAATGTAAATGGGATGAACTCTCCCAGAGAACAGAGGCAGATAGCAGAATAGATTAAGCACCATAATCCTGTCTACAAGAACACATTTGAAACAAAGGGATACCCACAGGGTAAAGGTAAAAGGTTGGAGAAAAATTTATTATGCCTCAGCTAAAGTAAAAAAGGCAGGGGTAGCAATCCTTATCTCAGATAAAGCAAAAGCAAAAATAGATCTAATTAAAAGAGATAAGGAAGGAAACTATATCCTGCTAAAAGGCACCATTGAGAATGAAGCAATATCATTACTTAATATATATATGCACCAAGTGGTATAGCATCTAAATTCCTAGAGGAGAAGTCAAAGGAATTAGAGGAAGAAATAGATAGCAAAACTATACTAGTGGGGGACCTTAATCTCCCCCTTTCTGAACTTGATAAATCTAACCTCAAAATAAACAAGAAAGAAGTCAAGGAGGCGAATAGAATTTTAGAGAGACTAGATATGATAGATCTCTGGAGAAAACTGAATGGGGATAAAAAGGAATTTACTTTATTCTCAGCAGTACATTATACATACTCAAAAATAGACCATGTACTAGGGCATAAAAACCTCACAATTCAGTGCAGAAAGGCAGAAATATTAAATGCATCATTCTCAGATAATGATGCAATAAAATTAGATGAAATAAAGGGCCATGGAAAGATAGACTAAAAACTAACTGGTAAATTAAACAAATTAATCCTAAAGAATGAGTGGGTCAAACAAGAAATTATAGAAAGAATCAGTAATTTCATTCAAGAGAATGATAATAACGAGACAACATACCAACATTTATGGGATGCATTAAAGGCAGCTCTTAGGGCAAGTTTTATATCCCTGAGAGAATACATGAATAAATTAGAGAAAAGGGAGGTCAATGAATTGGACACGCAATTGAAAAAGCTAGAAAAAGAACAAATTGAAAATCCCCAATTTAGTACTAAATTAGAAATATTGAAAACCAGAGGAGATATTAATAAAATTGAGATTAAGAAAACTCTTGAATTAATAAATAAAACTAAGAGCTTGTTTTATGAAAAAAAAAAACAATAAAATTGGTAGACCATTAGTCAATATGATAAAAAAAGAAAGAAGAAAACAAAATTAAGAGTATCAAAAACAAAAAGGGTGAAGCTACCTCCAATGAAGAGGAAATCAAAACAATAATTAGGAATTATTTTTCCCAATTTTATGCACATAAATATGACAATCTTAGTGAAATGAATGAATATTTACAAAAATGCAAGTTGCCCAGATTAAATGAAGAGGAAGTGAATTACCTAAATAACCCCATCTCAGAAAAAGAAATCAAACAAGCCATGAATGAACTCCCTAGGAAAAAATCCCCAGGGCCAGATGGGTTTACTAGTGAATTCTATCAAACATTTAAAGAACAATTGATTCCACTACTCTACAAACTATTTGGGGAAATTAGTGAAGGAGTCCTACAAAATACTTTTTATGACACAAATATGGTACTGATTACTAAATCAGGAAGAGAAACAGAGAAAGAAAATTATAGACCAATTTCCCTCATAAATTTAGATGCAAAATTTTTAAATAAAATATTAGCCAAAAGACTACAGCAACTTATCACAAGAATAATACACTTTGATCAGGTAGGATTTATTCCAGGAATGCAAGGATGGTTAATATTAGGAAATCATCAATATAATTGATCATATCAACAATAAAACTAGCAGAAACCACATGATTATCTCAATAGATGCAGAAAAGGCTTTTGACAGAGAACACCATCCATTCCTATTAAAAACACTAGAAAGTATAGGAATAAATGGAGCCTTCCTTAAAATAGTAGATAGCATCTATATTGAACCATCAGCAAGTGTTATATGCAATGGGGTTAAACTAGAAGCATTTCCAATAAGATCAGGAGTGAAACAAGGGTGTCCACTATCACCCCTCCTATTCAATCTGGTACTAGAAACATTAGCAGTAGCAATTAGAGAAGAAAAAGGAATCAAATTAGGCAAAGAAGAGACCAAGCTATCACTCTCTGCAGATGATATGATGATATACTTAGAGAATCCTAGAGAATCAAGTAAAAGCTACTTTTGAGACAATAAATAAATTTGGCAAAGTTGCAGGATATAAAATAAACCCACATAAATCCTTGGCATTCCTACACATCTCTAATGAAATTCAACAGGAAATAAAATATGGGGCAGCTAGGTGGCGCAGTGAGTAGAGCATCAGCCCTGGAGTCAGAAGGACCTGAGCTCCAATCCCGCCTTAGACACTTAATGCACACACAAAACAAAAACCTAACCGTGTGACCTCGGGCAAGTTACTTAACCCCAATTGCCCTCCAAAAGGCAAAAAAAAAAAAAAAAAAATTCAACAGGAAGAGATAGAAAGAGAAATCCCATTTAAAGTCACTGTAAACATTATAAAATATTTGGCAATCTACCTGCCAAAACAAACCCAGGACCTATATGATCACAACTACAAAACATTTCTCACACAAATAAAGTCACATCTAACTAATTGGAAAAATATCAATTGCTCATGGCTGGGTTGAGCTAATATAATAAAAATGACAATGTTACCCAAACTAAATTATATATTTAGTGCCATACCAATCAATTAACCAAAAAACTACTTTATAGACTTAGACAAAATAGTGACAAAAATGTTTGGAAGAACAAACAGTCTAAAATACCAAGGGAATTAATGAAAAGAAATGCTGGGGAAGGTGGACTAGATATACCAGATTTTAATCTGTATCATACGGCAGCAGTCATCAAAACTGCTTGGTACTGGCTGAGGAGTAGAGTAATGGATCACTGGAATAGATTGTGTGCACAAGATCCAGCAATTAATCAGTATAGTAATCTATTGTTTGATAAATCCAAAGACCCCTGTTTTGGGGATAAGAATGTACTAGTTGGCAAAAACAGCTGGGAAAACTGGAATACAGTATGACAGAAACTGGGCATAGACCATTATCTAATACTATATACCAAAATCAAGTCTAAATTGGTGCATGATCTAGGTATAAAGGATGATACTGTAAGCAATCTGGGAAAGCAAGGAATAGTTTACCTTTTAGATTTGTGGAGAGGGAAAGACTTTAGGACCAAACAAGAATTAGAGAGCATTATATAATGAAAAATGGACAATTTTGATTACATTAAATTGAAAAGCTTCTGTACAAACAGAGCCAATGTAACCAAGATCAAGAGGGAAGTGGGAAATTGGGAAAGAATTTTTACAGCCTATGTCTCTGATAAAGGACTCATTTCAAAAATATACAGAGAATTGAGTCAAATCTATAAGAATACAAGTCATTCCCCAATTGATAAATGGTCAAAGGATATGAAAGGAAGTTTTCATAGAAAGAAATTAAAGATATCTATAAGCATAGGAAGAAATGCTCTAAATCACTATTGATTCGAGAAATGCAAATCAAAACAACTCTGAGGTACCACATCTCTCCAGTCAGATTGGCTAAGATGACAAAACAGGAAAATGACAAATACTGGAGAGGATGTGGGCAAATTGGAACACTAATGCATTGCTGGTGGAGTTGTGAACTTATCCAACCATTATGGAGAGCAATCTGGAATTATGCCCAAAGAGCTATAAATAATTTCATACCCTTTGACCCAGCAATACCAATTTTAGGGTTATATCCCAAAGAGATTGTAAAAGTGGGAGGAAGACCCATATGTACAAAATATTTGTAGCAGCTCTTTTCGTGTTTGCAAAGAATTGGAAATTAAAGGGGTGCCCATCAATTGGGGAATGGCTAAACAAGTTGTGGTATATGCATGTAATGGAATATTATTGTGCTATAAGAAATGAGGAGGAGACGGTTTTCATATTTACCTGGAGAGGCTTATACAAACTGATGCTGAGTGAGAAGAGTAGAACCAGGAGAAATTTGTATACAGTCACAGACACAACATATGTGTGATGACCAACTATGACAGACTGGACTCTTCTCAGCAATGCAATGATATAAGTCAATCCCCAAAGACTCATGAAGGAGAGAGATGCCTACATCTAGAGAAATAACTAGAAAGAACTGAGCTTGAATCCTGATGGAAGAAAACTAAATTGATCTTTTTCTTTTCATTGTTTGGTTTTATTTGTTCTTTACCACTTTTCATCCCATCTAGTACAATATGCCTTTGTAATTTGACTAATGTCTAATGTGAAAGTATTTGCAGATCCTATACTGGACTATATGCCATTGTGTGGGCTGGGGGGGAGGGAAATTTGAAACTCAAGGAACTATGAAATTGAATCTTGTTAACTAAAAATAAACAAATAAATTAAATTTTAAAAATAGTACAATCATTATTATTATCCTTTTATTGATCTGGAAACTAAGCCAAGATATGTTAGGAGACTTGTTTAGGTATCATTCAGATAATAAGCCTTATCCCCAGAAGACAGCTTTTCCTGCCTCAGTGTCTAGCATTTGTATCCATTATTATATTCATCTGCTTTATCCAAAAAACAACAGAGGAACTCCCAAAGGCTTTTGAGAAAGGGAATGAAATAGTCAGACTTATGATTTAATATTATAGTATCGTACCCTTCTTAAAGAAAACCCATGTATTGAAGAGGGAGCATACTGGAATCATAGAGTCAAATAGAAGACATGATGCCATGGGGGGCCTAGATAGAAGTACTAGGTCATGTGATAGAAGAGAAGAGAATACAGTCACAGGATATTGCATCTGATGGAATCAACTTGGCAATTGATTGACCCTACCATTGTAGGGTAAGTAAGAAGGAAGAATTGAAGATGATTCCAAGGTTGTGACTTGGGTGATTGGAAGTATGATGTCTTCATCAACAGAATTAAAGAAGTTCTACAGTTGGGAAAATGTTTTTTTTTTTTTTATGGGTGAGGGGAAGATAATGAGTACAATTATAAATATGTTGAGATCCTGACGGGATATCCATGTGGAGGTGTCCAATAGGCAGTTAATGGGACCATATAAAATTATTAAAGAGTTTTTCAGGCTAAAAAGTACTATATAAACATTGGACATTATGATAATTTAGCTTATTATCATCTGAGGACATAATATCTATTATTATGTGGGTGTAGTAATCACAAGAAAATAGGGCTGCATATAGAGATCAGAGAGTTATCTATGTAAAACAATGATTTTTTAATCCATAAGAATTTATTGCTCAGGGGCAACTAGGTGGCTCAGTGAATAGAACACCAGCCCTAGAGTCAGGAGGACCTGGGTTCATATCTGCCTCAGTCACTTAACACAAAACAATAGCCTTGTGACCTTGGGCAAGTCACTTAACCCCAATTGCCCTCCAAAAAGAAAAAAAAAAAGAATTCATTGCTCCAGGAGAGACTGTACCAACTCTAGAAGAAGAAGGAAAAAAAGACCTAGTACACAGCTTGAGAAAAGGAAAAACAATTTTACTACTAAAAAAAACAGATGTTAAGAATACATAAGGACAAGAATCTTTTCTAAATGTGGTTAGAACAAAACTAAATGCTTAATTTATAATCTTAATGCAGTTCTTATTTGTTGCTTTCAAGATTCACTATTAAAAAAATGGAAAAGTTGCAACCCTATCAGTTTAATAAATAGTATATTCATATGAGATAGGCCTGCTATGGCGGGTGGAGTGGGTGGAGAATCAACCATCATGGAGCAGACAAACATTTGAGCTATTATAAGGGATTAAAATTTCATCAGTCCAGGGATGGCTAGGTGGTACAGTGAAGAGAGAACTAGCCCTGTAGTCAGTAGGACCTGAGTTCAAATCTGGACTAAGACATTTAACACTTACTACCCATGTGACCTTGGGCAAATAATTTAACCACAATTGCCCTGCTTTACCCCCTCCAAAAAGCAAAAAAAAAAAAAAAAAAATCATCAGCCCAGTTAAATTCCCAACCAAACCTCAAATTCTATTATTATCTTTTGATGAAGCTAGAACACAAGTAATGGAACAAAAAACCCCAAAAAACTTTATTGATGAAAGTCAGAAATTGGTTCACACTATGGGATTCACATTTTTTCGGCATCCTTTCCAGGATCACATTGCTTCTATGACTTAAATGAAGAATGTATAGGAAACTCATGATGACATCAAAAGATCAAAGAAATTGAGATTCAAAACTCCAGAAACTTTATATAAATAAAGGAACCACAGCTGTCTCAGCAGAGAAAATTTTACACATGCTGCTGGACAGGGTTTAGGCAGGAGAGTCTCAAGTATGTCAAGGAAATTATTCTTATTGTTGTTGAACCTCTATTTTTGAAGATGGCCAATGACATTACAGGATGATGTCTTGACTTGTGCTTGAACAGGACTTAAGTGAGACAGAGCTGCAAAAAGTTGTCAGTCTCTTTCAGAGTCACAGAAGTTCAAGGGAAAGACAAAAGTTGGGATGACTAGAGATGGCCTGGGATGCAGTGGATGATCTTGTTGTTTCAGTGGTTTAAGACCAAATGTCTAAGAACCCCACAGCATTTCCTTCAGTCACCTTTGTGTCTATTGGAACAAATTGTTCTCATCTTCCTCTTCCATGAGGGGAAGTCTTCACATGCTTGGGGTAGGCAGGTCTCTAACTCATCAACAGATTTAAGATCTGTCAGTTACCCTCCACCTAGTTTAGTCTCTCTGCTAAGGCAATTTTACCAGGCTGTGATTATAGCGTGTTATAGCATCTTAGAGCTGCAGGTCAGAGTTGGGTGACAGTTGGGGTTTGTGGGGTATTAAGGGAAGACAAGCACCTCTGGTGTGAGGGCTTGCCTCACAAGCCCTTTTCAGGGCTGCTCATCCATCTTTGGTTCCCGATTCTCACCCAACTCTCACTTGTGTCAAGGAAGTAGAAGACTCCTAAAAGTATAATGCAGTCTCCTTGGACTTGGAAGTATAAAATATTCTATTTGGTATTTAAAGCTCTTCATGACCTAGCCTTCTTCTACTTTTCTAGTCTTATTATACTTTACTCCCCAAAATGTATTCTTTAATCTAGTGGCACTGGTTTCCTTGATGTTCCATGAACAACAGCCAGTTGACTCTATATCTTGTTTCTGTGCATTTTCTCTGGCTGTCCCCCAAGCCAGGAATATTTCTTGCTCCTGAATTCTCACTACTGACCTCCTTGACTTTCTTTAAGTTCCTAATAATATCCTACCATCAGCAACCACTTTTTTTTTTTTTTAAAGCAATTGGGGTTAAGTAACTTGCTCAAGGTTACACGGCTAGTCATTATTTATGCATGGGTGCTCATTTTCTGAGGCCGGATCTGATCTCGGGTCATCCCAACTCTGAGGCCGACGCTCTTACACACTGCACCACCTAGCCGCCCCTTTAGGGCAATTGGGGTTAAGTAACTTGCCCAAGGTTACACGGCTAGGTTTTTGTGGATTAAGTGTCGGAGGCCGGCTCCGAACTCGGGTCCTTCTGATTCCAGGGCTGACGCTCTATTCACTACGCCACCTAGCCACCCCCCAGCAACCACTTTTAATTCTAATGTCTCCCCTCTGTTAATTATTTCTTAATTATCCTGTACATGGCTTGATTTGTCTTTATATGTTTGCATGTTGTCTTTCCCACTAGATTGTAAATTCCTTGAGGGCAGGAACTGTCTTTTCTCTCTCTCTCTCTCTCTCTCTCTCTCTCTCTCTCTCTCTCTCTCTCTCTCTCTCTCTCATCCTCAATGCTTAGCACAGTGTCTGGAACATTATTTGTGCTTAATAAATTTTTATTGATGGATGCATGGATGGATGGATGGAAGAATTCATTGATATAGGAGAGACTTAAGTTCAAATCCCTATATTTAGCAAGTTATCAAAACTCTATGAGATTTAGCTTATCTCTAAAAATTAGCACCACCAATTAATTTCACTCAATAGTTATGAAGGTGCCTTGTAAACCTAAAAAATATACAAATATATGTTATTCTATTCTTTTCCCTTTCTGTATGGTCCTACTGCACCAAGCCAGTGCTTACAGATACCTTTCTGGTCGCTTCGACCCTTCAGACATCTCTGGAATTGGACAAAGGAGTCAGACCCCAGAGATTGAAGTGCACTGTCATCTTTATTCTTCACATCCTCTCCATTAGCCTTGCATCCCTCTTCACCTCGAGTTCCTCTCTGCTCTCCCCCTCCCTGCTCCTTATCACCTCTCCCAACTCTGCCCTTTCACATGCCTCAGCAACAGGCTCCTCAAGGGAGGGGAGTGCTCTCCTATTAGCGGCCCATGCTCAATACCCCACAATCCTTGAACCTGTATAACAGGTTCACGGGGCAGAACATATGCCTAAGGAGCCTCTTGGACCCAGCCTGAGTTGCACTGTCATCCTGAGTTCTCTGTGAGTTCACAGAACTCCGGTAAGGTCTCAGAGCTAAGTAAAAACTATGGGAAGGCCATCACCTTAGGTTGCAGGAAGAGTTGTAAGTTAAAAAGGAAAGAAAAGAAAAGAAAATCCTGGAGTTCAGGAATTTGCTCAAAACATAGGTATTTTAGTTTGTGGGATTTAGAAAATATCTTTCCCGGAGGAGAATCATACTTTTAGTTTAGATTATCTAAGCAACATACTTCAGTGAGTACAGGACTTGATTTGAAATCATGAAGGCCTGGGTTCAGATATCACTTTTGACACTTGCTATGTGACCTTGGGAAAATCAATCAACCTCTCTGGACCTCAGTTTCCTCATTTGTAAAATGTGGATAATGTCTGCCTCACGGTGCAGACAGAGGACTTGAATGAGATGGTATTTGAAAAGTTCTTTTCAAACTTTATAGTTATATAAGTGAAAGTTATTCTAAAGCTGCTTTTTGATTTGGTATAGATCTTTGATTTTATTGGTGCAGGAAATTCACAGGTATACAACATAAAAATTCATTTGCAATATATAACCTTAGAATTTTGTAGAAGAATTAAATGACTTGCCCATAGTCATGTAATATTTCTTTATTGGAAACTTGACTTGAATTCATGTCTCTGATTTCAAGAACAATTTTCTCTCTGTTTACTACACCATGGTTACTCTTAAAAAGCTAACATTTGGTGATTATAACCCACACTTTTCATGGTAAAGGAAAAATATGCAGATAATTTTTCAGGCTAGTGGGGGCAGGGAAAGGAAGATAGTAAGTATTTTATTAAGTGCCTATTACATGGCATTGTGTAACAGCTTTTTAAATATCTCATTTTATCCTCACAACAACCTGTGGAGGTAGATATTTATTGTTACTCCAATTTTACAGTTGAAGAAACTGAGGCAGGCAGAGTTTATGTGACTTTCCCAGAGTCACATAACTAGTAGTTATCTGAAGTAATATTTTAAAATCAGTTTTTCTTGATTTTTAGACCCAGTAGTCTTGAAAGAAGAAAAAGAAAGAAAAGAAGTAACAAGATGTCAATAAAATTCTAAATTAATGTCAGCATGCTATTAGTAATTTTAAAACCCAGAAATATAAAACTGGGGAAAATCTCTAGGACTGAGTACTGCAAATCACAATTTTTACTACTGATGAATCACACCAATACCATTTGACAACCTCCCATGGTGAGGAATTAATTCCTCCCCAAGCTGGCTTTTTTTTCTAGCTAGGTGGCAGCCAACACTTGTGTAGTTCTTAAGGTTAAGATGTGATCCCATGTTCACAGGGGAAAATAGCTGATTAAGTATTCAAACTGAAGTTCTGTGATTCCCAGTTCCATAATCATTCCATTCTACTGTTAGTGTGTGGGTCTTCGTTATATCCTTCAAGGATACACATGATTGTGATATAGAAGAAGGATTAGACTCTAGAGGAAACAACTACTATAGGAACAATGTTTGGAAGGAAGTTATGTATTGATATATTAGGTATTGACCATTCGTTTCATCATCTGTATTCTTTCAGCATAATGCACTTTCTCTAAATATCCCTTTCAGTCAAATCTATTTTTCCCTTGAATAATGAGTTCTAGAATTTTCAGTAGGGATAAATTGAAGTCCAACTCACTAGCCTTCAGTTTGAAGGATTCCACCTTTTCCCAACTTAAAAAAATATTTGCCATTTTCATAAAAAAATTATCTCATTTGATCTTCTAAACAACTTTATATATTAGATGCTATGAATTAAGTCATTTTACAGATGAAGAAATTGAGGCTGACAAAGGATAAGTAACTTCCCCAAGGCCACATGGTTAGTAAACATCTGAAGCAGGATTTGAACTCACGTCTTCTTGATCCCAAATCCAACATTTTATCCCCTGTGCCACTTAGCTTTTCTATTCTTTGCTTTTCTTATTTTGAGCTAAAATCTTTCTCCCTATAATAAATGTTGTTCATTCAATATTCAACAAATATTTATTAAATACATATTGGGTCCAGAATATTGTTCTAGGCAGTAGGGAAAATGCAAAGTCTTGATAAATTTTAACCCATCTCTTATGAACTTAAATTCCTTCCAGCTACTGTTCCTATGGTAGTTTTGTTCTCCGGAGCCATAAAAATAATTGTAACTTCCATTCCACATGACAGACTTGCTTATTGTTGAAGATGGATATCATGAAGACCCCTATGTCAACAGTACAGCAGAGGGATCATTGAGCTTGGAATAACAGAATCTGAGTTTGACTCCTGGATTTTCCATTTTAACCTGTATGACCATGAGAAAGTCAACTAATCTCTCTAACTTCATCTGCAAAATGAATGGATGAATTAGATTACTCTGATATTCCCTTCTAGCTCTAAATATGGGATTCTCTTGCTCAAGTTATATGTTCACATTTCTATTAATGAAGGGTTGTGTCATATGCTTGCAGTCCCTTAACTATCTTGGTCATCTACCTCTGGATGTGCTATCCTATTAATGCCTTACCTAACGTGGATGTGGTTTAAATAGAATAAGACTCAGGAGAAATATATCACCTCCCTCATTCTGGAAAGGGAAATTTCTATTAGGCTATGTCTTCATTCTCCCTTCCTGGAAAAATAATAATAACGGCTGCCATTTATGTAGCATTTACTATGTGCCAGGAACTGTACTAAATGTATTATAATTCTCTTTTTGTTGTTGTCATTGTTGCTTTTTTGGAGGGGGGAAGGCAGGGCAATTGGGCTTAAGTGACTTGCCCAAGGTCACACTGTTAGTAAATGTTAAGTATCTGATACCGAATTTGAACTCAGGTCCTCCTGACTTCACCTAGTCAACCTCTGTCTTTTCTTTTTAATCCCCAAACCTAAAACAGAGCCTTGGATATAGTAGATACCTAAATGCCTGTTGGATTTGGATCAAACCTTCATTTTCACTTTAATACAATTTTGGAAGAAATGTGGATGGAGAGAGTTCAGTGAGTGAAGTTTTGAGGATGAGTAGGTATGATTATATTGCCAACACGTCCCATAATTCCTTATCACTAGAAAAGTGGGAAGTGATTAATCCCATCCTTCGATTGATAGACCACATATCCCTTGGATTCAGGTCATGTCTTCCCAAAGAGCACCTAGCCCTCATTTTGGCCTTGCTCTTGATTACTACAGATGTTAAGAGCTCCTAACCTCATGGCAGAGAGGTGGTAGATGTGGAGTACTATATATACAGACTGATGCATTTGCTCTGATTGTTTTGTTTATTTATTATTTTGTTCCACTGGTGTTATTGGGAAGGGTGTTATTCTACAAATAAAAGGAAAAAAGAGAAAAGCTTTAATAAAAATTTAAAATGCATAATCAGTTTTATGTATTCATAAAGTTATGTTGTTTAACTCATATATATTTCTCAATTAAATTACATATAATGGTAGGTGCAGGTTCATTATACAGAGTAGAACAAGATATTTAGATAATTTGATACACATATGAGATTAATATTGAGAATGCCTATTGATTTTCTATCCAAATAAGATTTTAAGTGCAATTTGACAAAGAAATCAAGCTCAAATTAGTAAATCTCAAATTCAACACCAAAAGTTGGGTTTTCCCAACTCAGAAATAAAATGTTAGATTTAAATGTGTTAAAAATTTACTTTGGTCGTTTTAGCTTCTAAAAATAACAGTTTGAGAAATTTATAAGCCATCAATAACCTTCAGTTTGCTTTGGGAACTGTCGTAGTATTACATGTCTTGTATCCTAAATTATTTCTAAACAGCTGGTAGGGATTTAAAAATCATCAAAGGCATTTATTAATAACAAACTTTGAGTCAAACTTGATGGATTAGTATAGCTTTACTTGTGTTTCCATTTTATAACCATTGCAGTGGTTATGGTAGAATTAGCACATGCTGAAGAAGGTCTGGAGTTTCAGAATGACTGTGGCATATGTGGGTGTTAGAGAACTTCAACCTTATCTTGTAAACATGAGGTTCCATAGAGGCTGGTAAGACTCATTCCCTTCATCAGAGAGTCAGAGTGATATAGTGGGTTACATTGAAAACATATGCCCCTACCAATGTTCAGGCTCAGTCCCTTTGGGACCAGGGTTGAATGCAGAAGAAGGCACAGCTAAAACCTAAGTGTCTCTCTCTTGGACCATCCCCTCCAACCCACTCTCCCAACCAAGAAAATTCAAACTTATGATATGAGATAATGGAATCTGCTTTTCTTTTCCTTTCCCATATACCTTTTCACATCAGAGATAGTATGGGGCAGGTGATTCAGTAGAAAAATCACTGGGCTTGGTGTCAGGAAGACCTGAGTTCAAATCTAGCCTCAGACACTTCCTAGCTGTGTGATCCTGGTCAAGTCACTTAATCCTGTTTGCCTCAGTTTCCTCATTCATAAAATGAGCTAGAAAAGGAAATAGCAACCACTCCAATATCTTTGCCAAGAATTCCCTAAATGGGGTCATGAGGAGTCATACATGAGTGAAACAACTGGCCAATAGTACCACTACCAACAAAGTGATAGAAAGCTAGCAAAAGCTAGGAAGCTCTTTTTGAAGTATAGCCCCTGGAACATATTGGCCATGTGACTCTGGACCTCTCAGTGCTTTAAACTATTTAGTGCAAAAAAAAGTGATGACCTAAATTGGAAAGAAAGTGTTTCCTCTCCTGGAAATTATGTATATCAGTGAAATTATAGTCCAATTCTCTTTTTTTTAAGCAGTTAGGGTTAAGTAACTTGCTCAAGGTTACATGGCCAGTCATTATTTATGTGTGGGTGCTCATTTTCTGAGCCCGGATCCGATCCCACATAATTCTGACTCTGGTGCATCCTGACTCCAAGGCCAGCACTCTTAATCACTTTGCCACCTAGCTGCCTCAAGCCCAATTCTTCTACTCAATATACCTATCAAAGTATTTGTTTGGTTACTACATGTATATAATTCTCCTTCTCTTTTTTATTCTTTCTCTCTGTGATATCTCCAGTTCTCATCCATCATTTCTATACAAATAACTCTAAAATCTGTATATCCAGCCTTCATCTTTCTCTTGAGCTAGATGTATGCATCTCCACCTGTCTGATGGTCATTTCTACATGTATGTTCCATTGATATCTCAAACTTAACTAGGTTCAAATTAAGTTTACTAAAAATAGGCTCCTATCCTCCACATAGCCTAGAATGCGTTCTGTCCTTACCTCTGATTGCTTCCCTGTGTTTCATAGTTTTCCTCTCCTAATTCAGGAACACTTTCTTTAAAAAACCTTTCCTGATGCCCACAATTGCTGGTATACATTCTCCCACCCTCATATTTATTTTCTTATTACACATATGTATACACACAGATATATGTGAGTAAGTACATACACATATATATGTATACATATCCATTTACATGTGCATATGTAAATGTACCCTAATAGAATGATTTTTTTTCAAATGCTTTATTAACTTCTGGTTTACACCACTGATTTCTGCCAGATTTTGAGTTACAAAATTTTTCCCCGTTTTTCCCCTACCCACCATCCCCAAATAGTAAGTCTCAAAGGATATCCCCTCCTCCAATCTGCTCTCTCCCATATGTTCTCCCATACCCCCTTTGACTTTTCCAGTAGGGCATGGTGGATCCCTATGCCCCAGTGCCTGTATATCTTACTTCTCAATTACATGAAAATATAATTAATAATAATAATATTAAAAATAGTATGTATATATATATATGTATGTATTTAAACATTTGATGTTAAAACTTTGAATTCCAGATTTCTTCCCTTCCTCCCTTGTCACCCACCCTTACTGGGAAGATAAGCAATTCAGTGAAGGTTGTACATGTGTAGATATGCAAAACATTACCATAGTAGTTATAGTGTAAAAGACTGACTATATTTCCCTCCCTCCTATCCCACCTCCCACTTTTACTATTATCTACTTTGATCCTGTCCCTTTTCAAAAGTGGGTGCTTAAAAATTCCCGCCCCCCCCCCCAGCCTGCTCTCCCTTCCATCATCCCTCCCTCTCATCCCCTTCCCACCTACCCTCCTGTAGGGTGAGATACCCTACTAAGTGTGTATGTTACTCCCTCCCTGAGCCAAATTCAATGAGAATAAGGTTGACCCATTCTCTTTTGCCTTCCTATTCTTCCCCTCCATTGTAACCATTTTCCATTGCCTTTTCCATATGAGATAGTTTACCCCATTCTGTCTTTCCCCATCTCCTCTCCTTATCTTCCTCTCTCACCTCTTAATTTCATCCCTTCCTATTAAATTGGTCATGTGCCCTCTGTCTATGTGTACCTGTGCACATATATACACACACTCACATATGTATTCATATGCCCACATACCCTCCTATATAGACATATGTATGTGTGTATATGTGTGTGTGTGTGTGTCTGTGTATTCCCTTCAATTACCTTCATATTGAGAAAAGATTCATGGGTTACAATTATCATTTTTCCACTTAGGAAGGTAAATAGTTCAACTTTGATAAGTTCCTTATGATTTCTTTTCCCTGTTTACCTTCTCATTCTTCCCTTGCTTCTTGTATCTAAATGTCAAATGTTCTATTAAACTCTGGTCTTTTCATCAGGAATACTTGAAAGTCCTCTATTCCACTGAATGACTATATTTTCCCTTAAACATGATACTCAGTTTTGCTGGGTAGGTGATTCTTGGTTTTAATCCAAGCTCCTTTGACCTCCAAAATATCATATTCCAAGCCTTTCAATACCTCAGTGTAGAAGCTGCCAGATCTTTTTATTATCCTGATTGTGTTTCCACAATATTCAAATTGTTTCTTCCTAGCTGCTTGTAATGTTCTCTCCTTGATCTGGGAATTTCAGAACCTGGCTATAATATTCCTAGGTCTTTTGGGGATCTTTTTTCAGAAGGTGATATATATATACTTTCAACCTCTATTTTTCCCTCTGTTTCTAAAACATCAGGGCACTTTTCCTTGAGATTTTCTTGGAGGATGATTGTTAGGTTCTTTTTTTGATCATAGCTTTCAGGTAGTCCAATAATTTTTTCAATTATCTCTCCTGGATCTATTTTCCAGGTCAGTGGTTTTCTGCATGAGATATTTCACATTGCCTTCTATTCTTTCATTTGTTTTGATCTGTTTAACAGCATCTTGATTTCTCATAAAGTCACTAGCTTCCAATCTAATTCTGAAGGAATGATTCTCCTCAGTGAGCTTTTGAGATTCTTTTTTCATCTGGCAAATTTGGCTTTTTATGGCATTCTTCTTATTATTTGCTTTTTGAGTCTCTTTTGCCATTTGAGTAAGTCTATTTTTAAGGTGCTATTTTCCTCAGTCAGGCTGTTGACCCTCATTTTGTAATTTTCTTGCATCATTCTTATTTCTCTTCACAATTTTTCCTCCACTTCTCTTATTTGCTTCCAGGGCTTGTAAAGAGCTTGTATTTTTCTTTGAAGCTTTTGGTGCAGGAGTTCTCACTTCACTGTCTTCCTCCTGTTTCATGCTTTGATCCTTTTTGTCGCAAAAATAGGAGTATACAGTTGGGGTGCTCTGTTCCTTTTATTTTCTTTGCCTGCTGATATTGCCACTCAGTCGACCCCTGGGCTTTTTGCCACAGTAGGATTCTGCCACCAGACAGGGGAGGTTCGTCCTAAACACTGGGGTTTTCTCAGCTGCTGAAGGTATTAGTTGGGTGCCCTCTCTGAAACCACCACACACTCTGGCAAGCTGGTCACACATCTCAACCCTAGACACAATCCATATCCAAGCAGGTTAAAGCAAGAGTGATTACCCCTCAGACTGGTTGCTTGATCCCCCTGTACTCTGCAGGCCAGGAGCTGAAGCTGCTATGTGTCTGGGCTGCACAGCCACAGTCCCTCAGGGGCTTTTCACCCCAGGGACAAAGGCCAACATGCTCCCAAATGCTGGATCCTGAAGTCCACACTGCACTTGACCTCTCACTTTATCCTTGCAGATGCAGATATGTGTTAATAATTCTGGAAACCACCACAGCTGCTGGTGCACTGAAGTCCCTCCAGCTGGTGATTGGTCAGGCCAGCCCTGGGGCTAAAACCTCCGGCTTGTGTGGGCTGGGGTTGGCTCCCAGAGTGCTGTGCTGGCTGATTCCTGCTGGCCTGCTGTGCTGTCCTCAGTGGGAGGTTAGCTTCTCTGTGTCATTTTGTGTTTCCTCTAGCTCAAGTTTGTTCAGAGTCCCCTTTTACATGAATTGGGGAAGGTGGAATCTGGAGCCCCATGGAAGTCCTGTTTCTACTCTGCCATCTTGACTCTTCCCCTTAGAATGAAAATTTCTTGAGAGTAGGAGTTATTTCATTTTGGAAAATTTGTATTTCCAGTGCATAACAAAATCATTTGTCACATAGTAGACAATAAATAATTTTGATTGATTGATTAAAGTGTTATTTTTCATTTATTTTTTTCTCACTGGTTGCCCATACACAAGTTTCTGCATAAAAATGATGCGTTAAATACGTGTAGAACTCAGTTGAATTGAACTGAGTTGAATTAAATTAAAACTGGACCTAGCTAAGAATACTAAAAACTTCTATGCTTTGTCATTTTGAATCTTTAAACTGAAAAGAAAAGAGTAGCCTAAATTTAGTTAGGATGGAAGGACAGTTGATTTTGGCCCTTAGAGCAGGCTACCTAGGTTCTAGTTTGGTCCTACCACTTTCTAACCATATGACCTTGTGCAAATCATTGAACCTGTCTACATCTCAATTTTCTCCTTCATAAACAGGGATAATAATATTTTTGCATGTCAGAAGACCTGATTTAAAATCACAACTGTAACTTTTATTGTCTTATCTTGATCAAGCCTGCTAATATCTCTCATCCTCAATTTTTTAATATGTAAAAATGGATTTGTATTAGACTTCATCTAGACTTCCCTTCAACTTTAAATCTGTCATCCTAACACACTATCATTCCACTACACTCTAAAATGTAGTGTAAAGAGCTCTGAGTTCTAGTTCCAGCCCTGACAATAACTTGGTGAATCTCTTTGGCTACGTTATTTCACTTATATGGCCCTCTCTCAGTTTGCTTTTCTGTCATATGAGGAGGGTTGGCTTACATGGTCTTTAAGATTCATATTTGCTCCAAAATTCTCTGGTTCAAATAAAATCATTAACTAATCAAACAGCAAGACTTTATTTTGTAGGATCGTGTTCATTCTGCTCTTATAGATGTGAAATTCTGTAGAGGCTGGCAAGACAGATGTCCATCATCAGAGAGAAAAAACGGTATAGTGGGAAGAGGATATGGGCCAGGAAGTGTCCTAGGCCCTAGAGATATAAAGACAATAGTGAAACAATCCTTGTCTTCAAGGAGCTGCTATCCTTTCAGGAGAGGCAACATGTACATAGACAGCATGTATATTCTAATGAGAAGAAGCCTCATGGTCATTTTAATTTTCACTTTTCTTAATGATATGGAGCATTTTTCATATGGTTGTTGATAGTTTGTTTTTGTTCATTTGAAAACTTTCTATTCACATCGTTTGCCCAATTATCTATTAAGGAATAAATATTGGTCTTATATATTATGATCAATTTTGAATATAATTTAGACATGAATTTAATACCTTTTTCTAAACTACTTCCTTAAATTGCATTCCCATTGGTGGGTTAGGTTTCCATAAGGCATTTGCCACCTAGAGGCTCAAAGGTAAAGCCATTCTCACATCTAAGGAGACAGACCAGTGTGACTGACTTTATCAGTCAGTTTGTAGGCCTAATTAACTCCTAGTAAAGAATGAAGATGGGCTAATAAGAACAGTAACTCAATACTGTTGTTCTCTGGAAACATGAGGCTCAGAGTATTCATAGCAAGAATGGGCACAGAATATTAGTGATGTATACATTTAGGGAACATATGTGTCAAAGGCAACTAACAACTGATAAAACAGTAACTTCGGGTATTTTTTCATTATGGGTAATCCTCATGAATTTTAACCTTAGGAGTAGCCTGTCTGCTTGGTGGATTGATCCATTTTAGCTACTAGAGTCTAATTTTTGCCAAAGGACAATTCTCAAATGACAAGCATTCCTTCCTATTCTATCTGTAGCTACCTTCCTTCTCTGCCCTCTGAAATACTGCTCCTAGAAACTGCTTCTTCCCTTTAATGATTGCTTCTCCATTTCCATGTCTCTCCGGAGAATTTGTCTATAATCCTTCAATTGTCCCTTAAATTCTCATGAGCTCTTCACTTGCTTTATGGGGGTATAGCACTCTGGGCAAGTCACTACTAAATGCCATGTCCAAAAGGAGATATGCAGTTTTCACAGGGGTCTCCTCTATAAAGAATTCTTGAGCTTTGTGCTTTCTGGCTTAGAACTCCCACTAACATTTGACTATTTAAAGTCCTATAAAATGCACCTTTTTTTCTTTCACAGCCAATAAAGTGGCTATCATAAGGTCCATCAGAGAAAGGTGTCCAAGTCAACAGCAGGAAGATGGTTTGTTTGGATCACAAATTAATGAAACAGACCAAAGGAGCTTTTATCTTGATCTTAGAGACTAAGCCATAAGAAAATACTGAGGTGACATGATCAAACATGTCCTTTAAGGAAATAATTTTGGCAATTGTTCATAAGGTAGATAAATCAGAGAAGAGACATTAAAGGAGTAAGAAGGATTTGGAGGCTTTTGCAACAGCCCAATGAATCAATTGATCTACAAGCATTTATTAAGCATTCACTAGAGTAAATCCTCAACATTACTTTGTTTAACTTTGTGACTTCAGGCATTCACATGATTTAATTATTAACCTCATTTTCACTTTTGAGTTGTCAACTATTCATATTCCTGACTATGCACAATAGAGGAAAAAAAGAGGAGCTATGCATCCAAGTTTGTTGATCAGCTGATATGCTACCAGACACCTCACTGGTCTAGTTCATCAAACCATTGTAAAGAGTTCCCTGTGCATTCATTTTATATTTTTATTATTTGCCTTGAAAGCTCAAATGTTTATGTCCCCAAAACATAGTACATGGCCTTTATGTTCCCAAAACATAGTACATGGCCTTTGGACTCTAAGCCCAATTATGTAGTCAGTGATGTGACTTAGTGAAAATATAATGGTGTTAAGCAAACTTTGTGCCTGAATGTGTAAAACCACTGTTGTCCAGGAGTTTGGTGTTAACTAATTTCATCTTGGCATCTTCCAATAGCAGGAACTAAATTTCCAGCAACTTTTCCCTTGGTTTTCAGAGGGCTATGAAAGGAGAGAGGTTTACAGCAGTATAGAATATTGTACAACATCCTCACACTGCCATCTGACACAATGGAAGCTAAGATGCAGGTTAAAAAAGTGTGTTAGCTTTAAGAATTTCACTTACTATGTAACAATTATGATATTATAGGGATAATGTATTATGCAAAGTAATTATTTTCTAAAACCAATATTTTTTTAATTGAAATGTTAGCACAAAGGTCACAGAATTCTAGGAAATTATTAGCAAGAAAAATGTTTTGCATGTTACCAATTTTATTTCATGTACTGCATTTTAAGGGTTATTTCATGGTTATGGTGTTAAGAAAAATACATATTATCAGAATTAATGCTTTGTTATAAAAATTGCATGCAGAAAAGTGTACTTTCACCAATATCTAGAAAAGATGACAGTTTTTGGTGGTTGTGGGAACCTAACCCCCTAACTCCCATAGATTCAATGAATCAGCCTTTGAATTTTTTATTTTTTTTCCATTTTCTAGAAACAATACTCTCCATGAAAGTTAAGAATTGACTGTATAGGGGCAGCTAGGTGGCACAGTGAATAGAGCACCAGCCCTGGAGTCAGGAGGACCTGAGTTCAAATCTGGCCTCAGATACTTAACACTTAGTAGCCCCATGACCTTGGCCAAATCACTTAACACCAATTGCCCTGCCTTCTCTCCTCCAAAAAGAAAAAAATATATTGACTATATAGTCAAGACATTAGGGATATAAAGAAAAAGCAAAAATATTCTTTGCCCTTAAGGAGCCTATATTTAAACGTGGAAGACAATATGCAACTAATATGGCATAAATAGGGGGAAGTACAAGAAAAATACTGTGGAGACAGAAATGAAAAGATTTGCCAAACTATTGGTTTTGGGGAATAAGTGGAAGGGAGTCCTCAAAGATGATGGCAAGGTTGTAAGTGTCTGAGAGACTGGAAATATCATAGTTTCCTTGACAGAAATAGGGACAGTCAAAATAGAATTGCATTTGGAAGGAAAGATAAATAATAATTATAATGTTTATATATGTTGAGTCTGAGATGGCTATCAGACATCTCTGATGGGCAGTTGGAGATGTATGACTGGAGCTTAGGAGTTAAGCTGTAGCCAGATATACAGATCTGTGAGTCATCTTTGTAGAGATGAAACTTAGAATCATGGGAGCTAATGAGGTCATGAGTTAAAATTATAGATAAACAAAAACATGTTCAGGACAGATAGTTGATAGATTCCCATTTTCAGTGGACATTCCCATGATGAACTTTCAGCAAAGTAAATTGAAAAGTAATTAGATAAATGGAAGAAAACCAGGACAGAGTAATATCATGAAATCTCAGAGAGGAAAGATCATAAATGAGGCGAGAAGGCCATTTTTTTTCAGCAAGCACTATGGATGCAAGGAAAGACAAAAACATGGTTACTGCCCTCCAGGATCTTAAAAAAGATGACTATAAAGAAAATGTCATTAAATTTGGAAATTAAGGGATCACTGGTAAATTTGGGAAATGGTATTTCAGTTAAGTGAGAGGTTAGAAGCCAGACTGTATCATTATCATCACCCAGCAGCCGTAGCAATAACTAATAAGAGGAAAGGAAGGGAAGATATATTTATTAAATGCCTACTATATGTCAATTTGCTAAGCATTTTACAAATATTATCTTATTTTATTCTTACAATAATTCTCTAAGGAAGGTGATGTTATTACCCCTATTCTACAGGTAAGGAAATTGAGACAGACATCTTAAATGACTTTGTTGTGATTCCATAGCTAGCAAGTTTTTCAGATCAGATTTAAAGTCAGATTTTCATGACTCCAAGTTCAATGCTCTATCTACTACATTCTTAGCTAACTCAGGGACGTGTGTGTGTGTGTGTGTGTGTGTGTGTGTGTGTGTGTGTGTGTGTACAGACTTACATGCTGGCAAAACATCCCCCTATATTTATCTAGGAGGATTTATTCAATGTCTGATCAAGCTTGACTAAGAAAGGTGAGTTCTCTTCTGCACTGTGTATCTTTTTTTTTTAAGCAATTGGGATTAAGTAACTTGCTCAAGGTTACACGGCTAGTCATTATTTATGCGTGGGTGCTCATTTTCTGAGGCCAGATTCGATCTTGGGTCATCCCGACTCCAAGGCCGGCACTGTTACTCACTGCGCCACCTAGCCGCCCCTGTATTATGTATCTTTAAAACCTCATTGCTCTTTCTTTGCCTTTGACCCCCCACCCACAATTCCCTAACAACCATAAGATGAGAATTTGGCACATTACATTTCTCAACTAAACAACATTTTAAAACAGTGCCAGCAACATTAAAGTAAGTCTTTACAGGATAACAGATACTGAGTATTTTAAATAAATCCAGAAGGGAAGAGAAAAGCTGGAGAGAGTCCTACTGTCAATTAAAAAAGAAACACAAAATAAGCAACCCTTATTCAAAGAGGATTTTCACCAATCCTGATTTACACAAAACAGTGTTCTGCCAGAATTCTTTGAACTATTTGCTCATTATGGCAATTTAGTTTGTGTGTTAGTTTGTATTCCTAACTGCTTAAAGCACAAGTAGGACATAAGTCTATTAATCATGTGTGAAGCAGCATCGCAAAGAATGTTTAACCATGGTGAGCAAAGAAAGAAAACTTTTTTCAAGGTTATCCTTCCTCTCCCATCCTTTCACCCAATAACTTTTGCTTTCAATCTGTTAACAACAGTAAAGATCCCCAAATTACAAATTCATACTGGTGGAGAGCCTTTAATTCTATTTAATAATAATAATAATAATAATAATAGTTAACATTTATATCATAGACTAATGTACTTCATTCATGTCTAACTCTTCATGACCCTGTTTTCTTGACAAAGATACTGAAGTGGTTTGCCATTTCCTTCTCCAGTGGATTAAGAAAACAGGTTAAGTGACTTACCCAAGGTCACACAGCTAGTAATTGTCTGAGGCCACATTTGAACTCAGGTCTTCCTGAATCCAGGCCCAGAGTTTTATCCATGGAGCTACATAACATAAAGGGAAATTAGGGGATACTACTCTAGTATCTTTGCCAAGAAAAGCCCATATGGAATCATAAAGAACTGGGTGCAACTGAACATTTGAACAACAACAACATATGCCAGGCTTTGTGCTAAGTGCTTTACAAGTATTATCTCATTTAATTCTCACAACAACTCTGGGAAGTGTATACTCTTCTTAATCTTATTTTATTGTTGAAGAAACTAAGGCAAATGGAGGCTAAGTGACTCGCTTAAATCACTAGGTAGTAAATGTCTAAGACTTAATTTGAACTCGGACCCAGCACTCAATATATGGCATCACCTAGTTGCTACTACTGCCATTGTTCTTAGCTGTTGCTGCTGTTATTATTACTATTTTGCCAGAATGAAAAGATCTTTCCACCATGGATAAATTACAGGCCATCAGGAGAACTCAAAGAAGACCCTAAGCACATTCAGCTAACCTGTGTGTTGGATTTATGAGAGAATAGGGGCAGTGGCTGCATAAGTTCATCAGGAGGGCTCATCTGTTCTCTCAAGGAATCCTTCATTCTCCCAAATAAATCTGGGAACCAGGAAGAATTGGGCATGCCCCTCTGGAGCCCTGAAGGGAAAGAACATCCTACCCAACCAAGATATTCTGGTGGGTTTTTACAGATTTATTGTCTACTGTACTTATCAGGTGTAGGCATTGGGGAAAGCGGAGTCGTCTAGATCTGGGGACTGATGCTGTTCATACAAGTGGAGAGAAAATTCCTTGGGAACTGGCAGTTAATTAATATTTAAATTCCTCCCACCCTTTTCACTGCAGGAAAAGGGGTTTGAGTCTTGGCTGCTAATCTTACTCTAACAGAGTGACTCAGGGAAGCTTCCTTGTCAGGGATTTTTTTTTAACTTTCTTTAGACTTCTTTGTTTATCAGGGTCAAGAGGTTCATACAGTCCCATTTCAAATAGCACTTTCTCCATGAATGCTTTCTTGCTTACCCCAGCTGATAATGAACTCTGTCTCACACTAAGTCATAGTATTTTCTTTGCATTTGACTTTTGTAATTATGTGCTAATTTTATTCAAGTTATATGTGTACACATCTTATCACTGCCCCTAGAGTGCAACTCTTAAAGAATAAGAACCATGTCAATTATTTCCTTGAATCTTCCAGAATCTCCAGCAAAGTACATCAGACATGGAAGACCCTACCCTACATCTGAAATAGACTTATCCTTAACTTACATAAGATATAAGCATTTTCCTAACAATGCATGTACTAGTTAAATGCTTTGCTTTAGTATTAATATATCCATAACCATCCATGTTCCCGTCTTAGAATGTGGGGCAGTTAGTTGGCACAGTGAATAGAGCACCAGCTATGGAGTCAGGAGGACCTGAGTTCAAATATGGTCTTAGATACTTGACACAGTTACTAGCTGTGTGACTCTGAGCAAGTCACTTAACCTTAATTACCTTGCCTTCCTCCTCTCAGAAAAAAAAGTTCATCTGGTCCAAACATCCCATCTTATAGATGAAGAACCTAGGACTCAAAGGGGGTAAATTCATTTGTCCAAGGTTCAATACAGGCTCAATCCTATGTTTTATGACTGTAATCCTGTACTCTTTCCACAACTTTGGTGTTTGGATAAAAGAAGACTGAGCTGATCCCACTTTCTCTATGGTTTTGTCAGAGAGGAAGAGAGACTTTCCTTCACAATGAAGGGACAAAATTCTACTCTTCTTGGGGAGAAATCCTAGAATCACAGTACTTGAGAGTTGGAAGGGACCTTGGAAGGCATGTCACCCAACCCATACCCAGTATGTCTGAGTAGATGGGAATGGTTCTCAGGAAATGGCAAATATAAATCCATATTTTTATTGGTTTTTCATTTGGCAACTCATACTATCTTTTACTGTCTTGTCAGCAAAAGCTAGTCTTCCTTCTTCCCAAATACTTTGTAGCTATTTCCATACTATTTGCTTCTCTCTCTTTGCAATAGCTCTTCACTTATCTTTGTTAGTTACTCCATTAAAACATTTTAAAAGTATTAATGTTTGCCTCAGGGAAGGGATAGAGGAGGGAGGAAGAGAAATAATTTGGAATTCAAAATTTAAAAAATACTAAAAATTGTTCTATATGTAATTGAAAAAATAAAATATTAAAAAAAACATGATGGAGTTACCTGACTTCATAAAGATTTTATTCTAAGTATTAAACATTCAGAGTAAATGAATGGTTGGTACTAGTTAGAAGAATTAATGAATAAACATTTATGAAATACCTACTATGTTCCAGGCATTGTGCTAAGTACTGGAAATACAAAAAATAAGAAAAAGACAGACCTTTTTGTAGTAGCAAGCACCCTAGCATACCTAGGATGGCTGCCAGTACAGGTTGTTTGATCTGCTTTTCTAAAGGAAAGCAACTCAAAGAGGGGTTAACAATCTTACTTTAATCAAACATATATCATTTACCTAGTTCAGGGGGGAAATTCAGCATCCTGAACATCAGAGAACACAAACAGAAGTTACAAGCAGACAAAAAATAAAGACAGAGAAAATAACACAAATCAACAGACAGGGTTTATAGCTGTCTGACCATTACATATATACAGAGAGAAGCACCAGCATCAAAGCTGGGGGGCTCAATGGCTGCCCAGACTCTCATATGATGAAATCACACAACTCTTACTATAAATGAGCCCCAAAGCAAAACCTCACATCAGGCTAATATAGACTTCTCCAGGGTCAGTGAATGTTTGAACCCTTGTGACTCACTGCCCAATCACAGAGTAAGAAGGCATGGGCATTCCTGAAAAACAAGCCTCCCACCACAGGCCTCATGTGACCACATTCAGTCTATTGGAGGGCAGAGTATAACTTCAAATCAGAGTAGGTCCTCAAATTTACTTAAGCTTGGGCAAGGAAGATCTTCAAATTCCCATTGCCATTACACCTGTCCTTAAGGAACTTACACTCTAATGGGGGTGACATTATAGAGAAAAGAGACTGAATGAATAGGCAGACTGAAAAACAAAAGGAGGATTGAGGCAAGGAATAGAGTGAGCAAACACAGATATTAAGGAACCTGTCCTTAATGAACAGAAAAGCCAAATGGTGTTCAGAGTAGTCAGGGACCCTAATCTAGTAAGGAAAGTAGTGTAGTCTCAATATTTATCAGCTTTGGTTTCCTTCGCATCTGGGTATATGCTCTATCCTCTCCAGTTATGGGAAGAATAATTAAATTCTCAACATAAATTAATTTTATTCCATTTAATTAAAATGTAGTGAAGGTCATTCATAATGTATTAGGGGAAAAGGTTAACACCTGTTTTATAAGCTAAACTTTGTGATGTCAGGCTTTTAGTTGAACCAGTCTGCATATTTAGACTGCAATAATGAATTATTGTGAAAATATTGTACTATGTGTCACATAGCAATGAATAAAGGAGAAGAGAATGGGAGATTAAATTGAGACATAATAGTTAAAAGGACCAAAGAGAATGGGAATCATAAATCATAGGCTAGTGGACTTGACTTCAATTTCTGCCAAAATTCTAGAACACACAATAAAAAATTTATCTTATTTTTAACACATAAATGGGGAAAAAATGTAGGACCTATTATTAGAGTCAAAAAAGGATAAATGAAGAGCCAATAATGCTAGTATATGCTCCCTTCTTTTTTTTTAAACAGGGTGTCTAGACTGTCTAGGCTGATAGACTGTCTAGACTGTCTAGACTGTCTAGACTGTCTAGAATTATAAACCTGGAAAGTATTGAGAAGAAGATGAATGGAGTGATGAGAAGGTAGTTCAATAAGCCATATGAGGATTTGCTAAAAACAACTGGGACTGAACAGTTTGATGAAGAGGGCATTTTAAGGGGAACCTGGTGAAGAAAAAGGGGGAAGAAGAATCTATTGTTTGAGGGTCAGACTAGCTAACTATAGAAAGGTCTCATTGGTAGGTGGATGAGCTGGGAATGGTTTTTTTAGGGGGGAATGGCAATAATGGACCAAAGTAAAATATCTTCAAATATATTCATGCTTGTTTTTCTTTGTTCTATAGGACTGGACACCAAAAAAAAATGGGTAGGAGTTGTAAAATAGGCTTTCTTAAGTAGAGACTTTGGGTTTTATTTTATTTTTTTGCTTTTTGGAGGGGCAATTGGAGTTAAGTGACTTGTACAAGGTCACATGGCTAGTACATATTAAGTGTCTGAGGTTGGATTTGAACTCAGATCCTCCTGACTCCAGGGCTGGAGCTCTATTCACTATGCCACCTAGCTTCCCCCAAGACATTGGATTTTAGCAAGTTTCATTTTAACACTGGATGACTACTTTGAGTGAATGATGGAAAAGGAACTCTTGCTCAGTCATTGGTTAAACTACATCATTGATGCTCAAAGTATGGTCCAGGCTGGGACTCAAGCCCTTTTTATGGGGTTTATAATGTTAAGAGTATTTTCACAATAATATTAAGACCTTGTATTTTCTAATATAGAAAATAATTATTACACACACACACACACACACACACACACACACACACACACACACACACCCCAAAAGCTATTGGCCAAAGAAGATAAGGGATAAAAAGGATAAGATCATAAGAAGAGGATAAAGGGTTCTTGCATAAAATTTGAGGGTGGCTGGGCTCTATATCTTAGGTCACTTCATACTATTAGTTTCCATGATGTGGTTCTCTATAATTCCATTTAGAGAAATAAAAATAGCATCAGAGGGGAAAAACATCTTCAGAAATATTTTGTGGACATTTTTTAACTAAACCTATATAGTTTAGCCAGTGCAGGTATACATGTGTGTGTGTGTCTTTTCATGTTCATGATCAAGAACATGCATTGAGAGCAAAAGCAGGATATGAAAGGTATTACAAAGTTCCTTGAAGATGCTTGTGTATGCAAATATCAGAACTGGCAGCTGAAAGATGAGAAAAATGACTTTATTAGTTAATTTGATTATAGATGAGAAAGAAATCATTCCCAATGTTCACTTTTTTCTTCTTTCTATTCTCATTATTCTCACTTTTGTTTCCTCTATAGAGACACACATTTCTCTGCACAAGTCATCCCTACCTCACACAAATACTTCTGAAGTCAGACTTCCTCCCATCCCACTCCTTTAACCATCCTTAATTCATTTAATTCCCTTTACAAAAATATTTCAAATGCTGGTTCTGACAATTTTCTCCATATTTTTTCCTAGTTAATATTTTTTATACCTGAAAATTTCTGAGGAAAAAACTATCATCCAGCTCTAAACCTAATTTTAACTTCATTTCCATGAAAAGATGTATTTTTTCCATAAGAAGCATAATATATGCAGCTACTTGAGAATTTGTCATAGTAAAATATAGCTTCCTTTTTGTGCTAATTTTTTTAATATTTGAAATATTTAATTTTAAAACTTCAAATCCCAGATCCATTCCCTTCTTCTCTTGTCACCCACTTTCACTGGGAAGATAAACAATTCAGTATATGCTGTACATGAAAAGCTATGAGAAACATTACCATAGTAGATATATTGTAAAAGACTGACTATATTTCCCTCCCACCCATCCCATCCCCCACCTGGTCCATTCCCTACTTTGATCCTGTCCCTCTTCAAAAGTGGTTGCTTCAACCTCCCCTCCCCCCAACATGACATCCCTTCCATCATCCCCCCTCTTATCCCCTCCCCCCTACTCTCCTGCAGGGTGAGATATCCTATTTAGTATGTATGTCATTGTCTCCCTGAGCCAAATTCAATGAGAATATGGATTTGCCTTTTTGCCTTCCTGTTCTTCCCCTCCCCTGCAACTACTTCCCTTTGCCCCTTCTATATGAGATAGTTTACCCTACCCTGTCTCTCCCCATCTCCTCTTGCCACTTTCCTCTCTCACCTCTTAACTTCACCCCTTAAGTATAATCCCTTCCCACCAAATTCGACCTGTACCATCTACACATGTATACCTGTAAATATATATACACACATTCACATGTGTATTCATATACCCATATACCCTTCTTTAATTATTTTCATAATGAAAAAGGTTTCATAAGTCACAGTTATTGTTTTTCCATGTAGGAATGTAAATGGTTCAACTTTGTTAAGATCTTTTTGATTGCTTTTCCCTGTTTACCTTCTTAAGTATCTCTTGCTTCTTGTGCCTGAATGTAAAATTTTCTATTCAACTCTGGTTTTTTCCTCAAGAATGCTTGAAAGTCCTCTATTCCACTGAATAACCACATTTTCCCCTGAAACGAGATAGTTTTGCTGGGTAGGTGACCCTTGGCTTCAATCCCAGCTCTTTTGCCCTCTGGAATATCATATTCCATGCCCTTTGATCCCTCAGTGTAGAACCTGCCAGGTCCTGGGCTATTCTGATTGTGTTTCCACAATATTGAAATTGTTTCTTCCTGGCTGCTTGTAGTATTTTCTCCTTGATCTGGGGATTCTGGAACCTGGCTGTAATATTCCTAGGAGTTTTCTTTTTGGGATCTTTTTCAGGAGGTGATCTGTGGATTTTTTCAACCTCTATTTTGCCCTCTGGATCTAAAACCTCAGGGCAATTTTCCTTGAGAATTTCTTGAAGGGTGATTTCTAGGTTCTTTCTTTGATCATGGCTTTCAGGTAGTCCAATCATTTTTAAATTATCTCTCCTGGATCTATTTTCCAGGTCAGTGGTTTTTCCCATGAGATATTTCACATTGCCTTCTATTCTTTCAATTGCTTGGATCTGTTTAACAGCATCTTGATTTCTCATAAAGTCACTAGCTTCCATTTGCTCCAGTCTAATTCTGAAGGAATGAATCTCCTCAGTGAGCTTTTGACATTCTTTTTCCCTCTGGCAAAGTCAGCCTTTTAAGGCATTCTTCTCCTCATTGCCTTTTTGAGCCTCTTTTGCCACTTGAGTTAATCTATTTTTTAAGATGTTATTTTCCTCAGTCAGGCTATTGACTCCCATTTCATACTTTTCCTGCATCCTTCTCATTTCTCTTCCCAAATTTTCCTCCACTTCTCTTATTTGGTTTTTAAAATCCTTCTTAAGGTCCTCTATGGCCTGTAACCCACTCATATTTTCATTTGGGGCTTTTGGGACAGGAGTTCTGACATCATAGTCCTCCTCCTGTTCCATGCTTTGATTCTTTTTGTCCCCAAAATAGGGGTCTCATGTTGATTCTTTCTGTTTATTTTGTTTCCTTTGCCTAGGCATGTTGCTCCTTAATTACTTGACTTTTGGGCTTGTTGCCACAGTAGGACTCTGCCACCAGACAGGGGAGCTTCCATCCCAAATGTTGGGGTCTTCTCAACTGCTGGAGGTATTAGTTGGGTGCCTTCCCTGTAGCCCCCACACACTCTGGCAAGCTGGACACAAACCCCAAGACCTCCATCCCAGAATGCAATCCAGATCTAGGGAGATTAAAGCAAGAGTGAATACCCCCCAGACTGATCGCTGGATCCCCCTACAGTTTGCAGGCCAGGAGCTGAAGCTGCAAAATGGTGGCTGTGCCACAGCTCCTCAGTGGCTTCTCACCCGCAGGGGAAGAAGCTGATGTGCTCCCAAATACTGGTCCCAAAGTCCATAGGATACTAAGCTCTCACTTTGTCTGTGGCATCTATGTGTTGGTAATTCTGGAGCCACAGCTGCTGGAGTTTTGGGGCCCTCCAACCAGGTGCTGGCCCGGCCTGCCCTGGGGCTAAAACCTCTGACTCATGTGGGCCTAGGCTTGGCACCCAGAGTGCAGTGCTGGCTGCACCCTGCCGGGCACCTGTGCTGTCCTCATCAGGAGGTTAGCTTCTCTGTGTTGTTCTGTGGGTGCTGGAGCTCCAGAGGTTGTTCAGAGTCCCCCTTTTACATAATTTTGAAGTGGTTTGGGCTGGAGCACTGTGGAAGTGCTATTTCTACCTCACCATCTTGGCTCTGCCCCAAAATATAGCTTCTTTACAAATGAATTTTACATAAAGATAATATGCATCAATACAATGTGTCAAAAATATGAATAAATAGAAATGAAATTTCCTCTTTAAAATAAATGACAAATTTTACTCTAATTATAGTCAAAACTAAAATCACACTGAAATCCAAACTTTTCACATTCATTTGAACCACTGCCCTGAGTAATTCTGAAAGAGAAAGAAATGAACAAGTAATCAACATTTATTAAACACGTACTATGTACAGGCATAAAGGTAAAAATGAAATAATTCAAGACCTTCCAACCCTCAAGCATGGATTCTCTGTCAGAGAAGAATTTGTACACACATACTCACATATGTAGCTATACATAGGCACATAATGCATATGTATGCATGTAATACATAACAAACTGCAAGTGGTACATGCATGTAGTATAATACTATATTTACATGTGTATATATGTAACATGTTTTGTACAGTACACATATTTTATGCATGTGTGAACATATACAAGACATGTATAAAGTAGACTCACTGTAATGCTGTATCAGAAGGCAACAACTGGAGGGCCTAGCTCTGTGGGGAGCCCCGAAGGGCAACAGCAGGGCTGAAAAAGAGTTGGGTACCCAGAGAGGGTGCATAATAGAGACGGCACTCTGAAAGTGGTGGAAAATAGAGCTGTTTTTATTTCCCCATACAGGCTTTTATAGGATGCTTCCTAATTGTTTTCCCTTGAGGACATTGCACACTTCTTTTTTCCCAGGCTGGGGGTTTAAGGCACACTTAGCTGAAGGACATAATGCTCACACCTGTGGGTTTGAGCTCCTTCCTGGGGGATGGGAAACAGAACCAGGCCCAATAGCAGGCCCTTCAGATAAGAGGGCTTATTCAGCCTTCAGGGTCAGAGGCCTACTGGGCCTGTGGTCCTCTACACACCTCCAGGAGAAACTAATACTTAAGCTGCATCTTGATTAATCTTCCTCCTCCTAGAAGTGGAATTGAAGAAGGTTTCCTACAGAACTTTGAACTCAAGTGATGTTTAGTTAAATAGATATGTTCAGTAGGGCTATTTGAAAAAACTCAAACTTATATATATATATATATATTTGCATAATGATTTGAAAGTTTAGGAGTATTACAGACTGAAAAATGACAGAAGATGCCCTTTCTATAAAAAAGCCTATCTTAAGATAGTTATTTTTTTAATTGACTGAATAAATACTACTTATAGGGTTGTATACCAAAGAGATAATGCAAATGAGAAAAGAACCCACTTGTACAAAAATATTTATGGTAGCTCTTTTTTGGTGGCAAAGAATTGAAAATTGAGGGGATGCCTATCGGTTGGCAAATGGTTGAACAAGTTATGATATATGAACCTAATGGAATACTACTAAAATACTATTTTAAATGAATTAAGTTATTTTTTAGTTTTCAACATTCATTTCCACAAGACTTTGAGTTACAGATTTTCTCTCCATATCTCCCCTACCCCCAACCCCAAGATAGCAAGCCTAATGACTACCCCTTCCCCAAATCTGTTCTCTCTTATAACCTCCTCCATTCTCCGCTAACTTTCTAATAAGGCCATATGGGTTTTTATACCATAGTGCCTGTATATCTTATTTCCCAGTTGCATATAAAATTAATTTTTTAACCTTTGTTTTTAAAATTTTGATTTTTAGATTTTTTCCCTTCTTCCTTCTTCAGCTACCCCCACTGGGAAAAGAAGCAATTCAACATAGATTGTGCTTGTGTAGTTATGCAAAACATTTCCATGGTAGTTATATTGTGAAAAACTAACTACATTTCCCTCCATCCTCTCCTGCCCCCCCCCCTTATTCTATTTTCTCCTGTGACCCTGTCCCTTTTCAAAAATGTTTGCTTCTAACTACTCTCTCCCCCAATCTACCCTTTTTGCTATCATCCCCCCCCCCCTGCTCTTATCATCTTCCCCCTTACTTTCCTGTAGGGTAAGATAGCCAACTGAGTGTGCATGTTATCCCCTCCTTTCAATTTCTATTTTGCCCTCTGTTTCTAGAATATCAGGGCAATTTTGTTTGATAATTTATGGAAAGATGATGTCTAGGATCTTTTTTTAACCATGACTTTTAGGCAGTCCAATAATTTTTCTTTTTTATGATTTTATGATTTGTGATTTTATGACTTCTTTTTATATGATTTCTCATAAAATCGTTAGCTTCCATTTGCTCCAATTTAATTTTGAAGGAATCATTCTCTTTAGAGAGTTTTTGAAATTCCTTTTCCCTCTGGCCAATTCAGTTTTCTATAGCATTCTTCTCCTCATTGCCTTTTTGATCCTCTTGTGCCATTTGAGTTAGTCTAATTTTTTTCATTTGTTTGGATCTGCTTAACAGCATCTTGATTTCTCATAAAGTCATTAGCTTCCATTTGCTCCAGTCTAACTCTGAAGGAATGAATCTCCTCAGTGAGCTTTTGAGATTCTTTTTCCATCTGGCAAATTCGACTTTTAAAGGCATTCTTCTCCTCATTGCCCTTTTGGCCCTCCTTTGCCATTTGAGTTAGTCTATTTTTTAAGGTGTTGTTTTCCTCAGTCAGGCTGTTGACCCTCATTTCATACTTTTCCTGCATTCTTCTCATTTCTCTTTCTAATTTTTCCTCCACTTCTCTTATTTGATTTTTAAAGTCCTTCTTAAGGTCCTCTATGGCCTGCAACCCGCTCATGTTTTCCCCTGGGGCTTTTGGAGCAGGACTTCTGACCTCACAGTCCTCTTCCTGCTCCATGCTTCGACCCTCCTTGCCCCCAAAGTAGGAGTCTAGGGTTGCATTTTTCTGTTTAATTTGTTTCCTTTGCCTTGGCATGTTGCTACTTAATTACTTGACTTTTGGGCTTGTTGCCACAGTATGGCTGGGCCGCCAGACAGGTGAACTTTTGTCCCAAACGTGTGTGTGTGTGGGGGGCCAACTTCCATTTCTGGCAAGCTGGAAACCCACCCATGACCTCCACCTCAGAACACAATCCAGATCCAGGGAGGTTAAAGCAAGAGCGATTACCCCCCCAAGACTGATTGCTGAATCTCCCTATAGTTCGCAGACCAGGAGCTGGAGCTGACTCTGAAAACTACAAAATGGCGTGTCTCCTCAGTGGCTTCTAGGCCCCAGGGGAGGAAGCTGACATATTCTCCAAATACAAGTCCCAAAATCCATAGGGCACTAACCTCTCACTTTGTCCTAGGCATGTCTATGTTGATAATTCTGGAATCACCACAGCTGCTGGTGTTCTGGGGTCCCTCCAGCCAGTTGCTGGTCCTGCCTCCCTGGGGCTAAAACCATGACTCAGGTGGACCCGACCTGTGCTCAGCTCCCCACACTCTGCACACTGCACACTGCCGGCTCCCAGAGCTATGTGCTGGTCCTTCCTGCAGGGCTGCTGGGCTGTCCTCAGCGGGAGGTTAGCTTCTCTGTGTCCTTCTTTGGGTACTTTGGGTGAGTTAGTCTATTTTTAAGGTGTTATTTTCTTTGGTATTTTTTTTTTTGGTTTTCATTAGCAGGCTGTTGACTTGCTTTTCATGATTTTCTTATATCATTCTTATTTCTCTTCCAAGTTTTTCCTCCACTTCTCTTACTTGATTTTTAAAATCCTTCTTGAGCTCCTTCATGGCTTGCAACCAGTTCATATTCTTGGAAGTTTTTGATGCAGGAGCTTTTTCTTTGTTGTCTTCTTCTGGTACCATGTTTTGATCCTCTTTGCCCCGCCCCCCCCCTGCCCCCTGCAAATATTATATGGTCTGATTGCTCTTTTTCTGTTTGCTCATCTTGCCAGAAAATTACTTGACTTTGAGCTCTTTTCCATGGATGAACACTGTGTCAAGAGTGAATAAGTGCCAAATTTCTGGTGTTTTCACCACTGTTATTAGAGCTATGAGGAGGGAGCCCTCTCTATAGCCACCACAAACTCTGGTGTTCCTCACCCCAGGACCACCACCCAAGTCTGGGACCCAGATCCTAGCAGTTCAAAGCATTCGTGATTACCCTCTGAATGGTCACTTGTTTCCCTGATCTGCAGGCCAGGAGTTCCCAAGGCAGCCATATAGCAGCAGCTGTAGCTGCTGCACCACTGCCCCCTCTGTTTCCCTGGGGGCAGGGGCCAGACCATACTTTATCTCACACAGTTTCATCAGAGTTAGCTACTGACCTTTTTTCTTTCTCTTTGGTGTTTATGTGTTGAGAAGTTTGGAAACTGCCACAGCTGATGTTGATTCACTCTCCTGTAATCTGCTCTGTTCTGTCTGGGCCATCAGTCTGGGCCAGTGTGGCTCACATAGGACTGTGCTCAGCTCCCAGCACAGTGCAATAGACCCCTTCTTTTGGCCTACCAGGCTGCTTTTAGTGTGACATCTGTTTCTGTCACTTTGTGGCTTCTGTAGCTCTAAAATTTGTTTAGAGTCGTTTTTTACAGGTATTGGAGGTGGTGAGAGCAGGAGTACAAGCAAGTTCCTTCTTTTACTCCACCAGCTTGACTTCATCCCCTGGAATACTATTGTTCTACATTAATGATGAGCAGGCAGATTTCAGAAAAACCTGGAAATACTTGTTGTACACAATTTCAGCCACATTGTGTGATGATTAACTTTGATAAACTTCACTCTTCTCAGCAATGAAAGGCTCTAATACAACTCCAAAATGTATATGATGGAAAATGGTATCCACATAAAGAGAAAGAATTAGGGAGACTGAATGCAAATCAAAGAATACTATTTGCTCTCTCTTTTTTGCTTTGTTTTGTTTTGTTTCTCTTTTCTCATGATCCATTCCATTGGTTATAATGTTTCTTTATAACATGACTAATGTGAAAATATGTATAATGTGAATGTATATGTAGAGCCTATATTGAAGTGCATGCCATCTTGGGGAAAGGGGAAGGGAGGGAAAGAGAGAAAATTTGGAACTCAAAAGCTTGTGGAACTGAATATTGTAAACTAAAATAAATTTTAAAAAGGAAAATTGACTGAATAGAAATAGTCATTAAAACGATGTAGTTAATTCAACTACTGTATACACAAGAATCTTGATGCAGGGCACACATTTAGTCATCAAAAGATACATTCAACATTTTAGATTTTGAGTTCCCCTAACATACTGAGTGAATAATTGGGTGAATAAAGGGATAAAGTGTTTATTACTACTTACTATGTACAAAATCCCCATGCTAAGGGAGAGGGATGGAAATAGAAAAATAAGACACTTCCTTCTCCCAAAACCCACACACTAGAATAAGAGAAACAACACATATTGAAGATCTCAGTTGTAAGTCATATGGAAACATTACCTGTTCCTTAAAATGCAGTAACAATGCAAAAGGTAAAGCTTCTTCTTTGATGTCACTGCCATGATAAAATTGTATCGATTTCTGATATTGAACTATTTAGCAGTGTCAAGGACTTTGGTGGCAAGCACTTTCCATTTTGGGGGATGTTCAGTGATTTTGCCTACAGAACCGTTAGGAACAATTGACAGGCTGCATCTCTCCAGGGGCTGCTTCCCAAGGTGATGACTGTCTCCATCAAGGTCTGAAGAAAGATGATGGTCAAGGTAGTATTTGTGGATTCACATGCCTGGAACATGCTGTTTCCTGTGACTCTTTACAGATGCCTTGTTATTTAGCTAAACTGACTTGCCTGTTCTATTAACCACAGTTGGTTACGAAAACTGGGTCCTTCTTCATAGAAATTGTTTCATTGAATGATTGTTTTAAGAACTGAGATGGATGCAAGACTAGTTACCCAGTGTGTTTGGGGAGGCACAATTGGAGTGAGGATACTGAAAGAAACTGTAGAAATAGTAGCCTTTAGAAACAATATTTATTGTTCAAAGTTCTTCCAATTGTGACTTTCATATGAAATCAATCTGGGCTTCCAATGTTCATTATTTAATTTGGAAATTTAGTCCTAAGATTTAATTCTTTCTTTGGAGTGAATTTTTGTCTTGTGGCTACAAAATGATTACCTATTATCTATAATGATCTGAAATATTAAAATGGATTACTTTCTCCTAAAACCTATATGTTCAACTATAGGTTGTGAATGTAGGTGCTGTGGGGGGCTGAGGGAATTTGAGCATCAGTGAATTTATGGAAATGAAAAAGTAAAGCTCCTAATCAGATGAAGAAATATTATTTGTTTTTTTAAGCCATTAGAATACTCCAAAAGATGAGAATACTTCTGAAAAATATAGAGAGCTTAGAAAGGAGAATGGAATAGTCACAATAGCCTAGAAAGTGGTTGAAATAATTAGAAGAGTTAAGAGTAAAATTAGAACTATTTAAAAATTGAGTACTTTGTTCCCTTTTATTTTATTAATTAAATTTTATTGTTTTGCTTAATGATCTGCCTTTCTGTATTTATTTATGATTTCTTTATGCCCTAACACATAGGTAATTATATCCATCTATATTTAGTATTTTAAAATTTTACATATTACATTTGTGGTGTCTTTAAACACAATGTAGTTTCATTACGTGTCTGACTTGATTATGTCTGTTTTTGTTGACCTGACAACAGTAGAGAGGTCAGCTGTCTTCCCTAGGCATGTGTCTAAGAAGTAACAAAGGAGCACTCAAAACTTGCCAAACCACACAGTGGGCATTTAGTAAATGCTTGTTGAGTGATTGATGGGCTGACTCCCCACTTCTGGTGTTGCATGCTGCACAGATGTTACTGACAGAAGGAATCTAGAAGGCATTGCCAAAGATTACAAAAGCTTGGGCAAGTATTTGATGACCATAACTGGACAGGCAGTGTTCTGGAACTGCTGCCAATTGAAGGCAAGGGATGAAGAAGAGAAAGAAAAATTAGGAGGAGTGACCCAGATAAAAAAGATAGCCTTAAAATGAGTTTTCATTTTTGGACTATGATGTAAAATAAAGGAACCACAGTCTCCTGACCAAGCATGAAATGCAACTAAAAGATCTGGTAAGAATGAAGTTTCTGTTTGGCAAATGGAATCAAGATGAGGGGTCTGGAATAAGTGGTCTCTAGAGTCCCTTCCAGTCCTAAATCTCTGATCCAAAGAATGTTTCACAATGAAATAGAAGTGACAAGAAGAAAACTGCTTTTAAGCTGTATACAAGAATGAAGATAGCCATCATGGAAAGTTAATACAATATAACAAGAATGGCAACAAATAGCCTTCACATAGTGCCTTGTGGTGTGCAAAGCACTTTTCATTTGTCATCATAATTTGTTCCCCACAACATTCTAATGTGATTGGCATCACTATCATAATATTTCAGATTGAGGGAATTGGAACAATGACTAAGGGACTCCCCCACTGTCTGATAGCTATTATCTGAGGCAGGATTCAAATTCATATCTTCTTGGTTCCATGTCTAACACTCTACCCGATATCCCACCTATGTGACTCAGAATAGCTTTTCAGAAATTCTGAAGTTCCCCATGGGCAAAGTACAAGAAAGAAGCCAATTGTAAACTCTATGTCCTCAAATAGTTGTATGCAAGTACACAGGCATATTCAGCAATCAGAATTAATTACAGGAACTAACACAAATACCAGCTATGTCATTCTGGACAGCTAATTTAACTCTGCCTCAATTCCTCATCTGTAAAATGAGCTGGAGAATGAAATAGCAAACTACTCTAGTATCTTTGCCAAGAAAACCCCAAATGGAGTCACAAAGAAGGTCATCTAACTGAACAACTGAACAACAAAAATACAAGTAGGCAATTTTAGTCATGGACATCACTGAGATTTAGTGGCATGAAACATCATTAGACTATAAGTATACAGAGGTATACTTTATTCAAAAGAATCATGGTAAGTTGCAGGGGTGGAGGTAGAGTAGCATTTTAAATTAACAAACTTATGTAAAAACCCAGGAAGCACAGGTGGAAAGACTAGTAGAGAGAAAATGGGTGAAAATTAAAAAAAGGAAGAAACAAAAGAACACAGAACCTAAGGACAATATACACAATGACTGTACATACATAAATAAATGTGGAGAAGCAACAACACTCTGGACAAACAAGGTGAATATCATACCTTACTCTCAAAGTAAAAGGACTTTTTCTCCTCTGGTGAGAGAGTTGTTTGAATATCTGGTAGATAATTTCTTGGGTTGGAACAAAATTTATAAAAACATTTTTCATGCAAAAATTGGTAATAAAATTAATTAGATGCATATTTGTAGAAATTTTTATTTAAAACACTAATATTTAGGAATTTTGCATTTTTCAGTTATGTAAGTTCTTTATATACAGGAAACTACAAGATCTACACGGGCAGAACTATGTTTCATCTATTTCTATTTAACATCATATTTAATAAATAACAGACATTGCATACATGTTTATTTAATGGATATGAATAAAATTTTATTTTTATTTCACAAAAATACTACAGAAATTACCAAGCTGTAATTTATGGACTACTTCAAATTCCTGAGATATCTCTACAAGTTTATAGGAGGATGAAAGTCTAGCAGGGAAAAGACAATCATAATTATTGTTTGGTGGTTCCACCATAATTTTTCACTAGTGTTAGATATTTTTTATCATTAAAATGGTCAAGAACAGAAATATTATATGTCTTCAAAAAGTGAATTCAAGCAAAGACATGAACAGGAATAAAATATGTAATTAATTTTCAATATAGAGGATGATATTTTGATAGCTTTCTGGCTGTGTTTTCATTGCATTTTTCTGTAGCTAGACTAACCCACTTCCTCCATGTGGCTGTACAATTCAAATCTTTGTGATGACTACTTATTTCATTTTGGCAAATTTAAACTACCCTAGAAGTCAGTCATGAGGAAATCATTTTGTTATATACACACACACACACACACACACACACACACACACACACACACACACAGAGTATATATTGTTGTTTTAAAGGGTAAGAGAGAAGAGATTTCAGGGAGAATCTAAGATGTGAGTGAGCAAGATTTTCCTTCACTTTTATATGGAAAAGAGGTTCAAAAATAATTTGTGTGTCATAGAACTCAATATCTCACATTTCTTTCACACAAGGCTCATGCTATAAACTAGTGACAAATATTCCCATTGAGTAAAAAGCAAAGCAAAAAGAATTGAAATATTAAGTTGTCTCACTCCCCACTGGTTCTCCTTAATGCAATCAGGAGAAGGTGAACTTCCTGACAATATCCGAAGGCTTGTATGTCAAGTAGAATTCCTGTGGGGAGATTAGGAAGCATCAGGAACTACAGAGGCATGATTCATCAGACAAGTAGGTTTGTTGAGGACATACAACCAGAAAAAAACAAACAAAAAAAAACTTAGGCAAAGGAAGGAGTGGTACTGGGATAGGTTATCCTGAGGCAAAAAGTAACACCAAAGTTTTGACCATGGGTCATGTGGTATCTTATATAGCTATAAAAATAACACCCAAGTGGTTCATATTTCCCTCACTCTTACTCAAGGCAGTTTGATATTGTTAGGACTTGATACCAAATCAATCCTTCCAGTGTAGTAGTTGAGGAGATACTAATGATTGATGATAAAAAATATGAAAATTAGAGGTCCCAATATACTAATCAGGCAACACTATGGTCATGGTGAAGTCTCCTGAAATTTATGAGACAAGGTTGTTAAGATTCCCAGGCAGGGCATTCCAAAGAATGCCAAAGGTGAGTATGCAAGTCTTGTCTTACAGCCAAATAATCACATTTTAAGCAGCCAAAAGTATTTTGCATGGCACAAACCATCAATTGTAGTCAAGATATCCAATTGTCATAATAGTAGTGCAATTGCTAATTACTTAGATGAATGATATGGGTATTCTGTCTTCACTTTCTTACTCAATGTGATTTTTGTTCAGATGTTTCTATAAATCCTCAACTGTATATCCATTCAATGTATCTGTGGGCTTCTCTCTCTTTCTCTTTCTCTCTCTCTCTCTCACTCTTTAGCAATTCCAAAAAGTACCAATGTAACATAAGTACCAAAAAATGCATTCTCACTGTGTGAACACCCCACATTTTTTCTGGTTATGCATATGCAGTATATATGTACTTCTTGATGTCTTTTATTTCACATCATATCTAAAAGTCCTTATTAGTAATATGCTGCATCCTATTTAGATATTTTAGGAGTTTTTTTATTGTCCTTTGCATTACCTTCAATTTTAATTCATCCACTATAATGTTCAATAAACAACAATAAATATAACACCTAACACTTCTATAGCACTTTTTATATACCAGAAATAATGCCAAACACTTTAAAATTATAGACTTATTTTATTCTAACAACAACCCTGGGCTATAGGTGCTATTATTAACCCCATTTTACAGATAAGGAAATGAAGGCAGAGAGAATGGTTAAGTGACTTATCCAGGTTTACACAGTTAAGTATCAGCGGTAACATTTGAACTCAGGTCTTCCTGACTCCAGTCACACCACTTGATACACTATATGTCTAACGTCCTTTTGATGATCATGTTATTGTTGGGAAAACCTTGTTGTAACCAAGCTAGCCTCTTAGTGATTAATAGAGTGTGTAACATAAAGTAAACTCTCAAGAAATGATTTTTCATTCATTCTATCATTTTGCAGAAATGAACAGTTTAAAATAACAAAGCACTCCATAATTTCCCCAGTATGAAATTATCTGGTTTCTTCCTTTGATTCAACTATAAATTGAAATTCAATTGTAGACTTATTTTTATAATAACAATTATAATTCAACTATAAAGTGAAAATGACAGAACGTGTTCTGGGCTTTGGCTTGTAACTATCTTGTTCACTTATTGTATATCATGCTGGAAGTAATGATATTTTTTTTATGAGAGCATGAAAATTAAGGTGCAAGCAATTCCTTATAAAATGTTTTTGGATTGACACAATCATCTTTCATGATGTCATATTAGTGACTTTGGTTTCATCAGTACTGAAGTTATTTTTCACCATTCATTGCTATCTTAGGAAGTACTTTAGAATTCCCTAGACCTGGAGTTAACTTGGTGTAGCATAATGGCCCATTAATCCATTGCATTTTTCACTGGGACTCAAGATAATAGAGAAATAATGAACCTGGATAATAATGCTATTTGTGGAAATTCATAACAAAGTGCCCTTTTGTAAAGTTCACACTAAAATAGGTATCCTTTCATTTCCACTCAAAGAAATCATACATTGTTCATGTATAAACAGGATGAGGGGCATCCGAATTTTACTCAAACATAGTGTGGGGAAGTATTTTAATATATTTTATTTTTTTCAAATGCTTTATTAACTTCTGGTTTACATCATTCATTTCCGCCAGATTTCAAGTTAAAAAATTTCCCCCATTTTTCCCCTACCCACCTCCCCAGAATAACAGTCCCACAGGATATTCCTTCATCCAATCTGCCCTCACCCATATCTTCTCCCATATCCCTTTTGACTTTTCCAGTAGGGCAAGATGAATCTCTGTGCCCCAATGCCTGTATACCTTATTTCCCAATTATAAGTAAAATAGTATTAATAATAATGTTTACGTATTTTTAAAACATTTGATTTTAAAACTTCGATTTCCAGATTCATTCCCTTGTCACCCACTCTTTCTCGGAAGATAAGCAATTCAGTATAAGTTGTACATGTATAGCTATGCAAAACATTACCATAGTAGATATATTGTAAAAGACTGACTATATTTTCCTCCCACCTCCCACTTGGTCTATTCTCTACTTTGATCCTGTCCCTTTTCAAAAGTGGGTACTTCCAACTTCCCTCCCCACCCAGCCTGTCCTCCCTTTCATCACCTCTTATCCCCTTCCCCCTACTCTCCTGTAGGGTGAGATATCCTATTTAGTATGTATGTCATTCTCTCCCTGAGCCAAATTCAATGAGAATAAGGTTTTGCCTTTTTGAGTTCCTGTTCTTCCCCTCCCTTGTAAACATTTTCTCTTGCCTCTTATATATGAGATAGTTTACCTTATTCTCTCTTTCCCCATCTCCTCTCATTATATTCCTCTCTCAACTCTTAAGTTCATCTTTTAAGTATCATCACTTCCTAGTAAATTCAACCTGTGCCCTCTATCTATTTATACCTGTAAACATATATATGCACATTCACATATGTATTAATGTGCCCATATACTGCTACTATTTTCATAATGAGAAAGGTTTCATTAGTTACAGTTATAGTTTTTCCATGTAGGAACATAAATAGTTCAACTATGATAAGTTCCTTGTGATTTTTTCCCCCTGTTTACCTTCTCAAGCATCATTTGCTTTTTGTGTCTGAATGTCAAATTTTCTATTCAAATCTGTTTTTATTTTCCTCAAGAATGCTTGAAAGTCCTCTATTCCACTGAATGACCATATTTTCCCCTGAAACAAGATACTCAGTTTTGCTGGGTAGGTGATTCTTGGTTTTAATCCCAGCTCCTTTGCCCCTGCAGAATGTCATATTCCATGCCCTTCAATCCCTCAGTGTAGAAGCTGCCAGATCTTGTGTTATCCTGATTGTGTTTCCACAATATTGAAATCGTTTCCTCTTGGCTGCTTATAATATTTTATCCTTGAACTGGGAATTCTGGAACCTGGCTATAATATTCCTAGGAGTTTCCTTTTGGGGAGCTTTTTCAAGAGGTGATCTGTGGATTCTTTCAACCTCTATTTTGCCCTCTTTTTCTAAAACATCAGGGCAATTTTCCTTGAGAATTTCTTGTAGGGTGATTTCTACATTCTTTCTTTGATCATGGTTTTCAGGTAGTCCAGTGATTTTTAGATTATCTCTCCTGGATCGATTTTCCAGGTCAGCAGTTTTTTCCCGTGAGATATTTCACATTGCTTTCTATTCTTTCATTTGTTTGGATCTGCTTAACAGAATCTTGATTTCTCATAAAGTCACCAGCTTACATTTGTTCCAGTCTAATTGTGAAGGAATGATTCTCCTCAGTGAGCTTTTGAGATTCTTTTTCCAACTGGCAAATTCGGGTTTTTAAGGCATTCTTCTCCTCATTACCTTTTTGAGCCTCTTTTGCCATTTGAGTTAGTCTGTTTCTTTAGGTGCTATTTTCCTCAGTCAGGCTGTTGACTCTCATTCCATACTTTTCTTGCATTTTTCTCATTTTTCTACCTAATTTTCCCCTGCTTCTCTTATCTGCTTCTTAAGGTCCTCTCTGGCCTGTAACCAGCTCATATTTTCATTTGGGACTTTTGGTGCAGGATTTCTGACCTCCCAGTCTTCCTCCTGTCCCATGCTTCAATCCTCTTTGCCTCCCAAATAAGAGTCTAGTGTTGAATTTTTCTGTTTATTTTGTTTCCTTTGCCTAGTCATGTTTCCACTGAAGTACTTGACTTTTGGACTTGTTGCCACAGTAGGACTCTGCCACCAGCCAGGGGAGCTACCATCCCAAATGCTGGGATTTTCTCAGCTGCTGGATGTATTAGTTGGGTGGCCTCTGTGACGCCTCCACACACTTTGGCAAGCTGTTCACATACCCCAAGACCTCCACCCCAGACCACAATCCAGATCTAAGGAAGTTAAAGCAAGAGCGCTTATCCCCCAGACTGATTGCCATTCCCCCCCACAGTTTGCAGGCCAGGAACTGAAGCTGCAACATGGCGGCTTCCAGCTTGGCTCCTCAGCAGCTTCTTGCCCCCAGGGAAAGAGGGTGATGTGCTCCCAAGTACTGGTTCCAAAGTCCACAGGGCACTTTTCCCTGGCATCTATGTGTTGGTAATTCTGGAAACGCCCCAGCTGCAGTTATTCTGGAGTCCCTCCAGACGGCTGCTGGTTTGACCACTCTGGGGCTAAAACCTGCAACTCACAGGAGCCTGTGCTCAGCTCCCAGAGCTCTGGGCTGGCTCCTCCCTTCAGCCCTGTCAGGCTGTCCTTAGCAGTAGGTTAGCTTCTCTGTGTCATTTTGTGGGTTCTGTAGGTCCAGAGTTCATTCAGAGTCCTCCTTTTACATAGATTGGAAGTGGTGTGGCCTGGAGCACCAAGGAAGGGCTATTTCTATTCCACCATCTTGGCTATGCTTCAGTGTGGAGAAATATTACTGTGTTTTATCACATTCAGAATATTCCAAATACATTCTTAAGAAGAAAAGGTCTTCTTCAAAGGTGAAATGGATTTATTTGGGAATATCTGAGTTACTTATCACTAGAGATCTTTAAAATCAATTATCACAGTGCTTGGCACATAGGAAGAGCTTGGGAAAAGTTTAATGACTGCCTTTCTGTGCTAACTTTTGTCAGTTACAGAAATAAAAGTGATTTTTTTTTCAGTTACTTAATGAAGGATCTCTGAGGTCCTTTCTGAGGTGTTATAATATTTTTTTAATGTACATAAACCTAAAAATGAATCTGGCCCATTCTGGTTGGAAAAGTGTTGACCTAAAAGGGGCAATATAGGAAAGAATCATCAGAGTGTCAACAGAGTGTATACGGAGCTTTCCAAACCCATTAGGTGAACTGGTGATTTGATTAGCAAATCTTTGTGAAGAGAAATCATTCTATTTAGCAAATACTTATTAATTAATATCTGTATGCAGACCCTTGGAGACATTATGTTTAGTGCAAATAGATCTAAGCTATAAGTTTAAGGCTAGTAATCTGAGATTTAAACCAATGATTTCATTTAAGAGGAACTAGGAAATGTACACATACATACACATATGCACCAACACCAGAAGGCAATCCTAGATGCAAGAAAAGTCATATCCTTGGTATATCCTAATTGAGTATTTCGCAAAAAGATGAATGTATGTTTCACTCTGACCTTTTGTTGTCTCTGCTCTTTCAAAATTTGATTCGAGGTATTATTTTAAAGTTGTTTGGAGAGTAATGTTGGGAAAGTCCAGCTGGGTTGCTACCCTTCATTCTCCATATTGACCCTGCCCCTCAGTTATAATAAGGCATTTCCTAACTATGATAACTTGGCATCTTGTCCATCATAGGTTCACTAGTAATTGAATTTTACATTTTCAAAAGCTGTGTATTCTTGAAAGCTGAATTCTTTCAGAATTATAAATGTCTGTCCTTCTTTTGTAGAATTTGAAAGGGCAATTTATCTTGAAATCCATTCTTTTCTCTTGCATCTTTTCTCCCTAAATTCTAAAACAGAAAAAAGTCATCCTGAATAATAATAAAATCTTCTCTCCCTCCCTAATTTCTTATTCACATTCGAAAAGAAAAGAACCATGAAGGAAATATGAACATGAATGAAATTTTATTTAGTTATTCATTTATTTCATTGACCTGGGTCAACTATTCCATACTCAAAGCTGAAAATTAAGCAGAAAGCACCACCTTTGCCAACTAACAATAATACAGTAAAGATATATATATGCTGATCACCACTGTTTCATAGATAGCTGCTCTTCTCATTATTTTTGTTATTGTTGTTGTTTAGCCTTAGGTCTTGGCAATATCTGTGTTGGGTGTTGAAATGTAAGGAATATGAATCCTACAGTATCAAACAATGTTTTCACATTGTCATAATCATCATTACACACAATAAATGCTGACAAAAACAATAGTGGATGCTTTCTATGTTAATTCCCCTTTAGACTTTATAGTTTCATAAACTATAATAAAAGCTTCCTTATAATCTCAAAGATTTTCCCAGACTTGTCAATTTAATCTTCATTCTATTGTGGCTGATATGAAAATAAGGAAAAGAAATGATTTTAAGTTATTTTCTTTTCCTAACATATTTTGAGAAGATTGCATTAAAAACCACAGCATAAGTACAATGTTATCATTATTATTGTTGTATACATTGTGAAAACAAAAGTTAAAAGCCACAGGCAGGATAATGCCTGGATTAATAATGCTAGGAAGACAGTATAGGCACAATGGATAAAGTACTGGGTCGAGAGTCAGAAATAACTGAATTCAAATCTTTCTTCAGACATTTACTAGTTGTGTGGCCCTAGAAAAGTCTCAACTTCTTTTTCCTCAGTTGCCTCCTCTGTAAAATGGGAATAATAGTAGCGTCTACCTCTGAAAGTTGTTCTAAAGGTCAAGTGAAATAATTATAAAGTACTTAGTACAGTACTTGGTACACAGTAAGTGCTTTATAAATGTTTAACAACAAATAGCAATGACAACAACAGCAACAACGTCTTATTCGTGTGTACTCCAGATATCACGAAAGCAATTAGGACAAGATGGAGGTCTGCTGGTGAGAAAAGCCTTACCCACAAAAAAAATAAAAAATTGGGATAGATAAGAGTGACTGATAATCTTGCCTGCCTGTTATTTCTACATAATACCACACCAGAATTACAGCAAGGTTTTCCTTTAACAACAATGAGTCCTTATTACTTCTAGGAGCAAATTAATTTCTTTGTTTGGCAATAAAAGCTCTTTATAACCCCTTCTTCTCTTTCTAATCTTACTTATTACTTCCCTAAAGAAGTCCAATGGTATTTAACTGTTGGCTGTTCCTCACACAACACAATCAATCTCCTGTCTATATGCTTTCATATTGGCTATCCACCAATCCTGGAAAGTTTTCCCTCTTCAGTTCTTAGAAATTCTAGCTTCAAGGGGAGGCTAGGTGGCGCAGTGAGTAGAGCATTGGACCTGGGATCCGACCTCAGACACTTAACACAAACAAACAAAAGCCTAGCCACATCACCTTGGGCAAGTTACTTAACCCCAATTACCCTCCAAAAAGCAAAAAAAAAAAAAGAAAAAAAAAGAAAAAAAAGAAATTCTAGCTTCCTTTAAGATGCAGCACAATTACTTTCTTGAAAATGCCTTTTGTCTATTCTTTATCTCTCTTTTATACAACTACTTATGCCTAACTCCATTATAATTTAGCTCGTGACCTTCTACCTTTCCAGTCTCCTTGCCCTTTACATGTTCCATGTCTCTTCAATTCAGTGACAATAGCATCTTTACTGTTCCACAACAACACTCATTCTCTTGGCTTTGGACTTTTCTCTGGTTGTTCCCTATTACTGGATTTTTTTCTCTATTCTCATTTCTGCCTCCTAAATAATTTGGCTTCCCTTGGGTTCCAACTGAAATCCTGTAGTCTCTAATTTCTTTGCCTTCCCCTTCTCTAAATTCTACTGCTTTATCTCCTTAAATTATTTCCCTTTTATCCTGTATATAGTTTGGTTGTACATAGTTGTCTGTTGTCTTTCCCCATGGGAATGTATTTTGCCTTTCTTTCTATCACCACCACTTAGAATAGTGTGTGGCACATAATAGGCATTTAATAACTGAATATTGGTTGACTGTATGATATATGTACATGTTGCCTCACACATGTAATCTACTCAAAGGCAAGGACAGTTATTTTTTTTTCTTTGTGTCTTCAATACCTAACACATGCCTAGGGAATAATGAGTGTTTAAAAATTGCCTATTGATTAATCAATTAATAGGATATATCTAAGCAGTCACTCCCTATATTTAAATATATTTATGCCTTTTTATCCAGTGTAGTAGCTCTTGTCCATATCTTCCCATAGTTTTACATAGAGATTTTCCTTTAGATGGCTTGAAATTATGTTGAGTGCATAAGATTTGAACCATAAAGCAATTTTGTGCACTCTTGTCACATGGCTAGGATATCACAATGTTGTTTAAGTTGCTTTCCCAGAATAATTCCTTATTGGTAATATGTTGGGGTCTACTTGTATCACCCATGTCCCTCTTCATTGTCTTTTATATAATTTGCAATTTTAATTCATCAGATTCTTAATGCTTGTGATTCCATGACTCACAGACATACTGAATCACAGGAAGGATATGGATGTTAAAAATTAATATAAAAGATTAGGATTGTGTTTCAGTAAGAACCTTGGGAACACCAAAATTTCTTTACTTTTTTCAAAGGCAGTCAAGTCCACTTTTATCCTCCCATTCTCATTCAATTTGGGACTCAGTGATTCATTGTTCATCCAACTATCTATCAAAGGTATTTGTAGTGATGAATGAGTTCTGTAGATCTTCCATTTGACTGCATATGAAAAATAAACACTTTTTAAATTCTTGTGTATGTGTGTGTGTGTGGATAGGAAGGATGAACACTATTGAATGATTATAAATCTCCTTTAGGAGACTCCACAGTGTTCTAGAGCCTTGATGAAATTAGTATTATGTCATTCAGAAACAGGAATATCAGGAGGACATTGTCTTCTCTGTCATATGCCTTACTTGATATCACTGTAATTTTTAGAGAATCTTTGAATAAAGTTGTATCTATGGAATATTTCAAGAAATGATTCTAACATCTGGACACAAGAGACTTTGAGAAGTTCATTTAAAGTGACATTTCACTATACCCAATAAAATGCATTTTTTGTCAATAAACATTAATTAATAATAATAATTAATAATTATTATTATATAATAATAATTATAATTATATATAATTATTATTAATAATTAATTAATAAACATAAATATTAGGATTTTGTATTTGCCACACTTAGAGTAGCAACAGTTAAAATAATAATTTTAGAACAGCTACAACCTTTTTGTTTTTTTCTTAGAACCTCCATCCTTTTTTACTCAACTATAAGTCTCTATGGAAGTAGAATGGGGCTTCTTAGAATGGGGCATCATTCATGTTTCTCTTTGTTTCATGGTAATAGTATTGGCAAAGGGTACATCACCAAGTCTCCAGTCTGTTGGTAATATATTTTTACATGTGCTCCTAGTTTGATGCTCAAAAGGTAGATATGACTTTGTAAAGACTATGACAATTTGTTGCTACAAATTAAAATAATTTATATTAGAGGAATTGGTAAGGAAAAGAAAGGTAAAAAATGTAATTTTAAAGCATGTACAAGTATCTCAGCAAGTTAGATTGAAGTTTTGGTGTTACTTTAAGATCTTTTGAGCATCATATTACTTGATACCTGAGAAGTAAGAGAACACTAAAAGGTAGAAAAAGGGAACAGGAAGAAAGGTAGGACATCAGTGAAGACAAACTATGTCCTTTTTGCTCACATGTTCTTGGTTGGATTTGACTTAGGTCAGTTTCTTAGTAGTTTATATTATATAGTTAAATAAAACAATTTACAGGTCATTTGTTCATTCATTTAATCAATAAATATTTATTAATTAGATACTATGTGCCAGCCACTATGCTAAGCTCTGAGGAAAAAAATAAGAAAAATGATGGTTCCAAGGAGATCACAATTCAATGGAGGAAGATAAAACAGAAAGGGAAGATGTAAAGGTACTCAACAGAATTATAGAGAAGTCTAAATAAGTATAGGCTTTCTCCATAACTGGAGGTTCAAGGAAGAACCCTTCACTCTGCATTGTAATCAGAGAAAGCCCAGTGGGCTGAGGGCACTGATGAGGTATGAGTTCCAGGCCTTAAATGACATTATAGGATGAAATTGTTTCTAGGTGGGGCATAATGGAGAAATAATTAACAAGAGGATATTTATTAACTATAGCCAGGGTAAGAATATCAACAAGGATCTGCACTGAGGACATCCTTTGCTTGTTCAGCTGAGCAAAACTTCCCTGCCTGCTTTGTCCATTGTGGTCTACCAGCCACACAGTACAGTATGTTTGAAGTTCCTCTTAAAAGTTCTTTTGTACTTAGGAGACCAAGAAATGATAAGATGTTAGATGTCACCTCTCCTTCCTCCTCCCATAATCAAGTTTTGAGGATATTTTCAATACTCATAAAGTAAAAAAAAAACTAGCCTAAGTTGCCTGTGCATGGGGAAGTGAGGATGTTGCTCACTTTATACCACAGGAACAAAATACAACTAGCTAATGATTCTGAGTGATCCATCAGATCATTCCCTGAAACATGTCTATTTGAAGTAATTGTCTTACTTCAGATATTCACTTATGCTGAATCCATATCCCTAGTCAAAGATACTTCACATGTGATGTTTTGGATGGGAAAAGTAGGCATCCTTTCTAGTAACTGCCATAAGCTTTTACCAGTTATTATAACAGCCAAGACACAATATAACAAGCTCCGAGGAATACAAAAATTAAATCAGGTTTTTGTTGTCAAGGGGCTTTTCAATTAGAAGCATTCATTATTAGGGTAGAGAAGACATTCCGTAAATAACTTATGTAAAACACTAAGTGCAATATAAAGAGAATTGGAATAAATGTCCAATTTCAGCTCTTTATCTATAACCTATTATTGTTTTTTTTGTTGTTTTTTTTTTTTTGGAGCCGGGGAGACAGGGCAATTGGGGTTAAGTGAGTTGCCCAAGGTCACACAGCTAGTATGTGTCTGAGGACAAATTTGAACTCAGGTCCTTCTGACTCCAGGGCCAGTTCTCTATTCACTGTACCACCTAGCTCCCTCCAAACCTATTATTTTGACCAAGGAGATATCACATTGGAACTTACATCAATCTTATCTGTCTTTATATTTTCTTTTCCAAATAAGTCAAGCGCCATGGCACCATGGACTCTTTTGTTCTCTCTCCTCTCTCTCTCTCTCTCTCTCTCTCTCTCTCTCTCTCTCTCTCTCTCTGTATGTGTGTGTGTGTGTGTGTGTGTGTGTGTGTGTGTGTGTGTACATCCAGTACAATGACATGCACTCAATAGTTGCTTACTAAAATATTTACTGACTCAATCAATCAACTAACCAACCAGGGAAATAGTAAGGTCAAATGTATACCAAAGTATGTCACAAAAGTCCTAGAAGAATATAAACTCACTGAGAGAAGGAACTGAATCATTTTTTGTTAGTATCCCTAATCTTAGCCCAATGCATGGTACCTAGTAAACACTTAAACATGCCTGTTGATTAGCAGATTTGAGGAGGATGAAATTCCTTAAGCTAGGATGAGCATGGTAAGCTTCATTAAGGAAATATTACCATGAAGATTGGACATTGGGGGAAGGGAAAGTAAGTGTGGAAAAACAAACTTTGTCACCTTCCTGAAGATTACATGGGTATTTTTCTTTATATAATTTCTTTATTTTATTTTATTAACATCAGTAAGTTTCTGGGGAAAATATTTTTAGCTTTCTTTATACAATTAAGCAGAAAATGTGTTCTTCCATAAGATGTCATTTTCTAACCAACCCACACATTCATAATTTTAACTTATTTCCAGGCCATGCTTGCTTTAAAAATTAATCTAGAAGAAGTGATTCTCAAAAGGGAATGTTCTATGAGCTGTAAATATAACTAACACTAGGATGAAAGATTGTGACATTAACAGCATCACCTTTAAAAGCATCTTATCAATTTAATTTTTTTTTTAATTTCTAGAAGCATGCATGACTCTAAACTGATTCCCTATTGCTTTTATTCCTTTGGATACATCAAACTAATACATAAAAGACTATTAATTTAGAAACTTCTTCACATTATCTGTCATTAAAAAGCTGTTAAACATGCTTTTGGGAGAAATACATTAAGCATAAAGGAAGAAATTGAACTTGGAGAATGGAAATAAGTTACTTGTTTGGAGATAACCATATTAAACTCAAAAAGTAATACCCTTTGATAAATGGTTAGATGTCCTCATTGTCATTAGGGTCATAGTGAAATGAACTGAATGAATGAAAAAGCTTAACTGTTTCTCAGAAAGGCAAAAGAAAAAAAGATCTTTTAAAAAAATAAGCTTAAGTTATCTCTCTCAAAAAAAAAAAGATAGAATAAAAAGGACGGGGGAGGGGTGTGGGGAGGAATGGCACTTAATGCCATAAATCTCAATGTCTTTGGTGAGATCACCCCTAGAGTTCCATGTTTCTCCTATTCATCTTATGGCATGACAATAATTTAGTAAAAGTCATTGGAAATTATACTCAAATCACAGCTAGGGGGTCAGTATTTGAAAAATGACTCACAATCTTCCATATCTACTTAAGGGGTTATGTATGAATCTTGTTGTGATCTTAACCTGGAAATCATTTGATAAAATAATTAAAATGTAAACTTTGAACTCTATGTAGTGAAAGGAAGAAGAGTGGGCCCCACATGAGTAGTAAGACCCACATGTGGCAAGGTATAAAGCCAATCACAAGAAGCTCTCCTGAGGACTGCTGCTACAAATAACTTTGAGAATAGAATTGCATGGTATAGTGATCTCTCTATTTATTCAGCAAAAACTAAAGCAAAACATCCAAGAAACTAAAACACAACATTCGCAGCAATATAACGTAGCAACATATTACTAAGGTGGCCACATAGTCTTAAACATCCACTCCTAGGTAACAGGAAATCACAATCTCCTCAGTCAATACAGAGTACCAAAGTCCTCCTTCATATTAACCAGCTGGCTTCCAATCATCCTTAAGGCAATCATCCTTAAGGGGTAGCAGAAACAAACACTATTCACCCCTAGATCAGAGTAAGTCACAATCTCATCAGTCAATACAAAGTACCCAAGTAAAGTCCTCTTTCATCTTAACTTGATGCTGACTTCCAAACCCCAGGACTCCTCTTCCATAGACTGACTGCTCCCAGATTTTGCCTGGATTCACAGGTAGGCAGCTCTCCCAACTCTTTTCTGCATTTACACTATTCTTGCCTGGATGCCACATAGACAGCTCTTTGCTTCTGTTTCTTACCTAGGGGGCCTGCTCCACTCCAAGCTCTTTGAAGTTTCTTTTTCTAGGAAGACAAAGTTTAGCAGAGCTTCAACAATATTTACACACATTGACAGCACTATCATCTCAATTCACTTTCTGTCTGACTAAGTAACACACACAAACAGACAAAGCTACTGTCTGAGAACTCAAACACAAATCAACAGTAATGTCCAAGGACTCCTGTAATTGCAGTAAAGTCTTCTTTTAAGGCTTCTGTATAAGTACAACAGACAGGGTGCTTTTGTCTGACAGAACAACAGACAAGGTGCTACAGAGTGCCGACATCACAAACATTCTCTCAATCATTTCCCAGAAAGTAGTACAGACAACAAAGTGCTGAAATCACAGTCATTTTCCCTCACAGTTCTGCTTGGTCCCAGCTCTGCTTAAGCTTTTCTCTTCTCTGCTCCTTCCTGTTTCACCCTTTTTGCAAACTCCTCCCACTGTGGGCTTCTTGTGATGACAGTTCTATTAAGGGCAGGGAGGGTCTCCAAACTCCCTTAGGCCTATTAAGGGCAGCACAATATATGCTGTTTCCAACAAACACTTCAGATACAATCAAAGGAGAGGCTGAAAGGCACTTGAATAACTGAAACAAGCAGCAAAGTACTACTTTGCTTGCCATTACACAAGGGTACAAAGAACAAAATTAGGGACATTATTTTAGAAATATAGAGTTTACTGTGCATGAGAGTATATGACTTGAAGGGAGGGGGACTTGACATCTCTAGTCATCTTTTCTCCCAAGCTTCTCCAAGGGAGACTTTCATTTCTGCTAAGAGGGGAAGCAGGAAGATAGGACTTCAGAGAGAAGGGTTCTGGGCTAAAATTATGTGAATATGCTTTTTTTAAATATTATTCATCTAAACTTTTTGATTGATTCTATTTAAAGTCTGATTAGATTGTCATTTTGGAGGGAAATGAGAGACTCTAGCTCTATATACAAAGCTTGATCCTTTTCCCATTTAATAACAGTTTGAAAAATCATAGTAAAACAGAAATCAAAGAAGACATAAATAGGAGGAAATATACCAAAAAAATACAGTGAAGGAGCACGACAACTCAGCTTCAGGAAGGAAGAGAGTCGTAGGTATCACCCAGGGTAACACCAACATCTCTAGCATAGCAAGCTGGAAATGGGGATATGATGAAGACTTCCCACTCCTCCTATGTCTTTCAAGATCCCTATCTTGTAGCAACCTGAAGTGGGATTTATTTCTCCCATTTTCCCTCTTGAATCTGGAAACTAACCCCACATTTAAATAAGATTCTTATTAGCTACGCTCCCAAAGGGATACTCCTGTCAAAGGAGACTGGCTGAAAACTGAAGCTCTTGCCTTTTGCCAACTCAACATGCAGGGGAGGGCATACATTTCCATTAATGAGGAAAGAATCATATATCAGAATTAGACCATTTTTTATGCAAAAGAACTTTTTATTAACTTCTGTTTTACATCATTCATTTCTGCCAGATTTTGAGTTACAATCATTTCCCCCCGTTATTCCCCTACCCAACCTCCCAGAATAGCAGTCCCTCAAGATATCGCTTCCTCCAATCTGCTCTCTCCCATACCTTCTCCCATACCCCCTCGACTTTTCCATTAGAGGAAGGTGAATCTTTGTGTCCCAATGCCTGCACATCTTATCTCCCAATTACAAGCAAAAGAGTATTAATAATAGTATATATATATATATATATATATATATATATATATATATATATATATATATATATATATATATATTTGAAATATTTAATGTTAAGTCCTCGAATTTCAGATCCGTTTCCTTCCTCCCTTGTCACCCATTCCCTCTGGGGAGATAAGTAATTCAGTATATGTTGTACATGTCTAGCTATGCAAAACATTATCATAGTAGATATATTGTACAAGGCTCCTCATAGTTCCCTCCCACTCATCCCACCCCCCACCTGGTCCATGCCCTACATGATCCTGTCCCTCTTCTATAGTGGGTACTTCCAACCTCCCCTCCCCCCAAGGATGCCCTCACATCCATCACTCCCCTTCTCAACCCCCTTCTTCCTATTCTGCTGCAGGTTGAGCTATACCATTTAGTATGTATGTAATTCTCTCCCTGAACCAAATTCAGTGAGAATGTGGTTTTGCCTTTTTTGCCTTCCTATTCGCCTCCTCCCTTGCAACCACTTCCCCTTGCATCTTCTACATGAGATAGTTTACCCTACCCTGACAAGTTTCTTTTGATTTCTTTTCCCTGATTACCTTCTCAGGAATCTCTTCCTTTTTGTGTCTGGATGTCAAATTTTCTATTCAATTATGTTTTTTTTCCTCAAGAATGCTTGAAAGTCCTCTATTCCACTGAATGACCATATTTTCCCCTGAAACAAAATACTAAGTTTTGCTGGGTAGGTGACCCTTGGGTACATTCCCAGCTCTTTTGCCCTCTGGAATATCATATTCCATGCCCTTAGATCCCTCAGTGTAGAAGCTGCCAAGTCCTGGGCTATTCTGATTGTGTTTCCACAATATTGAAATTGTTTCTTCCTGGCTGCTTGTAGTATTTTCTCCTTGATCTGGGGATTCTGGAACCTGGCTATAATATTCCTGGGAGTTTTTTTGGGGGGATCTTTTTCAGGAGGAGATCGGTGGATTCTTTCAACCTCTATTTTGCCCTCTGGATCTAAAACATCAGGGCAATTTTCCTTGAAAATTTCTTGAAGGGTAATTTCTAGGTTATTTCTTTGATCATGGCTTTCAGGTAGTCCAATAATTTTTAAATTGTCTCTCCTGGATCTATTTTCCAGGTCACTGGTTTTTCCCATGAGATATTTCACATTGCCTTCTAATCTTTCATTTATTTGGATCTGCTTAACAGCATCTTGATTTCTCATAAAGTCATTAGCTTCCATTTGCTCCAGTCTAACTCTGAAGGAATGAATCTCCTCAGTGAACTTTTGAGATTCTTTTTCCATCTGGCAAATTCGACTTTTTAAGGCATTCTTCTCCTCATTGCCCTTTTGGGCCTCCTTTGCCATTTGAGTTAGTCTATTTTTTAAGGTGTTGTTTTCCTCAGTCAAGCTGGTGACCCTCATTTCATACTTTTCCTGCATTCTTCTCATTTCTCTTTCCAATTTTTCCTCCACTTCTCTTATTTGATTTTTAAAGTCCTTCTTAAGGTCCTCTATGGCCTGCAACCCGCTCATGTTTTCCTCTGGGGCTTTTGGAGCAGGACTTCTGACCTCACAGTCCTTATACTGCTCTATGCCCCCAAAATAGGAGTCTAGGGTTGCATTATTCTGTTTCCTTTGCCTTGGCATGTTGCCACTTAGTTACTTGACTATGGGCTTGTTGCCACACTATGGCTTTGCGGCCAGATAGAGGAATTTTCATCCCGAATGTGTGTGGGGCAACTTCCGTTTCTGGCAAGCTGTAAACCCACCCACGACTTCCACCCTAGATCACAATCCAGATCCAGGGAGGTTAAAGCAAGAGCGATTATCCCCCAGGACCGATCACTGGATCTCCCTACAATTCACAGGCCAGGAGCTGGAGATGCCTCTGAATACTACAAAATGGCGTGTCTCCTCAGAGGCTTCTAGCCCCCAGGGGAGGGAGCCGACGCATTCCCCAAATACTGGTCCCAAAGTCCATAGGACACTAACCTCTTACTTTGTCCTAGGCATGTCTATGTTGATAATTCTGGAGTCGCCACAGCTGCTGGTGTTCTGGGGTCCCTCCAGCCAGCTGCTGGCTATGCCGCCCTGGGGCTAAAACCTCGGCTCACAGGGACCTGGGCTCTGCTTTGCTCGGCTCAACTCCCTGCACACTGCGTACTGCTGGCTCCCAGAGCACTGTGCTGGTCCTTCCTGCAGGGCTGCTGGGCTGTACTCAGCTGGAGGTTAGCTTCTCTGTGTCGTTCTGTGGGTGCTGAGGCTCCAGAAGTTGTTCAGAATTCCCTTTTTCATAGTTTCGGGGGAATCTGGGGGCAGAGTGGCTTGGATGAGCTGTTTCTACTCCACCATCTTGGCTCCGCCCCCCAGAATTAGACCATTTTTGTGATAGTGACACTGATAGTACAAACTTGGGACTGTTTGATGAAAGCTCTATTTGTGCTGAAACATCAAACAAGAGTTCCCTACATCAAATGGCATGATGGCCATGGGGAGAAGGAACAAAATAGGGCCATTGCTTTAGAAATATAGAGCTCACCAGAATTTTAAGGGAGTTATAAGATTCCCTGACAAGTAAGAAGAACATCACCTGAGTAACCTAGGATAATATTGGTAGTTGTTATCTATTTGGACTTTAAGTTTTGCTAAGTAGCTACCACATATTATGTCTTTAGAATCTCACAGCAATCTTAAGAAGTAAGTTACTTGCATTTTTAAAAAAAGTAAAAGAAAAATCGAGGCTTACAGAGGTTAAGTGATTTGCCAAGGGAAACAAAACTAATAGGTCTCAGAGGTGGGATTTGTACCCAATTCTTTCTTACTACAAACCTAGTCACAAGATGCTACTGTTTTGGATGAAATTTAATAAGAGGGAAATTGAAACTATTCTCTGAGCAAAATAATTCTTAAAAGAGGTATGCTACCTGATGATAAAGAATGGGTGTTCCAATAGAACTTCTGAGATAAAGTTCTTAGCACTATCGATTTATTACATAGGTTAACAGTAACCAATAAATTGGGTAATTTCCTTCTTGATAATCAAAGACTTGGAGTGAAGGCTGACAGGGCCTTTTAAACCTAGGTGTGTTTTCCTTCTGATTGACCTCTACATAATTTGGACCTTCCCTGGCAAATGCAAAGCAATCCAGATTGGTAAGTAGGTTGACCTTAGGGTGGGGGAAGGGGGGGATGATAACACTCCTTCCTGATATTTAAGAAATGCTAATTTCTTTATGATACCCAGATGCTTCCAGCAATCTTATCTAGAAAAATAAAAACCATCTCACTCAAGTTCCCCCTGTTTTTGTCTCCCCATGTAAGCCAAATCACCGCTAACTTTTCTTAGAAAGCAAAAATAGGAAATTTGTCCCCTGGGAGGGCTTAGCTCAAGCTGGCTCTCTGACTACAGGGTAAAACAGAAGTGAAAGTCCCTCTTGGGAGGTGCCCAGCCCAAGCTGATAAACAGCAGATGCCTTAGGGGCTGGAAGTGATCACATTACTCCCTCATGCTCTTCAGAAACCATCTGACCAGCAGTTTTCCAATGAAGAAATTAAAGCTATCTATAATCATATAACATATTTTCTAAATCACTATTGATTAAAGAAATGCAAACAAAAGCAACTCGGAGATACCACATCACACCTATAACATTGACTAGCATGACAAAACAGAAAAATTATGAATGTTGGGGAAGATGTGGGAAAATTGGACTCAAATGCATTGTTTGTGGAGTTGTGAATTGGTCCAACCATTCTGGAGAGCAATTTGAAACTATGCCCAAAGGGCCATAAAACTTTGACTCAAATACCACTATTAGGTCTATATCTCAAAGAGATCATTAAAATGGGAAAAGAACCCACAGGTAAAAAATATTTATAGCAGCTCTTTTTGTTGTGGTCAGGAATTGGAAACTTAGTGGGTGTTCATCAATTGGGGAATGGCTGAACAAACTGTGGTAAAAGAATATAATGGGGGGCAGAACCAAGATGGCAGAGTAGAAACGGCTCATCCAAGCCACTCTGCCCCCAGATTCGCCCCAAACTATGTAAAAGGGGATTCTGAACGACTTCTGGAGCGCCAGCACCCACAGAACAATACAAAGAAGCGAACCTCCCGCTGAGGACAGCCCAGCAGCCCTGCAGGAAGGACAAGCGCAGTGCTCAGGGAGCCAGCAGCACGCAGTGTGCGGGGAGTTGAGCCGAGGAAAGCAGAGCCCAGGTCCCTGTGAGCCGAGGTTTTAGCCCCAGGGCGGCATAGCCAGCAGCTGGCTGGAGAGACCCCAGAACACCAGCAGCTGTGGCAACTCCAGAAGTATCAACATAGACGTGCCTAGGACAAAGTAAGAGGTTAGTTTCCTATGGACTTTGGGACCAGTATTTGGGGAATGCATCGGCTTCCTCCCCTGGGGGCTAAAAGCCTCTGAGGAGACACACCATTTTGTAGTTTTCAGAGGAAGCTCCAGCTCCTGGCCTGCAAACTGTAGGGAGATCCAGAGATCAGTCTTGGGGGGTAATCACTCTTGGTTTAACCTCCCTGGATCTGGATTGTGATCTAGGGTGGAAGTCTTGTGTGGGTTTACAGCTTGCCAGAAACAGAAGTTGCCCCACACACGTTCGGGACGAAAATTCCTCTAGCTGGCCTTAAAGCCATAGTGTGGCAACAAGCCCAAAAGTCAAGTAATTAAGTGGCAACATGCCAAGGCAAAGGAAACAGAAAAATGCAACCCTAGACTCCTACTTTGGGGGCATAGAGTGCTATAAGGACTGTGAGGTCAGAAGTCCTGCTCCAAAAGCCCCAGGGGAAAACATGAGCAGGTTGCAGGCCATAGAGGACCTTAAGAAGGATTTTAAAATCAAATAAGAGAAGTGGAGGAAAAATTGGAAAGAGAAATGAGAAAGATGCGGGAAAAGTATGAAATGAGGGTCAACAGCCTGACTGAGGAAAACACCTTAAAAAATAGACTAACTCAAATGGCAAAGGAGGCCCAAAAGGGCAATGAGGAGAAGAATGCCTTAAAAAGTCGAATTTGCCAGATGGAAAAAGAATCTCAGAAGTTCACTGAGGAGATTCATTCCTTCAGAGTTAGACTGGAGCAAATGGAAGCTAATGACTTTATGAGAAATCAAGATGCTGTTAAGCAGATCCAAAGAAATGAAAGAATAGAAGGCAATGTGAAATATCTCATGGGAAAAACCAGTGACCTGGAAAATAGATCCAGGAGAGATAATTTAAAAATTATTGGACTACCTGAAAGCCATGATCAAAGAATGATGCTAGAACTCACCCTTCAAGAAATTTTCAAGGAAAATTTCCCTGATGTTTTAGATCTAGAGGGCAAAATAGAGGTTGAAAGAATCCACCAATCACCTCCTGAAAAAGATCCCAAAAAGAAAACTCCCAGGAATATTATAGCCAGGTTCCAGAATCACCAGATCAAGGAGAAAGTACTACAAGAAGCCAGGAAGAAACAATTTCAATATTGTGGAAACACAATGATAATAGCACAGGGCCTGGAAGCTTCTGCACTGAGGGAATGAAGGGCATGGAATATGATATTCCAGAGGGCAAAAGAACTGGGAATGAACCCAAGGGTCACCTACCCAGCAAAACTGAGTATTTTGTTTCAGGGGAAAATATAGTCATTCAGTGGAATAGAGGACTTTCAAGCATTTTTGAGGAAAAAACCAGAATTGAATAGAAAATTTGACATCCAGACAGAAGAAGCAAGAGATTCCTGAGAAGGTAATCAGGGAAAAGAAATCAAAAGGAACTTAACAAAGTTGAACTATTTACATTCCTCTATGGAAAAGCAATAACTGTGACTGATGATATCTTTCTCAGTATGAAAATAATGGAAGAAGGGTGTGTGGTCATATGAATACATATATGAATGTGTGTGTATATGGTTACAGTTATATATGGATAGAGGGCATAGTTTGAATTTGTTGGGAAGGGAGAATACTCAAGGGATGAAATTATGAGGTGAGAGAGGAAAGTGCAAGAGGAGATGGGGAGAGACAGCGTAGGGTAAACTATCTCATGTAGAAGATGCAAGGGGAAGTGGTTGCAAGGGAGGAGGAGAATAGGAAGGCAAAAAAGTCAAAACCACAGTCTCACTGAATTTGGTTCAGGGAGAGAATGACATACATACTAAATGGGATATCTCAACCTGCAGCAGAATAGGGGGAAGGGGATGAGAGGAGGGATGATGGATGGCAGGGTATCCTTGGGGGGAGGGGAGGTTGGAAGTACCCACTATAGAAGAGGGACAGGATCATGTAGGGAATGGACCAGGTGGGGGGGTGGGATGAGTGGGAGGGAATTATAAGCAGCCTTGTACAATATATCTAGTATGATAATGTTTTGCATAGCTAGACATGTACAACATATACTGAATTACTTATCTCCCCAGAGGGAATGGGCGACAACGGAGGAAGGAAAAGGATCTGAAATTCGAGGTCTCAGGATTAAATGTTTCAAATATATATAAATACTATTATTAATACTCTATTGCTTGTAATTGGGAGATAAGATGTGCAGGAATTGGGACACAAAGACTCACCTTCCTCTAATGGAAAATTTGAAGGGGGTATGGGAGAAGGTATGGGAGAGAGCAGATTGGAAGAAGTGATATCTTGTGGCACTGCTATTCTGGGAGGTTGGGTAGGGGAATAATGGGGGGAAATTGATTGTAACTCAAAATCTGGTGGAAATGAATGATGTAAAACAGAAGTTAATAGAGCATTTGTTTAAAAAAAAAAGAATATAATGGAATACTATCGTTCCATAGGAATGGATAAGAAGGAATAGTCCAGAAAAACCTGGGAAGACGTACATGAATTGATGCTGAGTGTCATGATCAAAAGCAGGATGACATTGTACATCTTAACAGCAACATTGTGCAATGACCAACTTTGATAGACTTAGTTCTTCTCAGCAATCCAAGGATCTAAGACAACTCCAAAAGACTCATGATGGAAAATGCTATACACAACCAGAAAAAGAACTGATGAAGTCTGAGTGCAGATCAAAGCATACTATTTCCCCTTTTTTGCTTGTTTCTTTGTATCTTTTTTCTCGTGGTTTTCCCTATTGGTTTTAATTCTTTTTTAGAACATGACTAAAGGGAAAATATGTCTGATATGAAGGTATATATAGAACTAATATTAGATTGCATGCCATCTTGGAGAGGGGTTAGGGGAAGGAGAGTAAGAAAATTTAGAACGCAACATCTTATGGAAGTCAATATTGAAAACTAAAAATTAATGTTTAGATTAATTTATTTTAGTTTTCAACATTTATTTCTACAAAATTTTGAGTTCTAAATTTTCTCTCCATCTCTCCCCTACTCCCCACTCTAAGATGGTGTACATTCTGATTGCCCCTTCCCCCATTTTGCCCTCCCTTCTATCACTGCCCTTCTCTTATCCCCTTCCCCCTTACTTTCTTGTAGGGCAAAATAAATTTCTGTACCCCTTTGGCTGGATATATTATTTCCCAGTTGCATGTAAAAACATTTTTAACATTTGTTTTTAAAACTCTGAGTTATAAATTCTCTTCCTTCTTCCCTCCCAACTCACCTTCACTGAGAAGGCAAGCAAATCAATATAGGTTATACATGTATAGTTATGCAAAACAATACCATAATGGTCATGTTGTGAAAGACTAACTATATTTCCCCCCATCCTACCCCACCGTTCAATTTTTCTTTTGACCCTGTTCCTTTTTAGAAGTGTTTGCTTCTGGGTACCCCCTGCCCTCCCTTTTATCATACCCCTCCCATATCTCTTTCCCCCTTCTTTCCTATAGGATAAGATACCCAATTGAGTGTATGTTATTCCCTCCTTAAGCCAAATATAATGAGAGTAAGGTTCACTCATTCCCTCTCATCTTCCCCCTACCTCATTTTCCCTTCCATTGTGAAACCTTTTTCTTGCCTCTTTTATGTGAGATAATTTACACCATTTTGTGTCTTCCTTTCTCATTTTCCCATTATATACCTCTCAAAGCCATTAATTTTATTTTTAGATATTTCTTCAAATTCACCTTGTGCCATCTCTCTCTCTCTATCTGCCTCATGAGTCACAAGTATCTTACCATTTGTGGATAGAATATAAACAGTTGGACTTTAATAAGTCCCTTATGATTTCTCTTTCCTGTTTAGCTTTTCATCCTGAGTGTTGTATTTGAAAGTGACATTTTCTATTCAGCTTGGGTCTTTTTAAGCAAAAATCCTCTATCTGAAAGTCCTCTATTTCATTGAATAAGATTTTTTCCCCTGAAGTATTATGCTCATTTTTGCTGGGTAGGTGATTCTTGGTTTTAATCCTAGCTCCTCTGACCTCCAGAATAACACATTCCAAGTATCTCTTAAGGTGGAAGCTGCTAGGTCTTGTGTTATTCGGATTCTATTTCCACAATTGTGGAATTGTTTCCTTCTGGCTGCTTGCAATATTTTCTCCTTGACTTGGGAGCTCTGGTATTTGGCTTCAATATTCCTAGGAGGTTTCCTTTTGGGATCTCTTTCAAGAATAATAAAATGATGGTCATTTGGCTGTCTCCTGTAAACTAAAGACAGCTCATGAGGTCCTCTTAACACTTATGTGGCCTTGTAGGAGTAGGTGTTTTCAACAGCTGGCAATTAATTCTAATAGGTTAAGAATTAGTGAAAGGATGAATATTATAATGAGAGCTGGGCTTATTCTAATGAGGGGCTAGGGAACTGGATTTTACTCACTCAGTCTTGGACAAAGGGATTTATCCCTAACCAGACCACCATCTAGGGGCATCTAGAAAAAGTGGGTTCTCTTTTACTCACACCTGTCATACTAGAAAACAATGGTTCAGAATTCACCTAAAGTGAATCTCTTTACCATCTAAGCTTTCCCATCTAGCTAAGTCCCAAAGCCCAAGATTTCCTCTCATCATCAGCCCTGCCTTTCAGATAAACTAAGCTTTGGCCTATGCTCCAAATGAGGAAATAGGAAGGGAAAAAATCCTGCATCTCCCCAGTATTAACAATTGGGTATTTAATAATAATTTTTTCTCAGTATAAATGCATTATGAGAAAATGATGACTAATTAGCATTGGATTTAAAAAATGACATAATCTGTGATGCAGTGAAGTCCAAAGTGGAGGGCATGTTACTTCAGAGGCTGTGGCATGACCTGAAGGTGTATTTGAATAGGGAACCACTGTAGTTTACTGAGTACAAGACTGACATAATTAGACCTGCACTTTAAGAAAATCACTTTGGCAGATTTGTTAATTTATTCTTAGATGGGGGAAAGACAAGGTAATGAGATTAAAAGGAGCAATTCTAATAGTCTAGGTGTGTATGATAGACAGAACTAGACATACACAAAAGATACTGGGGGTTGTGGTATTGGAGGGCCAGGGAGCAATAATAAGATTTACCACTAATTGGATGGGTAGAGTGTAGGAAAGTGGAGGCAGGTAGGAACACAGAGGTTACAAACCTATGAGACTAGAACAAGGATGGTACCTTTCATAGTAATAAAGAATTTTGGCAAGTGGGAATCTTTAAAGAGAAAGAGAATGTAATTAGATCTTTGATGTAATTCATAATATATCCATGTCTGTTTATCCTGTGTAACTCATTCTGACCCTCTGAAACTAAACTGGAGCAGTAAGTAAGGCTGTTACTCAGTAGTACTACCTCCAGAGCACAGAGTCCAGTAATTGTCACAGCCTGAAAATTAAGTGAGCAGGGTGTGGGCATATTAAAGAAGGGAGTGCAAGGGATAGAATTTTGCATGTACAGCTGCTTTAAGTACCTGGATCATGGCTAGATTATAACCATCTTGAGAGTTCAATGACATAGAAGGCCATTGGTAGGAGGGAGTGGAATAAGGTATTGTTGAGCAATAAATGGTGAAGACAGTGGTATACTTGTGTTGGAAACAAACCCATACTAGCTCTAGTAGAGAAGGTGGGATTTAAATTGGCCTTCTATCGCGTCATTAATCTCTAGAAATATGTATTTTATTCTTTTCAGATGAAATCAAACATTTTTAGTTTTTTAAGGTTTGCATAGTGTTTTGCACATATTATCTCATTTGATTCCCACAATAAATCTGTTGGTAGGTACTATTCTAATCCTATACTTACACATGAGGAAACTGAAGCTGAAAAAATTTCCCATAATGATATATCCAGTAAGTTACTGAGGCAAGATTTTAATTCAGGTCTTTATGATCTAAGTTTACAACTTTATCAAATATTAAAATTGACTTTTATCAACAGTCAATTTCATCAAGTATCCACTAAACAAGCTCAGCGAAGAAATATATTGGCTTATGACATATTTCTCTTCTTAAAAACTATCAAAACTATATAAGCATATTTTAGAATCACAGATTAAGAGGGTTCAGATGGGACCCAGATATTGTCTAATTGTCCCACAGATAATCAAACTGAGTCCCAGAGAAAGTATGTGATTTGGCCAAACTTCCACACCTAGTTTTAAAACTAGAGCCACCATGTCTTTAATCACAATCCTCCAATGTACTTTCCATTATATGATGAAATCTCAGAATGTACTAGAAATATCGGCATCTTTCTAGAGAGATTCCCTATGATACATCATGCTACCTTTCCTTCATGATCACAAATTTTGGTCATCGTCATCATCATCATCATCATATTTTCCTCTTCTTCCTCATTCTCCTTTCCTTTCTCTCACTCTCTCTCTCTTTGTCTCCCTGTCATCTGTTGAGTGAAAGAGAAGCTTCTTTGGAGAGTCATTTCCCTTTACTCGTATTTAATATCATTTGAGAGTTATTTCCCCCTTCCATTCTTGTTCTAAGTTGTGATAGCTTTTGTCTCCTTCAGAATTTATCTTTGTATTGAGAATGACTATTTCTTTCCTTTGTAAAGAAACTTCTTTATATCCCTATCAGTTTCTGTTTTGTTAGCCATTTTAGTCCTCCTTCCTCCAAAATTATCCCTTTATTATATATATATATATGTGTGTGTGTGTGTGTGTGTGTGTGTGTGTGTGTGTGTGTGTATAAATTTATGTTGCATATAAATTTCACAGTTTTAACTACTAAATACAACTAATTGATTAGATCCCAATATCAAGTGAATGAAGAATACAAGCCTGATTTTCAAGAGAATTTTTTTAATTTAAAGGGGCAATGTTAATAATCTGACATAAAACTATAGATAGTAGCCTTCAAAATTAATTACAGCCCACCTCTCCATCCTACCACATCCCCCATATCTCCGTACACGGCTCCCCGCCCCCACCTCATGGGCCTCAGGTGTCTTGGGGTTCCTGTTCCAGCCAATCCGCGCTGCCGAACGGGCTATTCAACAAAGGCTCTTGTGCGGCAGTGGGACAGTTGGTGCCAAGGCTGGAGGGGAGGCAGTGGAGGCCGAGGAGAGTTCTAAGGGAGAACTGTCCCTGAGAACAAACATGGAGAGCCAGCAGCTGACCCGGGGGTCCTTCCTGTCCACCCACCTGTGCAGTCTGGAGGATGACCAAAAGCTCTTCACATGTCCCTCAGCTACTCATCTTCGGAACTCGAGGAAAGACAGTCCTGAGAACAGTTCGAGAAAGAAAAGAAGGTTCTTCCACTTACCAAGTTTTTCAGCTACCCTGTCACAATTCCTGAGGAGCCTCTCCCTCTCACCTGACCTTCCTCACCTGGGTGTTTATTACCCATTATGAAGAATACTGGCTTCCTAATATGGACATAATATGATTATATTGGAAATTTTTGTGAAAGTAACTATTTTTTGGCAATGGCTTAAATTTTTATTATTATTTTTTTCTATTTATTTTCCATTTCTGTTCTATTATTATTCTATTCTATTTGCATTTATTATATTATAATTATTATTCTATTCATATCTATATTTAATTACCTTTATAAATACATAAGTAGACATTAAAATTGATTAAAATTTAATTAAATTAAAATGCCAAATTTAATTTTATTTCTACATCAAATATGTGTAGATTCATGCTACAATGACAACGTTTTAGAGCTTTGATGGTTCATGGATGTATTCTGCGTTTGGCAGTCTCCAATGGTATAAAAGTATCCAATACATGTGTGTGGATGTATGCATGTTTATATATGTGTGTATTTTATGTGAGATAATTTACATAATTCCTTCTCCCTTTCTCCCCCCATATATCTCTCTCACCCCTTAATTTTACTTTTAGATACCTTGCCTTCATATTGAACTCATCCTGTGCCACCTATCTATGTATCTATATAACTTATCTACCTATCATACTGTTTCCTCTAGCTACCCTAATAACTTAGAAAGGTCTCCTGAGTTATCTTTCCATGTAGGAACGTAAACAGTTCAACTTTAAGAAATCCCTTATGATTTATCTTTCCTATTTACCTATTCATGTTTCTCTTGATTCTTATATTTGAAAGTCAAATTTTTTATTTAACTATGGTCTTTTCAGCACGAATGTTTGAAAGTCTTCTATTTCATTGAAGGTCTATTTTTGTTTTTCCTCTGAAAAACTTTTTACTCTGTTTTGCTGGGAATATGATTCTTGGTTTTAACCATAGCTTCTCTGACCTCCAGAATATCATAGTCCAAACCCTTTGATCCCTTAAATATAGAAGATGCTAGATCTTGTGTTATCCTGATTGAATTTCCATAATACTTGAATTGCTTCTTTTTGGCTGCTTGCAATGTGTTATCCTTGACCTGGAAACTCTGGAATTTGGCTACAATATTCCTAAGAATTTTCCCTTTGGGATCTCTTTCAAGAGGTGATATTGGTAGATTCTTTCCATTTATATTTCCCCCTCTGATTCTAGAATATCTGGAAAGTTTTCCTTGATAATTTCTTGAGAGATAATGTCTAGGCTATTTTTTTGATAATGGAGTTCAGGTAGTACAACAACTTTTAAATTATCTCCCTTGGACCTATTTTCCAGGTCAGTGGTTTTTCCAATGAGGTATTTCATACTGTCTTCTATTTTTTCATTCTTTTGTTTGTCTTTTATAATTTCTTGATGTCTCATAATGTCATTAGCTTCCATTTACTCCATTCTAATTTTGAAGGAATTATTTTCTTCATCGAGGTTTTGGACCTCCTTTTTCCAATTGGTCAATTCTGCTTCTTAAAACATTCTTTTCTTCATTGATTTTTTTGGACCTCTTTTGCCATTTGGGTTGGTCTATTTTTCAAGGTGTTATTTTCTTCAGTATCTTTTTAGGTCTCCTTTAGCAAGCTGTTGACTCATTTTTCGTGATTTTCTTGCATCATTGTCATTATCTTCCAAATTTTTCCTCTACTTCTCTTACTTGATTTTCAAAATCCTTTTTGAGTCCCTCCCATGGCCTGAAATCAATTCATTTTTTTTTCTTGGAGGCTTCTTTTTTTTTTTTTAACAAATGCTTTATTAACTTCTGTTTTACATCATTCATTTCCGCCAGATTTTGAGTTACAATCATTTTCCCTCCATTATTCCCCTACCCAACCTCCCAGAATAGTAGTCCCACAAAATATCGCTTCCTCAAATCTGCTCTCTCCCATACCTTCTCCCCTACCCCCATCGACTTTTCCATTAGAGGAAGGTGAATCTTTGTGTCCCAATGCCTGCACATCTTATCTCCCTATTACAAGCAAAAGAGTATTAATAATAGTATTTATATATATTTGAAACATTTAATGTTATGACCTCACATTTCAGATCCATTTCCTTCCTCCCTTGTCACCCATTCCTTCTTGGGAGATAAGTAATTCAGTATATGTTGTACATGTCTAGCTATGCAAAACATTATCATAGTAGATATATTGTACAAGGCTGCTTATAATTCCCTCCCACTCATCCCACCCCCACCTGGTCCATTCCCTACATGATCCTGTCCCTCTTCTATAGTGGGTACTTCCAACCTCCCCTCACCCCAAGGATGCCCTCCCATCCATCATCCCTCCTCTCATCCCCCTTCCCCCTATCCTGCTGCAGGTTGAGATATCCCATTTAGTATGTATGTCATTTTCTCCCTGAACCAAATTCAATGTGAATGTGGTTTTGCCTTTTTAGCCTTCCTTATTCTCCCCCTCCTTTGCAACCACTTCCCCTTGCTTCTTCTACATGGGATAGTTTACCCTACCCTGTCTCTCCCCATCTCCTCTTGCCACTTTCCTCTCTCACCTCATAATTTCATCCCTTGAGTATTCTCCTTTCCCAACAAATTCAGCCTATGCCCTCTATCCATATATAACTGTAACCATATACACACACATTCACATATGTATCCATATGACCACACCCCCTTCTTCCATTATTTTCATAGTGAGAAAGATATCATCAGTCACCGTTATTGCTTTTCCATATAGGAATGTAAATAGTTCAACTTTGATAAGTTCCTTCTGATTTCTTTTCCCTGATTACCTTCTCAGGAATCTCTTGCTTCTTGCCTCTGGATGTCAAATTTTCTATTCAACTCTGGTTTTTTCCTCAAGAATGCTTGAAAGTCCTCTATTCTACTGAATGACCATATTTTCCCCTGAAACAAAATACTCAGTTTTGCTGGGTAGGTGACCCTTGGGTTCATTCCCAGTTCTTTTGCCCTCTGGAATATCATATTCCATGCCCTTCAATTCCTCAGTGTAGAAGCTGCCAGGTCCTGGGCTATTCTGATTGTGTTTCCACAATATTGAAATTGTTTCTTCCTGGCCGCTTGGAGTATTTTCTCTTTGATCTGGGGATTCTGGAACCTGGCTATAATATTTCTGGGAGTTTTCTTTTTGGGATCCTTTTCAGGAGGTGATCGGTGGATTCTTTCAACCTCTATTTTGCCCTCTAGATCTAAAATATAAGGGCAGTTTTCCTTGAGAATTTCTTGAAGGGTGATTTCTTGGTTCTTTCCTTGATCATGGCTTTCAGGTAGTCCAATAATTTTTAAATTGTCTCTCCTGGATCTATTTTCCAGGTCAGTGGTTTTTCCCATGAGATATTTCACATTGCCTTCTAATCTTTCATTTGTTTGGATCTGCTTAACAGCATCTTGATTTCTCATAAAGTCATTAGCTTCCATTTGCTCCAGTCTAACTCTGAAGGAATGAATCTCCTCAGTGAACTTTTGAGATTCTTTTTCCATCTGGCAAATTCGACTTTTTAAGGCATTCTTCTCCTCATTGCCCTTTTGGGCCTCCTTTGCCATTTGAGTTAGTCTATTTTTTAAGGTGTTGTTTTCCTCAGTCAGGCTGTTGACCCTCATTTCATACTTTTCCTGCATCCTTCTCATTTCTCTTTCTAATTTTTCCTCCACTTCTCTTATTTGATTTTTAAAGTCCTTCTTAAGGTCCTCTATGGCCTGCAACCCACTCATGTTTTCCCTTGGGGCTTTTGGAGCAGTACTTCTGACCTCACAGTCCTTTTCCTGCTCTATGCCCCCAAAATAGGAGTCTAGGGTTGCATTTTTCTGTTTCTTTTGCCTTGGCATGTTGCCACTTAATTGCTTGACTTTTGGGCTTGTTGCCACACTATGGCTTTAAGGCCAGCTAGAGGAATTTTCGTCCCGAACGTGTGGGGGGCAACTTCCGTTTCTGGCAAGCTGTAAACCCACCCACAACTTCCACCCTAGATCACAATACAGATCCAGGGAGCTTAAAGCAAGAGCGATTACCCCCCAAGACTGATCACTGGATCTCCCCATGATTTGTAGGCTGGGAGCCCGAGCTGCCTCTGAAAACTACAAAATGGCATGTCTCCTCAGCAGCTTCTAGCCCCCAGGGGAGGGAGCTGACGCATTTCCCAAATACAGGTCCCAAAGTCCATAGGACATTAACCTCTTACTTTGTCCTAGGCATGTCTATGTTGATAATTCTGGAGTCGCCAGGGTTCCTGGTGTTCTGGGGTTCCTCCAGCCAGCTGCTGGCCCTGTCGCCTTGGGGCTAAAACCTCGGCTCACTCGGACCTGGGCTCGGCTCCTGCACTCTGCGCTCTGCGCGCTGCCGGCTCCCAGACCACTGAGCTGGTCCTTCCTGCAGGGCTGCTGGGCTGTCCTCAGCGGGAGGTTAGCTTCTCTGTGTCGTTCTGTGGGTGCTGAGGCTCCAGAAGTTGTTCAGAGTCCCCTTTTACATAGTTTGAGGGGAATCTGGGGGCAGAGAGGCTTGGAAGAGCTGTTTCTACTCCGCCATCTTGGCTCCGCCCCCATCTTGGAGGCTTCTGATGTAGGAGCTTTGACTTTGTTGTCTTCTTCTGACTGTATATTTTGATCTTTGTCACCAAAGTAAGATTCTATGATCTGAGTTTTTTTTACACTGTTTGCTCATTTTTGCAGCCAAATACTTGACTTTTCTAACTTTCTAAGTCTTTGTCAAGGTAGCACTCTACTTTCAGGGCGACTGGGGGTGAGGGTGTTAGTGAGTGGACTGTACCAGGCTTCAGAGGTATTGTATTAGCCACTAGATTCCCCCACTGTATGTAGGCCCATATATCCACAAGCAGCTACTACTGCTGTTGCTGCAGCCACCACTGTCACTCACACCAAACTGGGGCTGGGGCCTGACCACATTTTTCTCTCATCCAGGTCCCACAGAGATTTCCCAACTGACCTTTTTTTTTTTTTAACCAAATGCTTTATTAACTTCTGGTTTACATCATTCATTTCCACTAGATTTTGAGTTACATTTTTTCCCCCGTTTTCCCCCTACCCAGCATCCCAGAATAGCAGTCCCACAAGATATCACTTTCTCCAATATGCTCTCTCCTATATCTTCTCCCATACCCCCTTTGATTTTTCCATTAGAGCAAGTTGAATCGCTGTGCCCCAATGCCTGCACACCTTATCTCCCAATTACAAGCAAAAGAGTATTAATAATAGTATTTATATATATTTGAAACATTTAATTTTAAGACCTCAAATTACAGATCCATTCCCTTCCTCCCTTGTCGCCCATTCCCTCTGGGAAGATAAGTAATTCAGTATATATTGTACATGTCTAGCTAAGCAAAACATTACCATAGTAGATATATTGTACAAGGCTGCTTATAATTCCCTCCCACCCATCCCCCCCACGTGGTCCATTGCCTGCTTGATCCTGTCTCTCTTCTACAGTGAGTACTTCCAACCTCCCCTCCACCCAAGAATTCCCTCCCATCTATCATCCCTCCTCTCATCCCCCTTCCCCCTATTTTTTTTAGATTGAGAATCCAATTTATTTTACTGTTAATTTCAAGAATATACTCATTGAAATACATTTCTAAAAATGTCAAATGCTCATTGATATCTTTTGACAACCTAATCCAAAGATTGTTCATTTTCTTTTTTGTTCTTTTTTTTTTGCTAATGAAAAATAAGTTTATTAATCAACAGTTATCCTGTAGAAATTACTATCTTTATGCTGTTATCTATCTTTTTTTAATTAAAAAAAAACGCTTTATTAACTTCTGTTTTACATAATTCATTTCCACCAGATTTTGAGTAACAATTTTTCCCCGTTTTTCCCGTACCCACCATCCCAGAATAGCAGTCCCACAAGATATCGCTTCCTCCAATCTGCTCTCTCCTATATCTTCTCCCATACCCCCTTCAACTTTTCCATTAGAGCAAGGTGAATCTCTGTGCCCTGATGCTTGCACATCTTATCTCCCAATTACATGCAAAAGAGTATTGATAATAGTAGTTATATATATTTGTAACTTTTAATTTAAGGACATCGAATTTCAGATCCATTTCCTTCCTCCCTTGCCACCCATTCCCTCTGGAAAGATAAGTGTTGTATATGTCTAGCTATGCAAAATATTACCATAGTAGATATATTGGACAAGGCTGCTTATGATTCCCTTCCACCCATCCCACCACCTACTTAGTCCATTCCCTACTTGATCCTGTCCCTCTTCTATAGAGATTACTTCCAACCTCCCCTCCCCCAAGGATGCCCTCCCATCCATGATCCCTCCTCTCATGCCCCTTCCCCCTATTCTGCTGCAGGTTGAGATATCCCATTTAGTATGTATGTCATTCTCTCCCAGAACCAAATTCAATGAGAATGTGGTTTTGCCTTTTTGCCTCCCTATTCTTCCCCTCCCCTGCAACCACTTCCCCTTGCTTCTTCTACATGAGATAGTTTACCCTACCCTGTCTCTCCCCATCTCCTCTTGCCACTTTCCTCTCTCACCTCATAATTTCACCCCTTGAGTATCCTCCCTTCCCAACAAATTCAACCTATGCCCTCTATCCATATATAACTGTAAACATATATACACACATTCACATATGTATTCACATGACCATACACCCTTCTTCCATTATTTTCATACTGAGAAAGATTTCATCAGTCACAGTTATTGTTTTTCCATATAGGAATGTAAATAGTTCAACTTTGATAAGTTCCTTTTGATTTCTTTTCCCTGATTACCTTCTCAGGCATCTCTTGCTTCTTGTGTCTGGATGTCAAATTTTCTATTCAACTCTGGTTTTTTCCTCAAGAATGCTTGAAAGTCCTCTATTCCACTGAATAACCATATTTTCCCCTGAAACAAAATACTCAGTTTTGCTGGGTAGGTGACCCTTGGGTTCAGTCCCAGCTCTTTTGCCCTCTGGAATATCATAATCCATGCCCTTCAATCCCTCAGTGTAGAAGCTGCCAGGTCCTGGGCTATACTGATCCTGTTTCCACAATATTGAAATTGTTTCTTCCTGGCTGCGTGTAGTATTTTCTCCTTGATCTGGGGATTCTGGAACTTGGGTATAATAATCCTGGGAGTTTTCTTTATGGGATCTTTTTCAGGAGGTGATCTCTGGATTCTTTCAACCTCTATTTTGCCCTCTGGGTCTAAAACATCAGGGCAATTTTCCATGAGAATTTCTTGAAGGGTGATTTCTAGGTTCTTTCTTTGATCATGGCTGAAGGAATGAATCTCCTCAGTGAACTTTTGAGATTCTTTTTCCATCTGGCAAATTCAACTTTTTAAGGCATTCATCTCCTCATTGCCCTTCTGGGCCTCCTTTGCCATTTAAATTAGTCTATTTTTTAAGGTGTTGTTTTCCTCAGTCAGGCTATTGACCCTCATTTCATACTTTTCCTGCATTCTTCCCATTTCTATTTCCCAATTTTTCTTCCACTTCTCTTATTTGATTTTTAAAGTCCTTCTTAAGGTCCTCTATGGCCTGTAACCTGCTCATATTTGGCTTTGGGGCTTTTGGAGCAGAATTTCTGACCTCACGGTCCTCCTCCTGTTCTATTCTTTCGATCTTTTCCCCCCCAAAATAGGAGTCTAACATTGCATTTTTCTTTTTAATTTGTTTCCTTTGCCTTGACATGTTGCCATTTAATTACTTGACTTTTTGGCTTGTTGCCACAGTAGTACTCTGCCCCAGACAGGGGAGCTTCTGTCCCGAATGTTGGTGTCTTCACCACTTCCTTTTCTGGAAAGCTGGATACCCACCCCACAACCTCCACCCCAGACCACAGTCCAGATCCAGGGAGGTTAAAGCAAGAACGATTACCCCCAAAGACTGATCGCTGGATCTCCCTACAGTTCGAAGGCCAGGAGCTGGAGCTGCCACTGAAAACTGCAAAATGGCATGTCTCCTCAGATCCTTCTAGCCCCTAGGGGAGAGAGGCAACATGTTCCCCAAATACTGGTCCCAATGTCCATATGGCACTAACCTCTCACTTTGTCCTAGGCATGTCTGTGTTGATAATTCTGCAAACGCCACAGCTGCTGGTGTTCTGGGGTCCCTCCAGCCGGCTGCTGGACCAGCCACCCTGGGGCTAAAACCTCAACTCAAGAGGACCTGTGCTTGGCTCTCCACGACTGCACACTGTGCTGCCGCTTCCCAGAGCCCTGGGCTAGTCCTTCCTGCAGGGCTGCTGGGCTGTCCTCAGCGGGAGGTTAGGTTCTTTGTGTCGTTCTGTGGGTGCTGGGGCTCCGGAAAATATTCAGAGTCCCCTTTTACATAGTTTGGAGGTGATCTGGGGGGAGAGTGCCTTGGACGTGCTGTTTCTACTCTGCCATCTTGGCTCTACCCCCCTCCTCCCCGCACCCCCCCACTGATCTTCTATGCTGCCTTTGGCCTTTGTGTGTTGAGAAGTCTGGAAAATGCCTCAGATGCCAGTGATTCAGTCCCATGAGGCCTGCCTTTGCCCTGTCTATGCTGGCATAGCCCACACCAAACTGCACCCTGCTCCCAACCTGGTGTAATATACCCTTCCTGTTAACCTTTTTGGCTGTCTTACATTGGAGATGTGTTTCACTCTGTCATTTTGCATCTTCTGCAGCTCTAGAATTTGTTTAGAGTCATTTTTATGGGTATTTGGAGGGCTTTGGAGAAAATCTTAAGCAAGATTTTGCTTTTACTCCATCATCTGGGCTCCCCCCATACTAAAATTAATTAAAAAATAAATTGCCTGCCTTGCAGAAGAGGGGTTTGACAAAACAAAGAAGAGGATAGTTCATAGATTAATAGTTATTTTTAATAATACAGCATAATTTGAGTGTTGCGGCTCAGCTCGTGTGCAGTGGCTGTGGCGGCGGCAGCGGTGGAGCTCAGCACGATGTCTCATACCATTTTATTGGTACAACCTACCAAGAGGCCAGAAGGCCGAACTTATGCTGATTATGAATCAGTGAATGAATGCATGGAAGGAGTGTGTAAGATGTATGAAGAACATCTGAAGAGAATGAACCCCAACAGCCCCTCCATCACATACGACATCAGCCAACTGTTTGACTTCATTGATGATCTGGCAGACCTTAGCTGCCTTGTGTACCGAGCAGACACTCAGACATACCAACCCTACAACAAAGATTGGATCAAAGAGAAGATCTATGTGCTTCTCCGTCGGCAGGCCCAACAAGCCGGCAAATAATCCAAGTGGCAGCCTTGGGGGGATGGGGGGAGGGCTTGGAAAACAGTTACATTTTAATCTGGTCCTGGTCTCAGGAGTTTTGGGTCGCATGCTGGGGAGTTTGACACATCTGCTAGAGTTGCTCTGGATCCTAATGGATTCTTATACCTGCTTGATGTTTTGCCATGGTCAGTTAGAGTTAAAAATAAACTCCTTTAAAAACAGTACATTTAATAGATGAATAAGCCACATCGAGTCTTTTATCTCTAATTCTGTCTGTAGAATAGCCTTGTTTATTTCTTCAACTGTTTTTTTTAAATACCTGAGATCTCAGATCCAAAAGGATTTAAATAATTTGATTCAATATAGATTAAAAGTTATTTTCTCTAAGGTAGAAGTATTAATCACATGGTCGACAACACTTCCTAGTGTGTAACCTGAGCCATATTAAGATGTAACTAGGAAATATTTAACAAAATAATAAAAAATACAGTAAAACCTAAGTAATTTTTTATTTTAAAACAGGATGTGACCCTCCCCTGAGTGTCCTTATGTATAGATTAATGGGTCTTATTTGAGCTAGATACCACTTCTTTCTAAACTATATATAGTAGCACACATTTTTTTTTACCAAAATTATCTAACTGCATGTGTATACTGTTCATAAAATAACCTATGTAGATAATTTTGTTTGAATAAAATAGAAGCTAAGAAAAAAAAATAATACAGCATAATTTTAATTTTCTTACTACTTTAATGAACATGTTTCTTCATTGGTCACATTAAAGGGTTAAGCTAGATGATGTAATCTCCTCAGTGTATTCCACCAGCTCTCTAATAATGTTCAAATCAAACATAAGCTCTTCTTTTTAGCATTTCAAGTTCTTTTTTGTTTTATGTATTTTTTATTAAACAAATGCTTTATTAACTTCCGGTTTACATCATTCATTTCCACCAGATTTTGAGTTACAATTTTCCCCCATATTTTCCCTACCCACCACCCCAGAACAGCAGTCCCACTAGATATCCCCTCATCCAATCTGCTGTCTCCCATATCTTCTCCCATCCCCCCTTTGACTTTGCCATTAAGGCTAGGTGAATCTCTGAGGCCCAATGCCTGGACATCTTATGAAACATTTAATTTTATAACTTTGATTTTCAGATCCATTCCCTTCCTCCCTTGTCACCCACTCCCTCTGAGAAGATAAGCAGTTCAGTATGTGTTGTACATGTATAGCTAGGCAAAACATTACCATAGTAGATATATTGTAAAAGACTGCTTATATTTCCCTTCCACACATCTTACCTCCCACCTGGTCCATTCCCTACTTTGATCCTGTCCCTCTTTGATAGTGGGTACTTTGAACCTCCCCTCCCCCCACAATCCCCTCCCCTCCATCATCCCCCCTCTCATCCCCCTTTCGCCTACTCTCCTGCTGGGTGAGATATCCCATTTAGTATGTATGTGATTCTCTCCTTGAGCCATCTACAATGAGAATATGATTTTGCCTTTTTGCCTTCCTGTTCTTCCCCTCCCCTGCAACTCCTTCCCCTTGCCTCTTCTACATGAGATAGTTTGCCCTGCCCTGTCTCTCCCCAACTCCTCTTGCCACTTTCCTCTCTCACCTCTTGACTCCACCCTTTAAGAATCATCCCTTCCCATCAAATTCAACCTGTGCCCTATATCCATGTATACCTGTTACCATATGCCCATATACCCTTCTTCAATTATTTTCATAATGAGAAAGTTTTCATATGACACAGTTATTGTTTTTTTCCATGTAGCAATGTAAACAGTTCAACTTTGATAAATTCTGTTTCATTTCTTTTCCTTGATTACCTTCTCAAGCATCTCTTGCTTCTCGTGTCTGAATGTCAAATTTTCTATTCAACTCTGGTTTTTTCCTCAAGAATGCTTGAAAGTCCTCTATTCCACTGAATGATCATATTTTCCCCTGAAACAACATATTCAGTTGTGCTGGGCAGTTGACCCTTGGCTTCAATCCCAGCTCTTTTGCCCTCTGGAATATCATATTCCATGCCCTTCAGTCCCTCAGTGTAGAAGCTGCCAGGTCCTGTACTATTCTGATTGTGTTTCCACAGTATTGAAATTGTTTCTTCCTGGCTGCTTGTAGTATTTTCTCCTTGATCTGGGAGTTCTGGAACCTGGCTATAATAATCCTAGGAGTTTTCTTTTTGGTATCTTTTTCAGGAGGTGATTGGTGAATTCTTTCAAACTCTATGTTACCCCTCTGGGTCTAACCCATCAGGGCAATTTTCCTTGAGAATTTCTTTAACGATGATTTCTAGGTTCTTTCTTTGATCATGGCTTTCAGGTAGTCCAATAATTTTTAAATTATCTCTCCTGGATCTATTTTCCAGGTCAGTGGTTTTTCCCATGAGATATTTCACATTGCCTTCTATTCTTTCATTTGTTTGGATCTGTTTAACAGCATCTTGGTTTCTCATTAAGTCACTAGCTTCCATTTGCTCCAGTCTAACTCTGAGGGAATCAATCTCCTCATTGAGCTTTTGAGATTCTTTTTCCATCTGGCAAATTCGGCTTTTTAAGGCATTCTTCTCCTCATTGCCTTTTTGAGCCTCTTTTGCCATTTGAGTTAGTCCATTTTGTTTTTAAGGTGTTATTTTCCTCAGTCAGGCTGTTGACTGTCATTTCATACTTTTCTTGCATCTTTCTCATTTCTCTTCCCGATTTTTCCCCCACTTCTCTCATCTGCTTCTTAAGGCTCTATGGCCTGTAGCCAGCTTGTATTTTCAGTTAGGACTTTTGGTGCAAGAGTTCTGACCTCACAGTCCTCCTCCATGCTTTGATCCTCTTTGCCCCTGTGATAGGAGTCCAATGTTGAATTTTTCTGTTGATTTTGTTTCTTTTGCCTAGGCATGTTGCTAATTAATTACTTGATTTTTGGGCTTGTTGCCAAAGTAGGACTCTGCCACCAGACAGGAGAGCTTCGGTCCCAAATGTGGGGTCTTCACAAATCCTGCCGGTTGGGTGGCCTTTGTAAAGCCTCCACCCACTCTGGCAAATTGGATACCCACCCCAACCCCCCCCCCCAAGACTACAATCCAGATCCAGGCAGTTTAAAGCAAGAGCGATTAACCCCCAAACTGTTTGCTGGATCTCCCTACAGTTCACAGACCAGGAGCTAGAGCTGCCCCTGACACTGAAAAATGGCTTCTGTGAAACATTTATTTAGCAGGTTTTTGCCCCAGGGGAGGAAGCCAACACTTTCTCCAAATACTGCTCCCAACGTCCATAGGGCACTAACCTCTCACGTTGTCCTAGGCATATCTGTGCTGATAGTTCTGGAATTGTCACAATTGCTGGTGTTCTGGGGTCCCTCCAGCAGTCTGCTTGCCCGGCCCCCTGGGGCTAAAACCAGGGTTCACGGGGTCCTGGACTTGGCTCCCAGAGTGCTGTGCTGTCTGTTCCCAGCATGCTGTGCTGCCCACTCTCAGAGCGCTCTGCTGGCTGGTCCCTGCAGGGCTGCTGGGCTGTCCTCAGCAGGAGGTTAGCTTCTCTATGTCGTTCTGTCGGTGCTGGGGCTCCAGAAGTTGTTCAGATTCCCCTTTTACATTGTTTGGAGGTGGTGTGTGGCAGAGCACCTTGGAAGTACTGTTTCTACTCTGCCATCTTGGCTCTGCCCCCCAGCATTTCAAGTTCTTTAAAACCTTGTTCCATTTCCATTTCTAGTCTTCTTATACATTACTCTAATCCATGTTCCCTCCAGTACAGCTAGATTGGCCTACTTTCCATTCTTCACATACAGTGCCCCGTCTGCAATATCCATGATTGTACACTGCTTACTTTCTTTGTCTTGGATCCTCTCCTTTCTCAGCTCCACTTCTTATAACCCATGGCTTCCTTGAAGACTCAAGTCTTCCCAAGTGCAATCTTCTACGGAAGTCCTTTCCTCCCCCTCCAATGGTTAATGCCTCCTTTCCATGGTTACCTTCCAGCTATCCTATATCTATCTTGCATGACCTATTCATGTGCATATTGTGCATTTTCTATTAGAATGTTAAGTTTCTTAAGGAGTGAGACCTTTTTTCTCATTTTAATTTTTATCTCCAGCTCTTAACAGAGCACCTGGCACATATAGTAGTAGGTACTTAATAAATACTTATTGATTTACCAATTGATTAACTAATGATATATAAGGTCCCTTCTAGGTCTAAATTCCATGGTCATGATGAAATTTAGCTTAAACTCTGTGAAAATCAATTAGTTCCAGCAGTTTCATACAGAAAGAGATTCCTAGCTACCAATCATTCCTACCAATAATCTCTTAAATTAATATTTTTATCACAAAGAAGAGCAATGAAGATAATTTATTTTTACCTAGAATTTGTCTTTCAAAAGGATATCTATCTACATGAGGTGATCAGACTGTGGTTGAGTATGGCTGTATAACCAGAACCTCACATTAGATTCAGTGATGGTAGGATCTGAACATTTAACAGAGGAGGCTTACTTTGGCAAACCAGCAAAAGAAGGATACAAAAGCACTTATCTTTAGCTATGCTAGATGTATTTCCCACTTCAGATCAGCAGCTAGTCTATAGGAGGCAATGATTTGTTTAGTCTCCTGTACACACCAAGTCTGAGATGTCTGAAGACCATATGACATTTTTCTTTTTGACTTTAGGCCAAGAAACTATGTCAGAGAAACTAAGACCAATCAGAATTCTTGGGTCATGGAGGGTGAGGAAGAAGCCACACCAGTAGAGGGCACTGGACAGAAGGAAGTCATGCGAGGTTTGTGTAGGGGGGAAGTTGTGTCAGGTTAAGTGAAGTTGAGTCTAGAAATTTCTCTTCTCCCACAGGGCTCCAGACAGTACCTTTTGCCTCAAAATGTACCTCTCTTTACAAGTCATTCTGTAGAGCATAAAGGAACTAGACAGAAGATCCCCGAGATTAAAATTGGAAGTAGATTTTATTGTCACATACCCAAATCAGCCAGTGAGTTGGCAAGGACAGTGTCCTGGTTTTTAAAGAGATTCAATATAAGCCTAATAAGCCAAAACTAAAATCAGTGATTGGTCAGTGTGTATTTGAATTTCCCTCCAGAAGTTTACCCTAGGCTGAGGGACAGGGAACCCAGAATGGGTGGAGATGGGTAACACAGAGTAGGGGGATTGGTGGACAGGGGAGGGGGAAGAATGGAGCAGGGATTTTACCCTAATCTGAAACTCCCACCCATGGATCAATTAGGGGAGGGGAAAGGGGAGTTGTACAGAACTGCCTGCTCACAGATCAATTAGGGGAAGGGAGTTGTGCTCAACAATTCATTCTTTAATACTTTATTCTTTAGAGCCCTGGAGGCTTCTTGGTCCTTTAGATATTCTTTTAAAACACATCTGCATTGCTATGAGTCATAACTATTTTTTAATATTTAATGTTCTTGGTTATCATATAACATTTTAACAGTTGCTAATAAGAATTAGACATCTAAAAGGTAAGAATGTAAGTTAAGAGGAAAAAATCTCACAGACCAAGCAGTGGGAGGAAGAACCAAAGATAAGTTCTACCTACTTAACAATGTTGCCTGGGAATAGCCCTGCCAACAATTTGTTATCAGTACTGGAAAATCAGCACAAAGGCTCTTTCTTGCCAAAGTGAAATCGGTAAAATTATCTTTGTTTCTCTGGGATAGCACTTTTAACCCCATTGTGTGTGTGTGTGGGGGGATGAATAGGGGAGGGAGGACAAGGCCCTAGGAGTTGAAAAGGCAAATGCAGCTTCCAAAAAATTCTGATTTTCTGATTCAGAAGGAATTGAAGAAATAGGATAATCTGTTTTAGCTCCATGTCCCATGATCCAAAATTAGTTCAGTAACAGTGTTAGAATAATGAATGGTGCCTCTACAGAAGAACAAGGACTCCCAACTCAATGTGGACGATGTGACCAAGGTTGAACTGTTTTTTCCAGAGTAACATACACAAGAAGATTAAGCTGTTTAAATATATCCATAGTCTAAATATTGTTTTGCAGTTTCTTTTCAGAAAACAAAGCTTGTGCTTTTCACTTGTTTTGTGGGGAAAATTCAGGAATATTCTGCATTTGGTATCAGCAAGCAGACAAGCAGTACCAGGGAGTTACTGATTATCACAAATGAGAAGCCTGGCTATCTACCTCAGAAGCCAAATTCTGTCCTTATCATCAAATGTAGATGTCTGGAATTAAATAAGTGCCAAAGAAGGAATCTTCTCTATATTAGACTTTTAATCACTGTACCTGGGTAAAGACCTAGGTTCTGCCAATTACTACTTGTGTAACCTTGGGAAAATGATTTCTCTAGGCCTTAGTTTCCTCATTTGAAAAAAAAATGAGATGGTTTTGTTAAAGTTTAGGGGTACTAATTGCCATACCTTGATTAACATGAGCAAGACCCAAGTAATAATTTTAGAACGGCCCTTTTATTAAAAGGCTGATCAGGCCACATGGCAGGCTGAGCAGTCACCACCCCATGTTCCAGGTACAGCAATAGAACTCGAGCAGCAACAGCCTGGATCTCAGGTAAAACCTCAGCTTATAAAGGGGGCCCACAAGGCCAACTATTAGGTATAACATAAGCAGTGAGTAGTCAGTACACACCTTGAAATTCCAGTGTCTGACCCAGCAGAAGCCTGCCCACCTCTAGGCAGGTGAGCAGAATGGGAAAGGGCAGAGACTCAGTGGGGGAGGATGGAGCTGATCAGGCAGTCTGCTCATTTCCTTGAGGTGGGGGGTGGAGAAACAGGCACAACATCAGAACCCCAAAATATCGAGTTAGATTGAATCTGAGCCCTTTCAAGATGGATCTTGTATACAGAAGACTATAGGAGGGAACTAAGTACAGAGTATCAGTGTGGGGTGATGGGAGCAGGGTTCCAGGAAGTATCTTGAGTAGGAATCTATGAAGAATCTTGATGGGACTGGGGTGACTAGAGATAAGCCTCCAGGATCAAAAAGAATGGGATTAAGGGTGGGGAGTAGCTGAAGGCTACCTGGAGATAACAGACAACAACAGGAGGGCTAGGGTAGATTAAGGGTAACAGAGATTTGGACCTAGTGGTAATGGAAGGCTTATGGCCACAGGCAGACTCCAGATGAAGTGGGAAGATTCGAGGAGAGTTCAGGGGGGGGTTCTCAGAGCCTAAACCCGATCAGTTTGACCAAATTTCTAAGGAACCTTTCAGCTGTAAGCCTATGACCCTTTTATAACTTTCATACAGAAGAAGAAATGAAGTTTCAATAAATGTAAGCAAAGTATAACTTTAATACTCAAAACTAATAAGGGTCTTATTGAAGCCTTGGTTTTAGTTTGGAATCTCTGATGAAAATTACCTCTCATCCTTGGCCAAAGAAAGCCATATCCCCCCACCCCCTACTCTATTTATACAGTAAGTTTGCATGTCTGTGCTCTTATTGCTCAGACAAATAAACAGCAAAAGAATAGTTAATATCCATCAGTGGAAAAATAATCACAATTAATACTGTGGAAAGTAATCCTCCAGCTGTGCATGCCAGTGAGCCACTGGACCAAATGGCTGATTAAACTGAAGGGAAATCAGTTGGTATATTATCATAAATTATTCCTGTTTCTATGGTATAATATTTTGGTATACATGTGACAAGAAGAACAATTTCCATTAAATTATATATTGTAAGGCTTCTATACACATATACATATCTATCTTTTTTTTTCTTGTTTTTGACTTCCATTGGGGGAAATATATGAAGCCCATACTTAGCTAGAATAGTTCTTTTCAATAACAGGTGGTCTGTACTGTACCTGAAGGTACAGAGAAGCATGGAACTGGGGTTACAGGGCTGATCTTAAAGTCAGGAAAGCTTGTGTTAAAAGTCTATATCCAGTATGCACTAATTTTGTGACATGTGGCCATAGACAAGATAAGTACCACAGATAGTACCACAGACAAACCTTTGAAAGACAATAGAATACAGATGAATAGCAATAATACATTGGTAGAGGGAATTCCCACAATGTGGGCTCCTTAGACCAAGATAAACAAACTATGTTAAAATTGTGTTTTGTTCTGGTACCCCTTAGCACCCCCCCTTCAAGCAAATACAGTAAGTTCATGAGTAGCCAGTATTAAAGGGCAATAGCAGGAAATAAGATTGCCAAGGAAACGTGTGACACACATAAACCATCCAAAGATCAAAGGATCATAATTTATTAATTGTGCCATATATTAATCAAAAATCAAATCTTAATAATATATGCCAAATCAGGGGAAGCCATCTAGGTGTTGCTGTCAGGGCCTTAAGTAAAAAAAATACTTCAATTAGCTAGAAAGAAATAATTCAAATATCAGAGATACACAATCAGGGTTACACAGGTCAACATCCTAGTGCTAGGTCAAGGGGCATGTATGATTTTTATCACTTTGGACATAATTCAAATATGCTCTAAAAATGGTTGAATTATTTCACAACTTGACCCACAAAGCATTACTGTCTCATTTTCCTCTCATCCTTTCCAATATTTGTCATTGTTTTCTGTCCTATTAGTCAATTTTAGAGGTGTGAGGTAATCTATCAGAATTATTTTAATTTTCATTTCTCTAGACAATAATTATTTGGAACTATTTCATGGTTAAAGATTGCTTTGAAGCCGAATTTGCCAGATGGAAAAAGCATCTCAAAAGTTCACTGAGGAGATTCATTCCCTCAGAGTTAGACTGGAACAAATGGAAGCTAATGATTTTATGAGAAATCAAGATGCTGTTAAGCAGTTCCAAACAAATGAAAGAATAGAAGGCAATGTGAAATATCTCATGGGAAAAACCACTGACCTGGAAAATAGATCCAGGAGAGATAATTTAAAAATTATTGGACTACCTGAAAGCCATGATCAAAGAAAGAACCTAGAAATAACGCTTCAAAAAATTCAAAAGGAAAATTGTCCTGATGTTTTAGATCCAGAGGGAAAATAGATGTTGAAAGAATCCACCAATCACCTCCTGAAAAAGATCCCAAAAAGAAAACTCCCAGGAATATTATAGCCAGGTTCCAGAATCCCCAAATCAAGGAGAAAATACTACAAGCAGCCAGGAAGAAATAATTTCAATATTGTGGAAACACAATCAGAATAGCACAGGACCTGGCAGCTTCTACACTGAGGAATTGAAGGGCATGGAATATGATATTCCAGAGGGCAAAAGAGCTGGGATTGAAGCCAAGGGTCACCTACCCAGCAAAACTGAGTATTTTCTTTCAGGGGAAAATATGGTTATTCAGTGGAATAGAGGACTTTCAAGCATTCTGGAGGAAAAAAAAACTGAGTTGAATAGAAAATTTGACATACAGCACAGGAAGCAAGAGATGCCTGAGAAGGTAATCAGGGAAAAGAAATCAAAAGGAACTTATCAAATTTGACCTTTTTACATTCCTACAGGGAAAAACAATAATTGTGACTAATGAAACCTTTCTCAGTATCAAAATAATGGAAGAAGGGTGTATGGTCATATGAATACATATGCAAATGTGTGTATATATGTTTACAGTTATACATGGATAGAGGGCATAGGTTGAATTTGTTGGGAAGGGAGGATATTCAAGGGGTGAAATTATGAGATGAGAGAGGAAAGTGGCAAGAGGAGATGGAGAGAGACAGGGTAGGGTAAACTATCTCATGTAGAAGAAGCAAGGGGAAGTGGCTGCAAGGGAGGCGAAGAATAGGAAGGCAAAAAGGCAAAACCACATTCTCATTGAATTTGGCTCAGGGAGAGAATGACATACATACTAAACGGAATATCTCAACCTGCAGCAGAATAGGGGAAAGGGGGATCAGAGGGGGAGTGATGGATGGGAGGGCATTCTTGGGGGGAGGGGAGGTTGGAAGTACCCACTATAGAAGAGGGACAGGATCAAGTATTTATATATATTATAATACATATATTATTAATATATAATATTATATATAATACATATTATATATAATATATTATATATTTATAATATATAATAATAATGTATATATTATTAATACTTTTTTCTTGTAATTGGGAGATAAGATGTGCAGGCATTGGGGCACAGAGATTCACCTTGCTCTAACGGTCAAGTCGAAGGGAGTATGGGAGAAGATATGGGAGAGAGCAGATTGGAGGGAGCAATATCTTGTGGGACTGCTACTCTGGGAGGGTGGATAAGGGAAAAACGGGGGAAAAAATTGTAACTCAAAAGGTGGCAGAAATGAATAATAAAAAGCAAAAATTAATAAAGAGTAACCTCACTGAGCTCCTCAGTCACTAAGTCTCAAAGGGTGAATCTGAACGGATTCTGAAGTGAATAGCCTACTGGAAGACAGAGCATGGCAGAGTCCAGCCCAGGAGGTTGCCCAGTGTATCTGGACAGGTCAAGCACAAAGCACGTGGGTTCTGCACAGCTCAGCCCTAAGAGCAGACAAGCAGACTACACTAGAGAGAGAAAAAGCCCCAGCCTGCAGACTTACCAAGGAGGAATCACAGTTATCTTGCAGAGGGGAAGGATCATTGGAAGGAGGTAGGAGAGTTGGGCCCCCAGTGGAGAGAGTGGCTTCTCAGGCTGCATTCGGCCCCCAACGTGGAAGTTTAGAAGCTGCTTGCCTATATAATAATTTGCAATGGCAAATTAAATTCTAGATGCTCTGATCTGATTGGTCTATAATTTTCTTTCTCTGTTTTATCTCTTCCTGATTTAAGAATCAGTACCATATTTGTGTCATAGAAAGAGTTTGGTAGGACTCCTTCTTCACTAATTTTCCCAAATAGTTTGTAGAGTATTGGAATCAATTGTTCTTTAAATGATTGATAGAATTCACTAGTGAACCCATCTGGCCCTGGAGATTTTTTCCTAGGGAGTTCATTGATGGCTTATTTCATTTCTTTTTCTGAGATGGGGTTATTTAGGTAATTCACTTCCTCTTCAGTTAATCTGGGCAAATTGTGATTTTGTAAATATTCATCCATTTCACAAAGATTGTCATATTTATGTGCATACAATTGGGAAAAATAATTCCTCATTATTATTTTGATTTCCTCTTCATTATAGGTAGATTCACCCTTTTTATTTTTGATACTCATAATTTGGTTTTCTGTCTTTTTTTATCATATTGACTAAGGGTCTATCAATTTTGTTGATTTTTTCATAAAACCAGCTTTTAGTTTTAGTTTAGTTTTATTTATTAATTCAATAGTTTTCTTAATTTCAATTTTATTAATCTCTCCCTTGGTTTTCAATATTTCTAATTTAGTACTAAATTGGGGATTTTCAATTTGTTCTTTTTCTAGCTTTTTCAGTTGCATGTCCAATTCATTGACCTCCCTTCTCTCTGCTTTAATTAAGTATGCACTCAGGGATATAAAACTTCCCCTGAGAACTGCCTTTAGTGCATCCCACAAATTTTGGTATGTTGTCTCATTATTATCATTCTCTTGAATGAAATTGTTGATTGTTTCTATAATTTCTTGTTTGACCCACCAATGTTTTTGGATTAAATTGTTTAATTTCCAATTCATTTTTAGTCTATCTTTCCATGGCCCTTTATTGCATATAATTTTTATTGCATCATGATCTGAGAATGATGCACTTAATATTTCTACCTTTCTGCACTGGATTGTGAGGTTTTTATGCCCTAGTACATGGTCTATTTTTGAGTATGTACCATGCACTGCTGAAAAGAAAGTAAATTCCTTTTTATTCCCATTCAGTTTTCTCCAGAGATCCATCATATCTAGTCTCTCTAAGATTCTATTCACCTCCTTAACTTCTTTCTTGTTTATTTTGAGGTTAGATTTATCGAGTTCAGAGAGGGGGGGATTAAGGTCCCCCACTAGTATAGTATTGCTATCTATTTCTTCCTCTAATTCCTTTAACTTCTCCTCTAGGAATTGAGATGCTATACCACTTGGTGCATATATATTAAGTAGTGATATTGCTTCATTTTCAATGGTGCGTTTTAGTAGGATATAGTTTCCTTCCTAATCTCTTTTAATTAGATCTATTTTTGCTTTTGCTTTATCTGAGATAAGTATTGCTACCCCTGCTTTCTTTACTTTAGCTGAGGCATAATAAATTTTACTCCAACCTTTTACCTTTACCCTGTGGGTATCCCTTTGTTTCAAATGTGTTTCTTGAAGACAGCATATTGTAGGATTATGGTTTTTAATCCATTCTGCTATCCACCTCTGTTTTATGGGAGAGTTCATCCCATTCACATTCACAGTAATGATGACTATCTTTCTCTTCCCCTCCATCCTATTCCCTCCCCTGTTTATGTTTTTGTTTATTCATTCTCCCTTCCCCTCCTTGCAGTTTTCCCTTTTGACCGCCCCCTCCCTCAGTGTTCCCACCCAGTGACCCCCCTTCTTAACCTACCCTCTCCCCTTACTACTATTTCCCTCCCTTATAATCCCTCCCTTTAGTCTCCTCCTTTTCACCCCCCCCTTACCCTCCCACTATCTATAGGACACAATAAATTTTTATACTTATCAGAGTAAATTACTCCCCGTTTGGTTCCAAACCAATGAGAGTAAATTTCAAACAGTGCTCCTCTCCCTCCCTCCTTTTCCTCTAACTTGTCTATTCACGTTAGAATCTTAAACTTCACTGATTAATTTGATCCTTCTTTGAACCAGAACCAGTGAGAATAGTGTTTAAATGATGTTCTTCTCCCTCTTTCTTTCCCCTCTTCTGTAGTGTGTTTTGATGCCTCTTCAGATGGCATATTTTACCTTTTCCTAGCTCATCCTTTCCTTTTTCCCATTACAGTCTCTTTGATCCCCTTAATAGTCTTTTTTTTTTTAGACTCCATGTTAGTGCATTCACACCCACACCCTCTAAGTATAACCCTTTTGAAGGTCGTGATAATCATAAAGATTTCGAATATTGACAGTTATCAGCTCCACATATAGGGATGTGAACATTTTGCTCTTGTTGCATCCCAAGTAATGAGTGTGTGTTTGTGGGTGTGGGTGTGTGCACTTCTGCATGAGTGAGTCTATGTTACCCTTGTTTACCTTTTTATGTCCTTTTGGAGTCTTGTAATTGGAGATCAAATTTTCCATTGAGCTCTGGCTTTTTCATCAGGAAAGTCTGGAAGTCCCTTACTTCATTAAATGTCCATCTCCTTGCCTGAAAGATTATGCTCAGTTTTGCCGAGTAGTTAATCCTTGTTTGTAGACCTAGCTCTCTTGCCCTATGAAATATCAAATTCCAGTCCCTCTGCTCTTTTAATGTAGAAGCTGCTAGGTCCTGTGTGATCCTAACTGTAGTTCCTCGATATTTGAATTGTTTCTTTTTGGCTGCTTGTAAAATTTTTTCTTTAATCTTGTAATTCTGGAATTTGGCTACTATATTTCTTGGAGTTTTCAGTTTGGGATCTCTTTCAGGAGGAGTCCAGTGAATTCTATCGACAGCTATTTTATCTTCTGATTCCTGGACCTCAGGACAGTTTTCTTTGACAATCTCTTGGAGGATGTTGTCTAGACTGCTTTTTTCATCATGACTTTCTGGTAGACCAGTAATTCTTAAGTTGTCTCTCCTGGATCTGTCCTCTAGGTCAGTTATTTTTCCAGTGAGATATTTTACATTTTCTTCCAATTTTTCGATCGTTTTGTTTTTTTTGATTGACTCCTGCTGCATCATAGAGTTCTGAGTTTCAGTTTGATTGTATCTAATTTTTAGGGAATTGTGGTCTTCAGTTAGTTTTTGAAGTTCCTTTTTTAGGGAGGTATTTTCTTTTTCCAAGGTGGTCACTGCCTCCCTGATTTGGTCTTTAAAAATTTTTTTAAGCTCCTCCAGGAATGCTATTTGGGCTTGAGACCAGATCATGTTTCCTTCTGTGGTCTCTGGTGTGGGCAGAGAGTCTATATTGTCCTGTGTGTTTTGTTGTTCTTGCCCTGCATAGTATGCTCAAATAGACTTTCTTGCCTTCCCCTTCTCCTTTTCAGCTTCCTTCCTTCCCATTGTGACTTCCTGTTTCTTAGTTTCTCAGGCTATGAGTTTGGGGCCTGATCCTTGACTTTGAATACCTCTGGGTGGCTAGTTTATGGCTAAGTCAGGGAAGTCAGTGAGGAATGTAGATGTGTTGGTGGGGATGGGTTTGACCACTTCAGATTTCTGCCTCTATACCCCTGGGCTATAAGTAGGCTTTTGTTGGTGAGGTGAGGTGGGGCTTGTTGGGACCCCTCCCTCTCTTCTATTCAGATTCCTGGCTGTCTCAGTTACACCCCTTCTTGGAGATTCTCAAGCCTGAGGCTATTTCCATTAACTTGGGATTTCAATCTGGGTGGGAGACTTATCTTTGGGTTTTCTGCTTCATGAAGGAGGGATGGGAGGATCCCAGCAGCTAGAATTTACTTTGCCATTCCAGCCACTGTATTATACAGGCAGGCAGTTTCTAAACTTCTGAGCTGGGGGCTGAATGCAGCCTGAGAAGCCACTCTTTCCACTGGGGGCCCGACTCTCCTACTTGGCTCCAATGATCCGTTCCCTCTGTGAGATGACTGCGATTCGTCCTTGGTAAGTCTGCAGGCTGGGGCTTTTTCTCTCTCTGGTGTAGTCTGCTTGTCTGCTCTTAGGTCTGAGCGGTGCAGACCCCACACGCTCTGCCCTCGACCTGTGGGGACACACTGGGCAACCTCCTGGGCTGGATTCTGCCACGCTCTGTCTTCCAGTGGGCTCTGTCACTCCGGAATCCGCTCAGATTCACCCTTTGAGACTTAGTGACCAAAGGGGCTCAGCAAGGTTACTGCTTCCTTTCCGCCATCTTGGCTCCTCCCCCAGTAAAAGAAATTTTAAAATAAAAGAAAAAGAAGTTAATAAAGCATTTGTTTAATGAAAAAAAAAGATTGCTTTGATTACTTCATATGAAAATTCTTGATATGTTTTCATTATTTATCAATTGCTGAATGGTTTTCATTTTTACAAAAGTGACTTCGTTCTCATATTTGAGAAATGAGGCCTTTATTAGAAAAAAAAACAACTTGCTTCAATTTTTTTTTCACAGTTATGAATATTTAATGAACTTCCCTCCATCCTACTCCCTCCCCTCTTCCTGTTTATTCTATTCTCTCTCTCCTTTAACCCTATCCTTCTTCAAAAATGTTTTGCTTCTGGCTACTGCCTCCCCCTGTTTTCTAACACCCCCACCACTTATCTTACCCCTTCCTCTCCTACTTTCCTGAAGAGTAAGATAGATTTCTAAACCCAAGTGAATATGTATGTTATTCCCTCTTCAAACCAATTCTGATGAGATTAATGTTCACTCACTCCCCCATCCCACCTCCCCCATCTTTCCTTTCATTTTAAAAGCTTTTTCCTTACTCTTTTATAAGATAATTTACTCTATTCTAACACTCTCTTTACCTTTCTCCCAGTACATTCCTCTTTCTCACCCCTTAATTTTTTTTAGATATCATCCCTTTATATTCAACTCACACATGTGCCTTCTCTCTATATATACTCCCTTTAACTGCCCTTACAATGAATGTAATAATAAGAAAGTTTTTATGAGTTACTCGTATCACCTGCCAATGTAGTAATGTAAATAGTTTAAACTTATTAAGTCCCTTATGATTTCCCTTTCCTGTTCACCTTGTTACTTTTTCTCTTCAATCTTGTATTTGCAAGTCAAATTTTCTATTGAGCTTTGATCTTTCCATCAAGAATGCTTAAAAGTACTTTTCATTTTATGGAATGTCTGTTTCCAACTGCATATCACTCCCCACACCCCTACCCCTTACCACCAAGGATTATACTCAGTTTTGTGGCGTAGTTGATTCTGGGTTTTAATCCTAGCTCCTTTGCCCTGCAGAATATCTTAATCCAAGTCCTCCAATCCTTAAATGGAGAAGCTGATAAATCTTGTGCTATCCTTACTCTATGATACTTGAATTGTTTCTTTCTTGCTCCTTGCAATATTCTCTCCTTGACCTGAGAACTCTGGAATTAGGCTATGATATTTCTGGGACTTTTTATTTTGGGATTTCTTTCAGGAGGCAATCAGTGTATTCTTTCAATTTCTATTTTGCCCTCTGGTTATAGAATATCAGGGCAATTACCCTTGTTAATTTATTGAAAGATAATGTCTAGGCTCTTTTTTTTATCAAGACTTTTGGGTAGCCAAATAATTTTAAAATTGTCTCTCCTGGATCTATTTTCCAGGTCAGTTCTTTGTCCTATGAGATATTTCACATTGTCTTCTATTTTTTTTTTTTCATTCTTTTGGTTTTGTTTTATTGTTTCTTGATTTCTCATAAAGTCATTAGCTTCTATCTGTTCCATTCTAATTTTTTAAGGAATTATTTTCTTCAGTGAACTTTTATACCTTCTCTCCCTTCTGGCCAATTCTACTTTTCATGTTTGTTTGTTTGTTTGTCCATCTATTCATTTATTTATTTATCTGTTTGTTTGTTTATTTATTTATTTATTTGTGAATTTTGTGCCTTTTTTCCATTTGGTCAGTTTTGCTTTTAAGGCATTCTTCTCATTGACTTTTTGTATGTCTTTTACCATTTGTTCTCCTCTGCTTTTAGATGCTTATTTTCTTCAGCATTTTTTTCTTTGTGTGTGTGTGTGTCTCCTTTACCAAGCCATTTATTGAATCAGTTTTCATGATATTTTCCCCATCATTCTCTTTTCTCTCTCCAATTTTTCTTCTACTTTTCTTACTTGGTTTTCAAAATCATTTTTGAGCTCTTCCATAGCCTGAGACAAATTTATATTTTTCTTGGAAGCTTTGGATGTCGGAGCTTTGACTTTATTATCTTCTTCTGAGTGTATGTTTTTATCTTCCTTGTCATTATTGTAATTTTCTATGGTCACAGTTTTTTTTTTCTGTTGTTTCCTCATTTTACAGTCTATTTCTTGACTTAAAAACTTTACTTAAAAGTCTTTGCTAAACTGGGACTCTACTTCCAGGGCGGAGAGTGCATTGTCTCAAGCTTTGGGTTTTATTCAGTTGTTTTCATAGATACTCTAGGGATCTATAAGTTTTCATTTCTTCCAAGGTAGTATGATCCAAGGAGAGGTATCTCTCTTCATCTATGCTTTGGTATGTGAGTTACCACAAGCATTCCTTTCTTCCATGCAACTATGACAAGGGTCCCTGCTCCTGTGTAGCTACAAAGAAACCCTTGTAATATCCTTCTGATCAATTTTTCAATCTCCTTGCCATCTGTAGGCTGAGGGTTCTGGAAGTAGCAGCTGCTACTGCTGTTGCTGATTCAGTGGCACCCAAGGACTGCTCCAAGATTGCTAAGGCCCATCTGTGCTGGTGTGGCCTGTGCTGGACTGCTCCACTTTCACCCGGTATAACAGACCTTTCTTGCCAACCTTCTAAGTTTTCTTTGGCTGGAAAATTATTTCACCTTCCTTTTCTTGGTTCTATTGCTCCAGGAATTATTTAAATTATTTTATGGCATTATTTAAAGGTGTTCAGAGGGGTATTTAGATCAGTATCTGCTTTTTCTCCTCCATTTTTGGATCTATCTCCCTCCCACCTCTTTCTTTCTTTCTTTCTTTCTTTCTTTCTTTCTTTCTTTCTTTCTTTCTTTCTTTCTTTCTTTCTTTCTTTCTTTCTTTTTTCTTTCTTCCTAAGCAATTTGGGTTAAGTAACTTGCTCAAGGTTATATGGCTATTTACTTTATGTGTGGGTGCTAATTTTCTGAGGCCGGAACCAATCCAGGGTCCTCCCGACTCTAGGGCTGACACTCTTATTCACTGTGCCGCCTAGCCACCCCCCTCCCACCTCTTTCTAGAGAAGTAATGGAATTAAAATCCAGAATGAGAAGTATATTTATCAAATTGGCCAATGAGAGCATTTGCTTTCCTGGATGATAACATTTGCTATGAGGATCTTTTAAAAAATATATTTTTGGTTTTCAACATTCAGTTCCACAAACTTTTGAGTTTTAAATTTTCTCTGCCTTCCTCCCCTCCTCCATTCCCAAGACACTGTGCAATCTGATATAGGCTTAATATATACATTCATGTTAAACATATTTTCACATTAGTCATGTGGTAAAGAAGAATTAGAACTAATATAATGAACCATGAGAAACAAGAAACAAAACAAAACAAAACAAAATTGAGGGAGCAAATAGTATGCTTCAATCTGCATTCAGACTCTGCCATTTTTTCTCTGGATGTGGATAGTAATTTCCATATTTTTTGGAGTTGTCTTAGATCCTTTCATTGCTGGGAAGAACTTTGATAGCTAACTTTGATGGCAAAATTAGTGTAGGAAAAGAGGATTTTCATTATCCTTCTTGGAGTTAGTTTCTCAGGATCCAGGGCCATGTCAATGTCTAGTTTCCAGTGTTTGATAATAACTCCCGGAATAGCCCCAAAGATTCTAGATAATAGTTTCCAGAATCGCAATGACAAGACAGTTCTACTGAGACTGAGCCATGAGATTGGGGGGGGGATGTGTGCGACATAATTGATATTTACTATGCTTGCACAAAATGACAATATTGCTAAAGCTAATCTGTCAACTTAATGTTGGGAAGATGCCTTTTTTTTCTGTTGCCCTATAAAGCAAGTGGGCAACTGGTCAGTGAATGGGGGGAGAAACCATGGGGAACTCATGGGAGAAATGATGGGGTACCCATAGGGGAATCTGTGTGTCTCAACAAGCTCCCACTGAGGCTTGAGGAAATTTAGGGAGTATACAATGCTGCGCCTGTCTCTTTTGACCCCATTGAGATGTAGTGGTCATTGCCTTCCCCTTTTTGCTGGCTCCTGGGAGAAGGGTGATTAGGGAATACTCTAAGAGCCGGTTCTCCCAGCAGCCATCTGAAAAGACTAGACTAGAATAAAGCTGAATATTAACCCCTCCGAAGCTGTCTGCCTGTCTGATCAGATCAAGAGGGAACCTGTTAGAAATTGGAGACTGAGAACTCCAGTGCCTCCTGTGTGTTATCTGTGAAATAGTCATGGCACAAAGCAGCTGCAAATGTTACCCTAGTTCTACCCTAAGGGTCTTCCTTGTTGCAATTTATTGTTGTTGCTGTGTTTTTGACAGAGGAGGTAGCAGTGAGGGAGATAGAATGAGGCATTTATTTATTTTTTTAAAGGCAGCTACAACAATAGTTATATGCTTTATTATAAATGATTCTGAAGGAATGAGAGTATAGCTTCTGACTATGCAGTTCCATGGTCTTCCTTTGAGCAACTGCTATGCTGAAACCATAGTGTCTTCCAGTTCTACTGATAATTTTGGTAATACCAACTCAAATGATTTACTTCTATAATCAATACATATTTTTGTGAATTTGGGTGTCTCTAACCCCTCTGATAATTATGTCTGAAAGTCTCATTCCCCCAAATACAAGGAAGTTGCTATTTCCAGTAAATTTTGAACAGTATAATAAGTATCTAATCCAATAGGACTCAGAGGACAATGAAGCCTTAATGGCAGCAAAAATAGACAAATCTTTGTTTACATCCTTGAATTTATGAAAACAACAAGGTAGGAGGATATGACAACTAGACACAATTCAATGAGAAATGAAGATTAATTGAATTCAAATAAGAGTCTTACTTTATTAATTTAATGTGGTGTTTTGAACAAGAGCAAGAAATTATCATTGTAAAAATTCAACCACTGAAGAGTAAAGATGATAAAAGTATTCCTTATGAATTTAATTCAGTTTCTCCATGGTATCATTTTAGAATAAAAAGAAAATGAAAGCTGAATACATGTTTTAATATGTAGTTTTGTTGAACCTTTTGAAAATTACAAAATAATAACTAATAACTGGGGGAATTAGAAAAGGTCTTTGGAAAGAGGTATATGTGATGCTAGTAGTATAGAACCTTAGACAGGGGTGGGGAATCTGTGATCTTGAGGTCATATATGGCCCTCTAGTTCCTCAAGTATGGCTCTTTGACAAAATCAGGTCACATGTGGCTCTCTAGGTCTTCAAGTACAGCCTGTTGATTGAATTCAACAAAGTTTGGATATCCAACTTTGTTGGATTTAATAAAAGGACCTAGAGGACCATATGTGGCCACAGATTCCCATTTCTTCTCTATCAGGTTCTACCAAACTGTATGGACTTCTGGATTGACCCAGATATTGATTATGTCTCTCCTGCAAAAGGATCAGTCTAGTTAAAAGTGGGTAAGTCGACTGTAAGGGGCATGATTTTGATGTGATAGTGATCCATAAAAAAGGATAAAATGGTAATAGTTCATACCCAATTAGCATTCTACTCAATGAACATACACTGTAGAATGAATATAAGATGAGAGAAGTAAATCTGTGAGTTAAGTAAGATTCATTCAAGGTCTTATTTTGCACACCCGATCTGCACACAATATTGGAAGTATCTGTCCACACTATGCAATTCTGGAATGATATTTTTTTTTCTGTCCATAAAGTCTATTCTTTCTTCCTACAAGTTAAAGCTATTTGGGTGAAATAATTTCAGTTGGCCTCCCTAACCTTCTTAGTAAGCTAATGTGCCTTTGAGTCCCTTAGGTCCTTTCTTACTTCACAGTGAAACATGAAGAAGGCACAGTTCTATTTATTTTTTTAAATTGTCTCATCACTCTGATGGATTGTAAACCATAAACCCATATAGAAACACAAGCCATAAGAAAATAGCCTTGGAAATAGTAGATCAATGATTAAACGTGAAAATTCAATCTTCTAGGCACTCGAGTTGATAATTAAGGACAAGGATTAGTTTCATTGGCATAGGGAATTACTAGTGAGGAAATCCCCTCTGTCCATGTAAGTCAATACCTACTCTGTAATTTGTAGATGTAGAGAGGAGTTGAAATATGCTGAGAGATTGTGTGAGTTGCCCAGAGATAGCCAGTATATATTAGTAATTGGACTTGAAACCAGGTCTTTCTGTTTTAGAGACCAGTTTTCTTTGCGCTAATCCATGTTTTTACCTCCCTTCCATTGGACTTGGATGATTTAAATCTATTTTGAAAAATCATTACACTAAAAGCAAAAAAAAAAAAAGGAAATTTTAAGAATATAATTAATCACATTATGGTAAAAGAAAAATTAAAATGAATGGATGCTAATAGTAAAGTGCCAATTCTAATACAGGTTGTCCCAAAAGCCTTTGGTGCTTTATCAGGCCCTAAAATGCACCAAAACTTTTGGGATATCACATATATATATATATATGTGTGTGTGTGTGTGTGTGTGTGTGTGTGTGTGTGTGTGTGTGTGTGTGTGAATTCATATAGTCAGTTGGTTGTAGAGCAGGAAATGGAACTTTCTGTAGGTCCTAGCAATCTTTTGGGGAGCTATCCAGAATTAAGGATGTAGAGTCAAGGTACCTTCTAGTGATAATAAAATGCATTTCATAAAATTTATTTTTGTATTTATTTCTCTAATTATTTGACAGGTAGCTAAAGAGCCTTAGGTACCTGAGGTGATGTAATGTCAGATTTGGCATCCTACCTATGTCTGTGGAGGCCAGTATGATTCCATTTTTTGCTCTAGATGAAGGGATGCCATACATCAGCCTACTGGAAGATCTCTTTAGATTTAATTAATGTTATGCTCCTAAACATCAATTAAAATGATTGAATTGCATCAGAAGGATAACTAGGATTGATAAAGACCATGTGTCTCAGGACTTATCTTAAAATATCTATGTACTTTAATTTTCCATAATATATTTGATTAAGTATGTCTAGGATCACCAGCCACATCACATTTGACTCAGCTTTGTATATGTAGCATCACTATAAGGAGGAAAAACCCAAAAATTTTTGTGCCAAGTTCTTCAAATTGGATAAAGATACAGAAGATTATCGTTGGATAGTTGCTGAGGAAAGGTGCTTGGAATATGAAACCTTCCAAAGGTGGAAAAAGAAAAGAAAATACTCCTTTTGAGCTAGAACTAAATAATTGCTAAAGAAAAATGGGCTAATATAAATTAATTGGCTAATACCAATTCATGGGCAGATTTAGGCTCATGATTAGAATTTATGGGAGAACTTTTTTTTTGAGTAAGGGGACTGATGCCTTTGGTAAGATATTTGAATGTTGACTGGGCAAAAAATGTATGATATAAGGATACATACTACCCGTGATCATTCATCAGATGTAAGATTCTTCATGGGTGTGGAAAGGTTTTACCTTCTCAAAATGGAACTGACATGGCTCTGGAAAAATAGAATTTCTCATTTTCCTCCCCACCCTGACCAGCCTCCCACCCAAGTTTTTACTGAATCCATAGCTCCCATCAATAATTCATCCTGGCAAGGTGCTAATTAGAGGAATTTAAATGGTAGCTTGACTCTAATTTCACTTTAAAATCTACAAATGTGTTCAAGATGTAATGATTAAATTCTATTTTAAAAAAAGACACATTCAAGCTGACTGCTTCAGTTTGGTCTCTCCCATTCCACAATTTCAACCCAGTCTGGTTTGATTTATGTGAACTCTGAAAAGGCTATGTTCAAAGTCATCCAAGTTCTTCCTTCTGGAGTGCATCCCATAGATCTCCTTGGTATGTGGAACCCCCATTCATGAACCTGAGATTCTTTCTGCTAGGATAGAAGTTGGCAGTAACTGGATTGAATCTTTCTTGTTTTTAGTTTGAATGACAAAGAGTAACATTTTACTTGGAAATAAGCTACTTTTAAAATTTTTTCCTAAAAGGCAAAGGTCTGTTTTCCCTTGGTCTGCCTTTAATGAGTAGTTTCTATCTCTAAAAATCTGTCTGGTTTCGTTTTGGTCTTTCTTTACCCGAAGAATTACAGTAAAACATATGGTGCATTAGGAAATGACTAATTGAAAATAGGGAAAGCACATGCAAAATCATCCTTTGAATAATCTGATTCTACAAGACATTCTTACTCCAATCAGCTTATAAATAGCCTTCCAGTGTAATAGGGCCCACATTAGACACACCACACATTTCCATATTTTTAAGCCTGCATAATCTCTGCAAATTGAGAATGGATCTTTATGCCAGGTTCTTCAACTGTGATGAAGACACAAAAGGCACCATATGGTATAGATTATGCTGCAATTAAGGAAGAAGAAACAGAAACGAGGAGAAATGAAAGCTGTGACTCCAAAAGCTATCTCTAAAGATGGGACAAAACATAAATCATTCAACAAGTATTTCTAAAGTACCTTACCATGTGCCAGGCATACAAATGAAAAGATTAAAGTGGTCCCCACTTTCAAGGAGTTTAGGTAATGATGAAAAAAAAAAACCCTGGCATATCTTATGTAAGAAACCAAGATATACAGATGTGTAATGGTTTAATTCACTATTACTCCAGTAAAATACCTACATTTCAACATGGGACTTTTTGAAGATAATATAAAGAATTCTTCAATAGCATATTTCAAGCTAAAAGTCATAGATTTAAAGCTGAAAAGTACCTTATCTAGTTCAGCTATCTCATTTTACAGAAGAGAACATTAAGGACCAGTTTGGATACTCATCCATTCTTGCCCAAGTCACATGGGTAGTGTCAAGGGTTAATGAAAAACTTTTGTCTACTGCAAATTTTGGCTAGATGATATCACATTTTGTCTTGATTGTATCAAAATATGATCATAGCCCTTTTGGTGACCTTTCATTACATTTAAAATGAGAATTCAGAAAAGGGCACACAAGATGGACAAGAACTTTAACATTTTGCCTGATGAGGACATATTAAAAAAAAAAAACTGGCAATGTTTACATTGTAGAATACACAACTCAAGGAAAACATGATCTTTTTTTCAACTATTTAAAAGCTTGTTATGTACAAAAAAAGAGAAATTAATGTATTCTATTTATCCTGAGAGGAAAGAATTATGAACAATTAGTAGAAACAGGCAAATTTATCCTTCACAGAGTTTAAAAACCGGATATTGTATTATTCATCCTAAAAATATGATCAACATGTACTATATTTCAATTTACTCATCACAGTGCATTAAAGAATAAGATATTCCAATAGATAACCATTCTTGAGACTGTAAAGTCCTTTTCATTTTACATAAGATAATATTGAGACCCAGAGAGATTTTCTCAATGTGCACAAGTTAGTATCATTGCCAGAATTTGAGCCTAGTACTCGAAGTAGGCCTCCTAACTCTTAATATTCATTCTAATACAGAGATTATTAATTCTTTAAAAATTGTTTTAGCTCTCTGCCCCCAGATTCCCCACAAACTATGTAAAAAAGGACTCTGAACAACTTCTGGAGCCCCAGCACCCACAGAACGACACAGAGAAGCTAACCTCCCACTGAGGACAGCCCAGCAGCCCTGCAGGAAGGACCAGCGCAGCCCTCTGGGAGCGGGCAGCGCGCAGAGCACAGGAGCCGAGCCGAGCCCAGGTCCACGTGAGCCGAGGTTTTAGCCCCAGGGCGGCAGGGCCAGCAGCCAGCTGGAGGAACCCCAGAACACCAGGAGCTGTGGCGACCCCAGAATTATCAACATAGACATGCCTAGGACAAAGTAAGAGGTTAGTGTCCTATGGACTTTGGGACCTGTATTTGGGGGATGCGTCAGCTCCCTCCCCTGGGGGCTAGAAGCCACTGAGGAGACACGCCATTTTGTAGTTTTCAGAGGCAGCTCGGGCTCCCAGCCTACAAATCGTGGGGAGATCCAGCGATCAGTCTTGGGGGGTAATCGCTCTTGCTTTAACCTCCCTGGATCTGGATTGTGATCTAGGGTGGAAGTTGTGGGTGGGTTTACAGCTTGCCAGAAACGGAAGTTGCCCCCCACACGTTCGGGACGAAAATTCCTCTATCTGGCCTTAAAGCCATAGTGTGGCAACAAGCCCAAAAGTCAAGCAATTAAGTGGCAACATGCCAAGGCAAAGGAAACAGAAAAATGCAACCCTAGACTCCTATTTTGGGGGCATAGAGCGGGAAAAGGACTGTGAGGTCAGAAGTCCTGCTCCAAAAGCCCCAGGGGAAAACATGAGCGGGTTGCAGGCCATAGAGGACCTTAAGAAGGACTTTAAAAATCAAATAAGAGAAGTGGAGGAAAAATTAGAAAGAGAAATGAGAAGGATGCAGGAAAAGTATGAAATGAGGGTCAACAGCCTGACTGAGGAAAACAACACCTTAAAAAATAGACTAACTCAAATGGCAAAGGAGGCCCAGAAGGGCAATGAGGAGAAGAATGCCTTAAAAAGTCGAATTTGCCAGATGGAAAAAGAATCTCAAAAGTTCACTGAGGAGATTCATTCCTTCAGAGTTAGACTGGAGCAAATGGAAGCTAATGACTTTATGAGAAATCAAGATGCTGTTAAGCAGATCCAAACAAACGAAAGATTAGAAGGCAATGTGAAATATCTCATGGGAAAAACCACTGACCTGGAGAATAGATCTAGGAGAGACAATTTAAAAATTATTGGACTACCTGAAAGCCATGATCAAGGAAAGAACCTAGAAATCACCCTTCAAGAAATTCTCAAGGAAAACTGCCCTGATGTTTTAGATCCAGAGGGCAAAATAGAGGTTGAAAGAATCCACCGATCACCTCCTGAAAAAGATCCCAAAAAGAAAACTCCCAGGAATATTATAGCCAGGTTCCAGAATCCCCAGATCAAGGAGAAAATACTACAAGCAGCCAGGAAGAAACAATTTCAATATTGTGGAAACACAATCAGAATAGCCCAGGACCTGGCAGCTTCTACACTGAGGGATCGAAGGGCATGGAATATGATATTCCAGAGGGCAAAAGAACTGGGAATGAACCCAAGGGTCACCTACCCAGCAAAACTGAGTATTTTGTTTCAGGGGAAAATATGGTCATTCAGTGGAATAGAGGACTTTCAAGCATTCTTGAGGAAAAAACCAGAGTTGAATAGAAAATTTGACATCCAGACACAAGAAGTAAGAGATGCCTGAGAAGGTAATCAGGGAAAAGAAATCAAAAGGAACTTATCAAAGTTGAACTATTTACATTCCTATATGGAAAAGTAATATCTGTGACTGATGATATCTTTCTCACTATGAAAATAATGGAAGAAGGGGGTGTGGTCATATGAATACATATGTGAATATGTGTGTATATGGTTACAGTTATATATGGATAGAGGGCATAGGTTGAATTTGTTGGGAAGGGAGAATACTCAAGGGATGAAATTATGAGGTGAGAGAGGAAAGTGGCAAGAGGAGATGGGGAGAGACATGGTAGGGTAAACTATCTCATGTAGGGGAAGTGGTTGCAAAGGAGGGGGAGAATAAGGAAGGCTAAAAAGGCAAAACCACATTCACATTGAATTTGGTTCAGGGAGAAAATGACATACATACTAAATGGGATATCTCAACCTGCAGCAGGATAGGGGGAAGGGGGATGAGAGGAGGGATGATGGATGGGAGGGCATCCTTGGGGTGAGGGGAGGTTGGAAGTACCCACTATAGAAGAGGGACAGGATCATGTAGGGAATGGACCAGGTGGGGGGTGGGATGAGTGGGAGGGAATTATAAGCAGCCTTGTACAATATATCTACCATGATAATGTTTTGCATAGCTAGACACGTACAACACATACTGAATTACTTATCTCCCAAAAGGAATGGGTGACAAGGGAGGAAGGAAATGGATCTGAAATTTGAGGTCGTAACATTAGATGTTTCAAATATATATAAATACTGTTATTAATACTCTTTTGCCTATAATTGGGAGATAAGATGTGCAGGCATTGGGACACAAAGATTCATCTTCCTCTAATGGAAAAGTCGATGGGGGTATGGGAGAAGGTATGGGAGAGAGCAGATTGGAGGAAGCGATATCTTGTGGGACTGCTATTCTGGGCGGTTGGGTAGGGGAATAATGGGGGGAAAATGATTGTAACTCAAAACCTGGCGGAAATGAATGATGTAAAACAGAAGTTAATAAAACATTTGTTCAAAAGAAAAAAAAAGTCTCTAGCCCATCTTCCACTCAGCTGTCAGAGTGAGCTTTCTTTAGCACTCATCTGTCCATGTCATCCCCTACTCAATAAACTCCCCCAAAAAAAATTGTTTTAGTCTTATTGATTTCATGATAGGACTACAGTTTCTCGCTAACCTAGAGGAAAACTATTCCTGGGACCTGACTGACCCACTGCCTTGACTCATCTCTCTGGTCTTTGGTTTTTTTTGTTGTTTTTTTTTTTTTGTTTTTGGGGGGCAATTGGGGTTAAGTAACTTGCCGAAGGTCACACGGCTAGGTTTTTTTTTTGTTTGTGTGTGCGTTAAGTGTCTGAGGTCGGATCCGAACTCAGGTCCTTCTGACTCCAGGGCCGACGCTCTACTCACTGCTCCACCTAGCCGCCCCCTCTCTGGTCTTCTAAGGACATAAATAGATCCACTCATATGGACTTAAGACTCTTACAACTTAATATCGATCTGAAGATCACTGGAGTCACAGTATTCTACACTACTGGAGGTTTGAGATGGTATTGCATCTTTATATAGAATCTAAGTTCCACTGTATTCACATAGCATATTCTTCCTGTGGTAACACAAACTGACCTCCCTTTCTTGAGTGTTTAATAATTTGTAAGTGTCTTGGTTTATTACTACCTTGTATCTGAACAAAAATGGTGCTGGCATCAGGCCCACCATTAATATTCTAAGTAATCAGTAATTGTGACGAGATGGGAATTTTGTGATTCACATCATGAGATGGCATCATGACTCTCAACACTTTGAATCTGCTGCCCTGCCTAGTGTCTGTCCCAGGATACGTTCATAGCTTCTAAACTTGCTCTTTTTCTTTTTATTAGTTGTATTTCCAGCACCCAACACTTAGCCTCGCACATAGCAGGTACTTAATGAATATATATGATTAATGAATATATTAGATTGGATGTGAGTGGTCACAATCAAGAACCTATCCTATAATCTCTGACCCAGAGATTTCACAAGAAAGGAAAATGAGAGCAAAAGTGAAAGAAACTTTAATATTCCCAGAAGAGGTTAAAAAAACAAACAAACAAGAATCTATTACTGCTTCAGGAAGAAGAATGATTTATGAACTTGAGTGGGTCAGGAAGGGGAATACCTTCTCTGACAAGGAAATGGAGGCCTTGGAGGAGAAGCTGAAGCAAAAACCTCGAGCAATGGATTTTGAGGTAGAGGTCAAATGAAGCCACTGCTGAGACACTCTTTCCAGCTTACTTCCATAGGCTGTGAAAACCCTCTGAGGATTTGCTTTTATAGTAATTAATTGGGGAATGATTGAACGACTAATATAGCTACAATAGCAATCGTTGCCCTGCCAGAAACGATGATTAAAATTTAGAGATTCATCAAAGTGAAGTAAATAAAACCAAGAAACAATATGCATCACAACAACAATAATGAAAATAACAGACAGAAAACAAACCAATACCAACTACTTAAAATTACCTTTATTGGACCTAGATAAGAAACAAGGAAGTGTATCTTCCTCCTTTCCTTTGAAAGTGGGAGGAAGGAGCAGCTAGGTGGTGCTGTGAATAGAGCACGGTCCCTGGAGTCAGGAGGACCTGAGTTCAAACCTGGCCTCAGAAACTTGACACAAAACTAGCCATGTGACCTTGGGCAAGTGACTTAATCCTAACTGCCCTCCAAAAAAAAAGCACAAAAAAAGTGAGAAGGACTATGAATTCTGATTCTTGAATGTATTATCAATGTCTGTCATGTTCCATCATTGTTTTTCTCTCATTAGAAATATAACTAGATATAGTTTTCTAACCCTCCCCCACTCCCACCCCCGGGTCACATACATACAAAGACCTTCCTCCCCTCTGGTCAGGGAAGTTAGGAGATTAGGAAAGACAAGAGGAAGAGGTTATATTCAGAAATTACTTCAATTTAAATTAAAATGCACCTGTGACTTAGGTCTGATGCCCATAATCCTCTGAATTTGGGATAGATATTGAAAAAATGAGGAATTTCAAAGTCAACATTTAACAAAAGAAGTTTTATTTTGTTATAACAGCAAGGATTTTCAAAAAAAGGATACAGTGGTATCTATGTTCTATTGGAAACTCATGGCAACTTATAAGAGAACAGTCACAACTACTTGGTTGACTTTTTGTGTTTCTTTTTAATGTCCTTAGGTAACATTGTAGATGAATCAAGGGAAGCAGGACCTAACCAGGTCCCAGGAATGTATGTTTTTTCCTTTTAGAGAAAATTATTTTTTTAGAATTATGAATGGACAATAGGAAACCATAGTTTTATCACAAAACACCCCCATGGTGTTAAAGTCTTAAAGACCTACTAGAAGTCTTACAATCATTTGATTGTTTTGAAAACTTTTTATTCTTGTATTATCTTCCTGGCATAAACCAAGGAAAAGAAAATTTAGAAAACACAGTAAGGAAAAATAAAGAGGACTAGCTATAGTACTTGTTCAATCATTTCTCAATTGATATTTCCAGGTTCTTTACTGCCAACTGTCCCAAAATGTCATAATGAATATTATAGCATAACTTCATTTCTGTCATTGACTTCCTATGAGTATATACTTAGCAGTGGAATCATTAGATCAAAGAGTATGCATCATTTAGTCACTTTCCAAATAGAATTCCAAATTATCTTCTAGAATGGTTAGAATAATTTCATCTCCACTAATAGCATATTAGCTTGTGAGACTTCCCATATCTATTTTAACATTGACAGCTTTTATTTTTTGTCTTCTTCATCACTTTGATGGATGTTAGGTGAAATCCCAGACTTTTAATATATGCACTTTAGTATTAATAATAATTATAATAGCTAACATATATACAGTTCTCACTACATACCAGGCAATGTGCTCAGCATTTTAAAATTATTATTTCATTTGATCTTCACAATAACTCTAGAAGTTACATTCTATTAGGAAGCAGAGGAAAACAGAGGTTAAATGACTGCTAATGTTATTTAACTACTTCTTTACTGGGTCAAATATGTTTTTGTAAATTCCCTATATACCTCGGATATGAGACCTTTATTAGAGATATGTGATTGTGTTATTTTTTTCCACAACTGATTTTATTTGTGCAAAAGTTTTTAAATTTCACATTAGGAAAATTGCCTGTTTTATTTTATACAGTCCCTTCTGTACATTTATTATATGGTTATGAATTTTTCCTCATCACATTTGTGAAAGGTATTAATTTTGATTTTCCTTCATTTAAAAAAAATGAAGGTCTACTTCTACATTTATAGCAAGTGACCACCAAAAGCCATTTCTAACTTATGATGACTAAATTATAATACTATTTGTGATTACTAATTTATAATAATTTATGATATAACCAATGATAAGACAAACACATTATTCAATCTATATTGTATTTCATTTTTTGTTCATATTTTTCCTTGAGTTTGTAGTTTTTTTGTCCTAAAATTTAAAATGAATTTTCCTATTGTGTTACCTGGTCTCACAAAACAACTGTTCTGTAGATTCCTCAATAAAGTACCAATTACTATGATCTTAGCAATCACACTCATTATCCTTACATTGCTAAACCCTGACCATCAATATCCCTCCAATTATTTAGGACATCTTTATTTCTGTAAGGCATATTTTATAATTCTCGAATGTGTCATGGTAGATTGCCCACCAAATATATTATAAATTTTATGTGTTTTTAATGAAATCACTGTTTATGTTTTTTTCTTAGTTTTTATTATTATTATTATTACTAAATATAAATATTATTTTATGGAATAACTTTTGTAATGTTAGCTATCTTGCTACTTAACTATTAATTTTCTCAGATCTTTTTTTGAAGATTTTTGATAGCTTCAAAGTTAACCATCATGTTATCAATAAAGATAATTGTGTCTCCTCTTTTCAATCTTAAGGACTTGATTTTTTATTTGATATGCAGAAATATGCATATACACATACACATATATATGATAAATACATACTTTTAAAAGACTTTTTGGTATCTATGCATAGGATGGAATCTAGTCATAGCTTTTTTTTTTTATGTTTTGTTTATATAATCAAATAAATTGCTTTCCCAATGTTGAATCCTCTTCATATCCCAGGTATCAATCAACCAATAAACAATTCTTAAATAAAAAAAATATGTTTCCAAAATGTGTTAAGTCCTCTGATACAAGACTAAAATGAAAGGTATTTTGATATCAAGGAACTTACATTCTGTTGACAAAATAAATGCAAAGTAATATTTACACGACAGTCCATAGCAATTGGCAGATTAGGAAAGACTGAATGGTTCTTGAGCTGAACTTTGAAGTAAACTAACAACCCTGAAAAAAAAAAGATGAATAAGAAGCAAATTTCATATTTAGGTGTATAGTTTGTCCAAAAGTACAGAGCTATGGGATGAGCTATAATTTGTGAGAAACAGAAAGACATTGTTTGGCCATACTATACAAGATATAAAGGAAAGTTGTGTATAATAAGGGTGGTAGCATAATTGTAATGCCAATCAATGATATTTGATTTGGTTTGAGAAAAAAAATGTTGGAATCATTGGAGTTTATTGAACAAAGTAGCAACATAATCATATGCTTTAGGCATATAATTTCAATAGCTTTAGGAGGATGTATTGGAAGGAGGATAAATTTAGTCCATGTAAGAAGGAATGAGGGCCTTAACTAAAAGTACAGTGCCTGTGAAATATATTGTTGAAGGGAGAATTAGGTAGTTAGATGATGCCATGAATAGAATACTGGACCTGGAGTCAGGAAGACTCAAATTTAAATATTACTTCAGCCATTTATTAACTGTATGACCTTGAGCAACCACTTAACCATCAATTGCTCCAATTTCATCTATAAAATAGGGATAATAAAAGCACCTGCCACCCAGGGCTATTGTGAAGATAAAGAGAGAAAATATATTAAGAACACTTTACAAACCTTAAAATTATATGCTAGCTATTACAGGGCAGAGCAAAGATGGCAGATTAGAAGCAGCAACCCAGTAGGGCTCTCCAAACAATCCTTTCCAAACAACTTTAGAATTATTCCTCAACGGGAGGTGCCGGCTCCTCGAGGGCGGCGCGTGCCGCGGCGGCTCCACCGCAGGGCCCGTTGCGGGTTCCATCCCGGGGTCCCGGGCCACTCGCGAGGCGACATGCTGAGGCGGAGTCTGGAAAGCCGGGACGCCCAGACCAGACAGCTGCAGGATGCCGTCTCCAACGTGGAGAAGCACTTCGGGGAGCTGTGCCAGATCTTCGTGGCGTACGTGCGGAAAACGGCCCGGCTGCGGGGCAAGGCCGACCTCCTGGTGAACGAGATCAACGCCTGCGCCGCCACCGAGACGCCCAACCTGAAGCACGGCCTCAAGAACTTCGCCGAGGAGTTTGCCAGGCTTCAGGACTATCGACAGGCAGAGGTTGAAAGACTTGAAGCCAAAGTAGTTGAACCTTTGAAAACTTAGGGAGCTATTGTGAAAATGAAGCGGGAGGATCTCAAAGCAACTCTAACAGCAAAGAATCGAGAAGCTAAGCAGTTAACTCAACTAGAAAGGACTCGTCAGCGGAATCCATCGGATCGGCATGTTGTATCTCAGGCAGAAACCGAATTACAGAGAGCTCCAATGGACGCTGCCAGAACGAGTCGGCATCTGGAGGGAACAACTGACAATTTGGAAAAGCAAAAAATAAAGGACATAAAGAATATATTTTCAGAATTTATAACAATTGAAATGCTATTCCATGGCAAAGCTTTAGAAGTCTACACTGCTGCCCACCAAAATATACAGAAGATTGATGAAGAAGAAGATATAGAGATTTTTCGGAGCTCTCTTTATCCACCTGACTATTCAGCACGTTTAGATATTGTTCGAGCAAACTCCAAATCCCCTCTTCAGAGATCTGTATCTGCCAAGTGTGTATCTGGACCAGGACAGCAGATTCCCACCAGTCGGATAAGAAAAGAACAAGATGATGAAGAGGATGATGATGATGATGATGAATTAGAAGTTACAGAGGAAGAAAATTAATTTTACATGTGCTTTTTAAGTTTCCCTCAATCATCAAAACTTCGATTCAGATCATCAGTTATTAAAATTTTAAAACTAGGCAACAGGAAACTAACTTGTGTATATACATATAAATATACACACCATTAACAAATATTTCAAAGAACCTAAAGTTTTAAAAAGCAAATCCTCAGAATGGAATGTGATTAAAGGAAATTTCTGTAGCTCCAAAATTAAATAGCTAAAACTGAAAATATACTACTAGTTTCATTCTTTTATCCAAGGTTGTATTTGTTTAAATAATCATCTTGAAAAGCTATCTTTCAAATGTTGTCATATCACATAGAAAAATGACAACTGCCAAAAGAATTATATCACTTTCTCTCAATTTTGTATTAAGTTTCCATGTCTTTGTTAGAAAAAAATTGTATCAGTTAAAATTCCTTCAGAATCATTCTGACAAATTAGTAACATTCCATGAAGTACTTAAATGCAGTTGTTTTTACTTATTATTTCTTAGTCAGTTACTATTAAAGTAACACTTTAATAGTCAAAAGAGCATACTAAGCAAAAGAACTAGAAAGGCTAAGGAAAACTGGTTGTTTTTATATATTCCATTAAATACTAAAGGGATAAGGTTGTTAAAGGGTGAAAAAATGGGGCAGCCTTTGTGAATTTCAAATAGTAATCATTACAGTATGTGATCCTGACTTTAGGGAACCTACTGTTCCCTATGGGGGGAGGCACTAGCCAATAGTAAAAGTAAAGAAAGCCTGAAATCACATTAGGATTTCTAACTACTAAAATTTATTCTTATTACTGATTCTTGTACCCAGAAATATCAGGTTGGAGACATTTGAATCGTAGGATTTTGTTATATCTGTGACATTTTTTCACTTCCAGAATTAACTTCTGAGAAAACATTTGTAACCTTCATATTATTTCATTGATTCAGACAAGCATATTTTACTAATTGTGAAATTTATTTCCTTTGGAATGCTAGAAAACCAACTATTCTCACATCACATAAAAATAAAGACTTTACAAAAACTAAAAAAAAAAAAAAAGAATTATTCCTCAACTAGAATTTTGGAGTGGCAGAACCAACAAAAGGTCAGGATAAGACACTGATCCAACCTAAGACAATTTAAGAAGTTGATTGGAGGGGTCTGAGAAACGGGGGTGGGGGAGGCCCAGAGACCACATGGCAGTACCACTAGAGACAAGGCTTAGAGGTGGTTATGACAGCAGCAATAGCAACTTTGAGAGCTCTCAGTCCAGAGACAGTAAGGGGATTAGACAACAATTCAGAAAAAGATTACAGGGTATCCTTTGCTAGCACCAGGTACAACTGGAGCTGATTAACAACTATATTGCAAATGCAAAATTCTGAGTCAGAGTTCCATAGCAGAAAAGAATACTTAAGATTGGCCATAAAAGGAGTAGAGGCCCTGATCCCAGTTCTAAGACGAAGAAGAATATTAACATTTTCTCTCATGAGAGTAGAGGACTTGGTCATAGTTCCAGGGACAAAAATGAGTTCTAGTACTTGTAGTCATAAAGGAGCAGGGGCCCTTTCTGGATATACAAAAGAACACAGATCAAGAGTGGAGTGATCATTCCTATGTCCAGATGACATCATCTTGGAACCACTGAAAACTTACAGACCCTCAGAATTAGCTTAGAAAGCAGCAGTACAAAAAATGTGCAAAGCTTGAGAGTGTATCTCCCCATCCCCAGTTAGGAAAAGCCCAGCTTTAACATAAAGTTTAAATTCAAGCAATAAGTTAGAAATAAGTAAAAAGCAGTTAGAAATAAGTAAAAAACAGGAGAAAAAAAAACCAAAAACAAGAAAAACAGGAACAAAAGCCTTCACCACAAAAAAGGCTACAATAATGACAAGAAAGACCAAGAGACAAACTCAAAAGAAAATAATTTGAAAACACTTATAATCAAAGCATCAAAGAAAAATGGCAATTGGACTCAAGCCCAACAATAATATCTGGAAAAGTTAAAGAAAGAGAAAAGTAGTAAAGGGAAATTTGGGGAAAGCAATGAGAGTGATGCAAGAAAATTATGAATAGAGAATAAAAAACTTGATTAACAAGACACAGAAAGTTACTAAAGAAAATGATTTTTTTCTTTTTTGGGGGGAGGGCAGGGCAATTGAGGTTAAGTGATTTTATACTGTCTAAAGCAGGAGTGGGGAACCTGGGGCCTTGAGGGCACGTGTGGCCCCCTAGGTTCTCAGGGCTGCATTTGAGGACCTAGACAGTCACAAATGGCCTCAAGGCCACAGGTTCCCACTCTTGGAAAGTTATTTTAAATGAGGTATTTTTTACTATCTTTTCTTTATAGCATTTTGTTTGTGATATAGAAATGTTGATGATTTCTGTGGATTTACTTTATATCTGGCTACTTTGCTGAAATTGTTTCACCTTGAGTTTTTGGGACTTTCCAAGTATATCATCATATCAGAAAAAAAATTGTTTCCTTGTTCCATGTTCTGATTCCTTCTATTTCTTTTGCTTTACTTATTACTATTGGTGGAATTTCCAATATAATATTGAATAATATTGGTGACAGTGGGCATTCTTGTTTAACACCTGATTACTGGAAAATCTTTTAGTTTATCCCCATTGTAAATAATATTTCCTTATGGTTTTAGATACTTGCTTTTTTTTATACATTTAAGGAAAAATGTTGAACTTTATCAAAAGTTTTTTTTCTGCATCTATTGATATAATCATATGATTTTAAAAATTTTTATTATTTATGTAATAAATTATGTTAATAGTTTTCCTTATGTTAAGCCATCCTTGAATTCCTAGTATAAATTCAACTTGATCATAAAGTGTAACATATATATATATATATATATATAGAGAGAGAGAGAGAGAGAGAGAGAGAGAGAGAGAGAGAGAGAGAGAGCTTTTATTTAGGAATTTTGCAACCAAATTCACTTGATTGGAGAAATTCCAGTTAAAGAAATTCTGGGGTTATACATTATATCTATCAGAAATAATAAATGCTGCAAGGGAGGAGGGAAGAGAGCTACACTGGTAAAGTGTTGGTGAATTTATGAACTGTTCCAACCTCTCTGGAGAATAATTTGGAATTATGACCAAAGAGTTATACAACAGTGCATATACCCTTTGACCTAACAATACACTTACTAGGTTTGTACTCCAAAGAGATCAAAGTAAAAAGAAAAAAAATACATACATATATGTTTATTTATAATATTTATATTATAAATATTTACAGAAATATAAATATTTATAGAAATTCTGTTTTGTTTTGGCAAAGAATTGGAAATTGAGAGGATGCTCATCAATTAGGGAATTGCTGAACAAGTTGTATATGTGATTGTGTAGCAGCAAGCACCCCAACATCCTCAGGGTGGCTGCCAACACAGGTTCTTAGATCTACTTTTCTAAAGGAAAGCAACTCAAAATAGGTTAACAAGCTTACTTTAATCAATCAAACATATAACCTTTACCTAGTTCAAGAGGAAAAGGTCAGCACCCCGAATTACAAAGTATATAGACAGAACTTACAAGACAGAGAAACAAACAGATCAAGCAGACAGGCTTCCAAACTGTCTGACCATTACATCAATACCAAATCACAGTTACTGGAGAGGGAAGCATAAATATCTGGGTTTTCAAAGCCAGGGGGCTCCCAACAGCTGCCCAGAGTGTCATCTGGTCAAATCACACAACACTTCTCAAAGTGAGCCCCAAAGTAAAGCCTCACATCAGGGATTATATAGCCTTCTCCTGGGTCAGAGAATGTAACTACCCTCTTGACCCACTGCCCAATCACACAGCATCAAGGTGTAGGCATTCCTGAAAACCAAGCCTCCTGCCACAGGCTCCATGTGACCACATTCAGCCTATTAGGGAGCAGAGTATATTTTTAAATCAAGGAAGGTTCTCAGAGTCTCTTAAGCCTATCAAGCCTATCAAAGGGCCTAGGGGCAGGGAAGGTCTTTAAATTTGCATTTCCATTACAGATTGTGATGAAGTATTCTTGTGCTATAAGAAATGATGAAGGATATAATTTCAGGAAAAAAAAAACATGGAAAGATTACATGAACTGAAGCAAAGTGAAGTGAGCAGAAATAGATCATTACATAACAGCAACAGCAATATTGAAATGATGACCAATTATGAAAGACTTAGCTACTACAGTGAATAAAATGATCCAAGATAATTCCAAAGACTTGTGATGAAAAATGTTATCTAGCTCTAGAGTAAAAACTTACGAACTCTGACAACCAATTGATGTAGAGCTTTCTTATATTACTTTTATTGCTTTTTTGTTATAAAGCTAGTATAAAAATTGATTTTACATAATTTCTCATGTATAATTATCATATTTCTAAAATCAGTAAGTGTGAAAGAGGAGAGGGGGAGAAAGAGAATGTGAAAGTCAAAAAAATCATGACAGAGATAATAAACGAAAGGAGAAATTGACCAAAATTGTGAATGCTATAGAGACTTCAAGAATAATGATTATATTAAAAAGTTTCAGATTAAATCACTGATAACATTGGAGGCAGTAAGGTAACTCAGTGGATAGAGCTCTAGGCCTAGAATCAAAAAGACCTGAGTTCAAATCTGACCTCGACACTTACTAGCTGTGTGACCCTGGGCAAATCACTTAACCTCTGTTTCCCTCCACTGGAGAAGGAAATCGCAAACCCCTCCAGTATCTTTGCCAAGAACACCCATAGACAATATTGTTGTCCTTGGACTCATAAAGACTTGCACATAACTGAACAGCGACAATAATAATGACAATCACTGTTGAGAGAACATTTTATTAAATTTGATTAGAAACCATTTTCCAAAAGCTGAGACATGTAGCAGTGGAGAAAAAATAGAAGCAAGACAACTTTTCTTAGGAATCTGATCATGAAAGAGAGGACTAGAGTAATAATTTGAGGAAATGGCAGGTTTAATTGAGGGTTCTTTAAGCATAACGGAAGAATTGAACTTGTTTTAGTCAAAAGGAAAGAAGCAAATAGAAGAAGAAAGAAGAAAGATTAAGGAGGGGAATAATTGTGGGAGGAAATTGCTAAAATACCTTTGGAGGAGATGGATTCAAAGCGATGTGTAAGTAGGTTGATCTTTGCTGAAGAGAAAGCCCACCTCTTTATCAGAGATGAAATGATGAAGGAATAAGTGATGATGCCACTGGATTTTGAAATAAGGAGGGAACCAGGAGCTCATATTTAACGGTATCTATTATTTTGATAAATAATGAGGTATTAAATTATTCCCGTCTAGTCATAGGGAATAATTTTCTGGATATATTGCTACATTCTTTTTCATAGGATGTAATTTTAAGATTTTATATCTAATTTTGAAGGAATTGTTTTCTTCAGTGAGATTTTGAACCTCCTTTTCTATTTGGCCACTCTACTTTTTAAGGCATTCTTCTCATTGACTTCTGAACTTCTTTTGCCATTTGAGTTAGTTTATTTATCAAGGTGGTATTCAATATTTTGGTGGGGTCTCCTTTAGCAAGATGTTGACTCTCTTTTCATTTCTTGCATCATTCTCATTTCTCTTCCCATTTTTTCCTCCACTTCTCTTCATTTTCAAAATCCTTTTTGAGGTCCTCTATTACCTGCAAATAATTCATACTTTTCTTATAGCCTTTTGATGCAGGAGCTTTGACTTTATTGTCTTCTGGTTGCATGTTTTGAACTTCTTTGTCACCAAAGAAAGATTCTATAATATGATTATTTTCCTTCTGTTTGCTTATTTTCCCAGCCAATTACTTGATTTTGTACTTTTTGCACAGGTAGGCCTTTGCTTCCAGAGTGGAGAGGGCTGTGTCCCAAATTTCTGGAGTTTTAATGCAGCTGTTATTAGAGCTAATTCTAGGCACCTGCCTCATAACTGTGAGGAGGACTTGCTCTCCAGAGTCACTGCAAGCTCTGCAATGCCAATACTCCTTCTCACCTCAGGACCAGCATCCAATACTGTGACCCAGATCAAAGCATGGCAAAGCAAGAGAATCCTGCCTCAGTGCCAGCAAAGAGATTCCTGCAATTGCCCTCTGATCAGCTGTCTGATTCCCCCACCATATGTGGACCTGGAGCTCTGGAAGCAGCTTCTGCTTCTGCTGCCACCACCAGTACTGCCACCTGTGCCACCCCAGGGGCAAGGGCCTGACCAGGCCCTTCTCTCACCCATCTCCAAGAGAGTTTCCTCAGTGACCTTTTACTTTTTGGTGTTTATGGGTTGAGAAGTCTGGAAACCACTGTAGCTGCCAGTGATTCAGTCCCTTGGGGCCTGCTCTAGTCTGGTCTCTGCTGGCTTGGCCCATGTGGGACTGTGCTTTGCTCCCAGCCCTGTGCAATAGACCCTTCCTGTTAGCCTGCCAGGCAGTCTTCACCTGGAGATGTTTCGCTCTGTCATTTTGTGGGTTCTGTAGTTCCAAAATTTATTTAGTCATGTTTTACAGGTATTAGAGGTGATTGGTGGATGAGTTCAAGCAACTTCCTGCTTTTACTCTACCATCTTGACTCCACCCCCCAAGGTTTTATATCAATGTGCATTAATGATACTCATCTATAACTCTTTCTCTGTTTTATCTCTCCGTCCTTCAGGTATAAAGACCATGCTCTCCAAAGCATGTTTCCTCTCTATTGGCAGCTTTCTGATCTTAAAATAACTTTTTGTCATTTTATAAAGATCTTTCAGTTTTATGACCAAATGGGTAAATGGATAGATAGGTGGATAGAGTTACCCAGTTGGACATGAAGACGGAAAAAACTTAATTCACACTTTCTCAGACTTACAGTATGTCCTTGGGTAAGTACATAAACACTTTCAATATTTTTATATGTAAAATATGAATAATAGTAACACTTCATCCACAAGGTTATGAGCATCAAATGAGATATAACATGTGTAAAGTTCTTTGGAAACCTTGACAGAAGACATAAATGGCAACTGTCATCAATAGCATCATTAAATCCCTCTTCTGACTTCTCCTAGACAGCTATTTCTTAGAACAAAATATATTTTTTAAACTTTTCAGCAAAATTAACCACCACATCAAAATTGTTCTGACATTACAAGCAGCATCCCAAAACCATAGTGGCCCACCTCTGCAAATAAGAACAGGTGCCTTCTCCCAGATCTTTATGTTCCTGGTGGGGAAGTACTAGATTTGATCAACTTCTGTATTATTGACTTTGTAGATCTTGCCAAATCATTCCTTTTTTTGTGTGTGTCTCATACTTAGAAGTTTCAATTCATAAGGGAAACAACATTGGGCAGAAACAAGGCTTTGAAATAGAAATTACCATGATCCAGATACTAATGATGTGGACCAGTCCTAAGCCCAATCTCATCCCATTGTGATGAACCTTCTTCTCAAAGGCATGTAATATCAGCTCTGCATCTTCTTGGTGCCGAGCCGACCTTAGGGGATCACATAATACTTTGCCTTGGTCATGTTGCAGCTGATGGAAACACAATATTATTTCAGAGCAGGCTGTCTTTTAATGCCACAAATCTCTCTTCACATTAAATGTATTCAAGGGGTTTCCATCCCCCATCATAGGCATGGTCTTTTCATCAATGGAAGTGCTTTTCAATAGGAATCTCTCTTCCTTTCTGGGATCAATGTCTTCTTTAGAGTTATCTAAAATCATTCACTCTTTTCAGATATCTCTCATTCTCAGGAAGTTTTTTTTTTTTTTTTTTAAGAGGGCATAGAAATGATCATCACTTTGCTCTTCATTAGGAAGCATTAGGGAGACATTATCCATTCTCCTCTGCAAAGCCCTTTGCTTCTCATCATTTATGCACGCTCCTGTTTTGTAATTCTGCTAAAAGAAATATATTGATTCACCTATATGTGGGTCACAAGGTTAAAACTGTGGTGCCTAAATTCTGTTCCTCCCTTTCATCTTTTTATAAATTTTGCAGCAGGGGAAAGGCTAGGGGCACAAGATGAGACCCAAGCTTGAATCTATGTATGCTGCCTGCAGTGCTCTGGATGAGGGCCTATAAAATTAGGTCCAGAAAGTGTAGTAAGTAAATACTTTAAGGATTGCAGTTATTTAAGGCTAACTCAGATTATATTGATAAGGTTTTATCTTTGCTTTTCTGTGAATTTAATTATAATTACTCAACATCTTATGGATGATTTCTTCAAAAAAAGTAGGGAAGACTCAGTTTCCTAATCTAAAAAGAGGGACTTCAGCACTTACCTCAAGAGATTTGTTGTGAGGATCAAATGAAATTATGCATCTTACATACTTTTCAGATCTTAACGAGATAAATCAATACCAACTATCATTATTACTAAACTTTGAAAGTTCATCCTCAGCACACCTCTTCTTTTCTTGAAGAACTGATTACCCTGAATTTCCCACATTCACATCTGTCTTCTATTCAATTAAATTTTGCCTTTGAATACATGTTGCACTGAAAATGATCTGATTTTCTAATTCAAACTAAAATGTAAATACAGGATAATAATAACTATGCTCTGCTTCTGAAAGACAATTTTTTTAAACAAGTGCTTTATTAACTTCTGTTTTACATCGTTCATTTCCACCAGATTTTGAGTTACAATCATTTTCTCCCCGTTATTCCCCTACCCAACCTCCCAGAATAGCAGTCTCACAAGATATCGCTTCCTCCAATCTGCTCTCTCCCATACCTTCTCCCATACCCCCTTCGACTTTTCCATTAGAGGAAGGTGAATCTTTGTGTCCCAATGCCTGCACATCTTATCTCCCAATTACAAGCAAAAGAGTATTAACAATAGTATTTATATATATTTGAAACATTTAATGTTAAGACCTAGAATTTCAGATCCATTTCCTTCCTCCCTTGTCACCCATTACCTCTGGGGAGATAATTAATTCAGTATATGTTGTACATGTCTAGCTATCCAAACATTATCATAGTAGCTATATTGTACAAGGCTGGTTATAATTACCTCCCATTCATCCCACCCCCCACCTGGTCCATTCTCTACATGATCCTTTCCCTCTTCTATAGTGGGTACTTCCAACCTCCCCTCCCCCCAAGGATGCCCTCCCATCCATCATCCCTCCTCTCAGCCCCTTCCCCCTATTCTGCTGCAGGTTGAGATATCCCATTTAGTATGTATGTCATTCTCTCCCTGAACCAAATTCAATGAGAATGTGGTTTTGCCTTTTTTGCCTTCCTATTCTCCCCCTCCCTTGCAACCACTTCCCCTTGCATCTTCTACATGAGATAGTTTACCCTACCCTGTCTCTCCCCATCTCCTCTTGCACTTTCCTCTCTCACCTCATAATTTCATCCCTTGAGTATTCTCCCTTCCCAACAGATTCAACCTATGACCTCTATCCATATATAACTGTAATCATATACACACATTCACATATGTATTCATATGACCACACACCCTTCTTCCATTATTTTCATAGTGAGAAAGATATCATCAGTCACTGTTATTGCTTTTCCATATAGGAATGTAAATAGTTCAACTTTGATAAGTTCCTTTTGATTTCGTTTCCCTGATTACCTTCTCAGGCATCTCTTGCTTCTTGTGTCTGGATGTCAAATTTTCTATTCAATTCTGTTTTTTTTCCTCAAGAATGCTTGAAAGTCCTCTATTCCACTGAATGACCATATATTCCCCTGAAACAAAATACTCAGTTTTGCTGGGTAGGTGACCCTTGGTTTTATTCCCAGCTCTTTTGCCTTTTGGAATATCATATTCCATGCCCTTCAATCCCTCAGTGTAGAAGCTGCCAGGTCCTGTGCTATTCTGATTGTGTTTCCACAATATTTAAATTATTTCTTCCTGGCTGCTTATAGTATTTTCTCCTTGATCTGGGAATTCTGGAACCTGGCTATAATATTCCTGGGAGTTTTCTTTTTGGGAACTTTTTCAGGAGGTGATTGGTGGATTCTTTCAACATCTATTTTGCCTTCTGGATCTAAAACATCAGGGCAATTTTCCTTGAAAATTTCTTGAAGGGTGAGTTCTAGGTTCTTTCTTTGATCATGGCTTTCAGGTAGTCCAATAATTTTTAAATTGTCTCTCCTGGATCTATTTTCCAGGTCAGTGGTTTGTCACATGAGATATTTCACATTGCCTTCTAATCTTTCATTTGTTTGGATCTGCTTAACAGCATCTTGATTTCTCATAAAGTCATTAGCTCCCATTTGCTCCAGTCTAACTCTGAAGGAATGAATCTCCTCAGTGAACTTTTGAGATTCTTTTTCCATCTGGCAAATTCGACTTTTTAAGGGATTCTTCTCCTCATTGCCCTTTTGGGCCTCCTTTGCCATTTGAGTTAGTCTATTTTTTAAGGTGTTGTTTTCCTCAGTCAGGCTGTTGACCCTCATTTCATACTTTTCCTGCATCTTTATCATTTCTCTTTCCAATTTTTCCTCCACTTCTCTTATTTGATTTTTAAAGTCCTTCTTAAGGTCCTCTATGGCTTGAAACCCACTCATGTTTTCCCCTGGGGCTTTTGGAGCAGGACTTCTGACCTCACAGTCCTTTTCCTGCCCCATGCCCCCAAAATAGGATTCTAGAGTTGCATTTTTCAGTTTCCTTTGCTTTGGCATGTTGTCACTTAATTACTTGACTTATGGGCTTGTTGCCACACTATGGCTTTAAGGCCAGCTAGAGGAATTTCCGTCCCGAACGTGTGGGGGGCAACTTCTGTTTCTGGCAAGCTGTAAACCCACCCACGACTTCCACCCTAGATCACAATCCAGATCCAGGGAGGTTAAAGAAAGAGCAATTACCCCCCAAGACTGATCACTGGATCTCCCTACAGTTCACAGGCCAGGAGCTGGAGCTGCCTCTGAAAACTACAAAATGGTGTGTCTCCTCAGAGGTTTCTAGCCCCCAGGGTAGGATGCTGATGAATTCCCGAAATACTCGTCCCAAAGTCCATAGGATACTAACCTCTTACTTTGTCCTAGGCATGTCTATGTTGATAATTTTGGAGTTGCCACAGCTGCTGGTGTTCTGGGGTCTCTCCAGCAGGTTGCTGGCCCTGCCACCCTGGGGCTAAAACCTCAGCTCATGGGGACCTGGACTCCACTCAGCTTGGCTCCCTGTGCTCTGCGCACTGCATGCTGCCGGCTCCCAGAGTGCTGCGCTGGTCCTTCCTGCAGGGCTGCTGGGCTGTCCTCAGCGGGAGGTTAGCTTCTCTGTGTCGTTCTGTGGATGCTGGGGCTCCAGAAGTTGTTCAGAGTCCCCTTTTACATAGTTTGGGGGGAATCTGGGGGCAGAGTGGCTTGGATGAGCTGTTTCTACTCCGCCATCTTGGCTCTGCCCCCCATTATATTCTTTTACCTAGACAGATCACTTAACCTTTGTTTGCCTTAATCCACTGGAAAAGGAAATGGCAAACCACTCTAGCACGTTAACTAAGAAAACCCCATTCAGGGTCCTATTACTGAACAACAGCAATCTAATGTATTATATGTTCTTTCCGTTTTGACCATAGACAGGCTCTGCTGCCATATAAGACCAGCTCTCAACAGCTGTCAGTTGATCTGTTTGAAATACATCCTTTAAAATTAGGGAACTATTTCCTAATTTTCATTTGGTTTCATGGTGTATCACTAGAACTCAACATGGTGCAGCCTAACAAAAACGGAATGAAATCCTAGAAGACCTGACTTCTCATTTCAGCTCTGCCACTTACCTTACTTATTTGTATTTATTACTTATTTATCATAGGCAAGTCAATTGTGTGTCTGAGCCTTGAGACAAGAAAATCCTAATTCTAGATCTGGAGGAAACCTCAACAGGCATCGGGTCCAACTCCACCATTTTGGAGAAGAGGAAACTAAGAAAAAGGGAGGTAAAGGTTCTTGGGTATCAGATACTAAATGTCAGAGGAAATATATAAACCTCAGGCCACTTTTACTTCAAAACTCACTGTTTTTTCCATTGCTTTAGTTTCTGAAAAGTGAAAGAGTTACATCATGTGATCTATAGTCTCCCTTTCAGCTCTTTCATTCTATAATTCTTTGTAATTATGTCATTCACAAGAGGCTGAAATATCAGTCAGTTAAAATTCAAAATGTATTTCTAACTTGACATAGTCTTAAAAATTTGTGGGACTACTGAAATATAATTTGTTGGGCCATGCAAACAAGAAGACCAAAATCATTACAAAGGTTAATTTTATAGTTTTGAAAGACATAAAAGTTGAAGTTGCTTTCAATATGCTTGATTAAATTAACTCTATAATTAAAGAGGACTCCAAAACTCCAACTGGCCATTTAAACAAGGGTGATAAATACAAAGACATGATTTAAGACCAAGGGAACTGCTTTGTTCACAGAAGTAAAGGAAAAAATTAGAGATCATAGTTTATCATTTTATGGTTTTAGAGATTCTACTGGTGCAAAACAATCTCACAAGATGTCACCAATATATCCATTAAAAGAGTGATATAACATGTTTAGCCAAAAGGCCCTGTCTACATTAACATCATAGAATGGTTACACAAAATTTAATTTATTTGATGATTTGGCATGGGTAAGCTATAATTCTCCACACAGAGAAGTTTTACTTACAGTTAAATTCTCTAAATGATTTTTGTAGGAGAATGAAAGGCCCATTGTGGTTTTATTTCATGAGGGTTGATTTACTTGAACACAGTTTCATAGAAAAACCAAATACAATGATGTAAACACTGAATTTTTTTAAAAATCATATTGACAATGTACTTAGAATGATGGAACTTGAGTCCTGAACAAATCTAGGCACATTTAATCTTTTTAAAAGTTAAGAGCAGAAGATTTATAAAAGATGTGAAGAGAAAAAAATTAGGTGCATAGTCCTAAAAGAATTTATGATGTCAGGGCCAAATAGGATTAGCTAAACAAGCGATCTCAGTTTAAAGAACCATCAAGTAATCAAGCCTTGTCTGACTTATGCACACCATCAGATTGAATCCTTATGAATATATTGACCTGTTGACTCTGAGCCTTGTAGCACAATCTTAAACAGTATTTAACAAAACAAAGACAAACAACAGTGTAGAGAAGTAGGGAATCACATTGTTCTCAGAAACTCTTTGCCAGCTGGCCTAATCAGGGTCCTTCTCCTTTTCCTTTCCAACTAACAAAGCTTATTTGTTCTACTTTTCAGCAGTAGTCACTATTAGTCATTAGTTGAAATGTAAGCTCTTGCTTTGCTTGATAGAATAAGAAATAAATCCCAGGCATAGTTTTTAGGTATAATTTTAGCACAAAAAATAATGCTCAGGATTAAAGAACTTGTATTTTTATGGTCAATAGCTATTGAGTTATTTGTGCTGTGGTAAAGGTGAATGAATGAATGAAATATTAATTATGGCTTATTTTGTGCAAAACACTGTGCTGATCACTGAGAATATACATAGACAAGACAGCTCCTGCTCTCAAGATGTTAATGTTCTAACGCGGGAGACAAGGTTTAAGATGGAAAGTTTCAGATGCAAATCAGATGGAATAGTTCTATGCATTTTTAGAAACTGTGGCTATAGTTTCTGCAATAGTGGTTGCCTTACTTCATGTCCAGTGGGATGTTCCCCAAATGATAGCTGAGGGTACTGGGTTGGAAGCATCACTACTACCAAAGCTTTTGAATTCAGATTGCCTCAATAAGGGACTGATTTGAGAAGGTGATGAAAGTGGTGATGACAGATTGACTTGTGTGGTACATTCTTCTTTAGTTAGGCTGGCCTCTTGGTTCCTGATGTTGCGATCTGCTTGGCATTTGATTATAGCTGCCCCTTGCTTTACAAGAGCCCATCTCAGTGTATGACAATTGTGAGTGTTAAGCTAGAAGCAGGACTGCTTTTCAGAACCCATCTTAAGGTTAAAGAGAAAAGTCCCTCAAGTCTTCCTCTCCTATTGTCCTTTGGTTACAGTAAACAAAGCATTTTGGGTGAAATTCTCTGGGCAACATTTTCCAGAAATATTTAGCTCTGATCATGAAGCATTGGCAACACCAAAGGACTCTAACTGGGGAGAATATTGGGACTCTGACTTTGGGATTTGGGAGATTTTATTTTTTTTCTGAAGGGAGGAAGACAAGGCAATTGGGGTTAAATGACTTGTCCAAGGTTACACAAGTAGCAAGTGCCAAGTGTGTGAGACAGGATTTGAACTCGGTCTTCCTGACTCTAGACCAGTGTTCTATTCCCTGTGCTACCCAGCTGCCCCGGGATTTGGGAGATTTAAAAAAAAGAGGTTACTATAGACATGGAAAGGTGTGGACATGGGGAGACAAGCCAGAGGCTTTAGATGGAGCAAGTAGGCAATACAGAAAGATTGTACATTGAACATTATAGATATAACATTTTTTGAATTCAAGAAACTTAGTAGAATTTTGATGAAATCATAGCTGAAAACCATTAGCATATGGAGGTATCTCAGAAATCCTCTGTCTTTCCCCAAAGAGGCTGTCAGGAGAAACCCTTTTCCCACCTAGGGCAAATGTAACTGAAGTATCTGTGTCTCTCCTCCTAGATTCTGAGAGAAATAGTGAAGGTCAAGGGGTGTATTCAATTATAACGAACCAGGCACCTATGAAGAGCTGGGCCTCTTTGTATATATGTAAGCTCTAATTCTAAGGCTAATTCTTGATCCTTTTCTATTTTCACTCTCTGCTATTTTGCTTACTGATCTCATCATTACCCATTTAACTATCATAGTTCAACTCTAACTTCTCTCCTGATCTCTAAGTTTGTATTTCAAACTGCCCATTGAACACCTTGAACTGGATGTCTAATAAGCATCTTCATATTCCACATGTCCAAATCTGAACTCATTATCTCCTCCCAATCGTGGTCAAACAAGTCCTCCTCTCTTCCTTACTTTACTATTACTGTTGAAGGTATCATCATCCTCCCAGGTATGAAGTCTGGCCAAATGTCATGCTTGACTCTTCACACTTACCCCTATATCTAATGGGTTTCCAACTCATGCCATTTCCTCTTTTATAGCATTTCTCACATAAGCCACCTTTTCTTCTCTATCACCACAGTGCAACTCCTTATCCCCTCACATCTGAACTACTGCCATAGTCTACTAAAGGTCTTCTTGCCTCAAGTTCCTTCCCACACCATTCCTTCTCACTCAACTGTAACAAGGATCTTCTTCAAGTATGAGTCTGATGAAGTTCATTGACCTTTATTCAATAAACTCCAATGGCTCCCTATTACCTCTGAGATCAAATATAAGATCCCTCTGTTTGTCTTTGAAAGTCCTTCATGATCTGTCCCCTTCCTACCTTTCCATTTTTATAATTTATTCCCATTCACATGCTTGACAACCCAATAACACTATTTTCCTCCCAGAATTCATTCCATCTCCTGAGTCTATACATTTTAACTGACTAGATTTCTGTTCCTGGAATTCTCTCCCTCCCAATCACAATCTCCAGGCTTCTCTAGCTTGCGGCAGGTTCCATCCCAAATCCTAAAGCCTAAAAGACGAGAAGGATAGAGGAAGAAAATAAGCATTTAATAAGTGCCCTACTCTTTGCCAAACATTGTGTTGCACACTACAGATGTCTCATTAGATCTTCACAACAGTTCTGGGAGGCAAGCCCTATTATTATCCTCATTTTGTGATTGAGGAAATGGAGGAAGAGAGGTCATATGGCTTGCCAGGGTCACAGTTAGTTTCTGACACTACATTTGAAGTCCAGTCTTCCTGATTCCCGGCTCACGTTTCCATCTTCTGCTGAGGTAAATACCTAATCAGACACCTAATTGGCAGGTACTATATTTTTTCCCATTTTACATATGAACAAATTGAAGTGGCAAAAGATTAAATGATTTTACCAGGGTCACATAGCTAGTAAGTGGCTTCCTGAATCCAAGTTCAGCACTATACTCAAGATGCTACTTAACTGCTTATAAGGATTTAAGTTAGGAATGTTTTCCCCTACAGTTATGGAAGTCCTTCAAACTGGATTTCTCTTAGTGTATTTAAAATACAATTTGATATATGTTAAACTTCACGAATAACTAATAAAATTATACTTATTTAACAATAAATATATAATTTTCTAAAGTAAACCATATCTACCTAAAACAAAAATTTTCCAAAATGATTCAGTATGGGCTAAAATAACATTTTCCTCCCCTTCCTTGATATTTCTTATTCATATTAAGGTTAAAAGGATTTTTATACAATAAAGAACTTTGGGAATTTGGATATGTATGACTTATTGACAGCCATGTCAGGCTTTAATTTTTGTAAGCCCCTAGTACAAAAGATACAAAGTTCTTTGACTGTAAGGAATGTTTCCTTTTTCTTCTTGAGGTTCTGGTACCTAGCAAAGTTCTGGACACATAGTAGGTTTTTATTAAACACTGAGTGGTTGATGGAATTTTAATGCAATAATTTCTGGGCAGAATCACTTCCTGTACTCAATTCTTCTCCACATGTGTTACTCCCTTTTCCAAATGTTAGCTCTTGTGTGGCTGGCCACAAGCTCATGCCACATTTCTTCATGTCATGGAGTTAGTTGCCTGTCTGAGCATGTCTGACCATAAGTGAAATAATTCTAGCAGATGATTAAATTAGGAATTTATGTTGAGTGTATAGCCCTGGATGTTTTATTTTATGAATTTACAGACATAACATTTAGTGTGGGGCCATGCCAAGGATGATACAATTTGTATCAAACTTGGCCACCGTTTCTGTTTACCATAGATACTTTAGCTAGCACATAATCTAAAGGAAAACCAAGTCAATACTTAAAACAAAAACAGAACACTGCCATCCTCTGTCCTTTGCTATCCTGTCATTTACTAACTGTTTTGCATATGCCTTTAAAAATAAAAGAAGAATAACTAAAAACAAACTGGTCCAGAGGATGTATTCCATTTATTGTTTGCTTGAGTATAAGTCTAATTCACATCATCAATACATCTAATAACTTTTTTCATAAACAGGAAAGAGGAGATATATCTAGCATAGGGCCAGTGGATGTTTGTAGCAGAGTTCTAAATTCAAGGCATACTTACTTCTCATGTGTATGGTCAGACCTATGCCTGGCCTCAAGGTCATTTTGTGGTCCAAGACCCAAATATCCACTTGGGAAAAGAAAAGAATAAGTAATTACTAACTTGTCAGACACTGTGCTAAGGACTTTACAAATATGATCTCATTTGATCTTCCTAACAACACTGGAAGGTCGGTGCTATTATGAACCTCATTTTACAGTTGAGTAAACTGAGTCAGATAAAGGTTAAGTCACTTGTCCAAGATCTCACAACTAGTAACTGTGTGTGAGGCTAGATTTATACTCAGGTGTTCCTTACTCCAGACCTAATATGCTATTCACTGCACTATTTAGCTGTCTCTGTGATTCTCCATCAGATAGCTAGCCCACCATCTTCTCAGAAATCTATAGCCACAGTTTCATATAATCTGTTTTTCACATGGTCCTATTTCTTACCACATACACAGGCCTTGAATTAAATATTTCCTGGATGCATATTTAGGAAATTCACTTGTTTTTCCTGAGAAATTATTTTAAAATATTTCTCAAAAAAGGTTTATATCATATGTGGATAGATACTCACTATATAAGTGAATAATAGGCATTTCTAGGTTGCTGGGTTAAAGCAATCAATAGCTCAGTGGTGACTTATTCTGAACAAATGAGCGTAAAGCTTTGTAGAGACATTGAAAGTCTGATGAGTACAATATGCCATGCTTGTTTGTCACTTGGAACATTAAAAAAAAAAACTACTAAAACCTGGATCTTGCTTTCATGAATATATATTATACAGAATATTAGAGTAAAAGAAATATACGGAAAAGTGTTGTTGTTCAGTTGTTTTAGTCGTGTCTGACTCTTAGTGACCCCATTTGGGCTTTTCTTGGCAAAGATACTGGAGTGTTTTGCTATTTCCATATCCAGATCACTTTACAGATGAGCAAACTGAGGCAAATAGGCTTAAGTGACTTCCTTAGGGTCATCCAGTAAGTGTCAGTGACCAGATTTAAACTCAGGAAGATGAGTCTTGCTGACTGCAAGCTAGCTGCTCTATATAAAAGTACTGTGCATTAAAGGCAAATAGGAGGCTGAGCATTATAGTGCACACCTAGAATCCCTCCTCCTAGGGGTCTGAAGCTAGTGGATTACTTCATTGTGGGAAAGGCAGGGAGATGAGCTATAGTAGAAGTTGTCAAACTCTTTTCTGTGGTAAGTCCGGCAACAGTATGGCAAGCCTACAGGAATGGGGCAACACCATTTGCCTAAGGTGGAGGCAAAGTAGCCCAGGTTGGAAAGGAACTGGTCAGACTTCTGTGTTGATCCCACACTTCTGTGTGGGATATGGGATATAAGAGGGGCTTTTGCACCTCCAGCCTGGGAGATAGAAGGAGGGCAACCTCAATAGATAGACTGACTTACAGATACATACATAGATACATAGATGATAGAAAATGCAGGGGTAGTGATTAGTAATTTTACTTCAAAAAAGAAAAAAGGAAAATTCATCTTAGTCTGAACAAAGTTTCTTAGAAGATCCAGCATTCATGCTAGGCCTTTGTATTAGCAACCACACCGGCACACAGGGTGGGCTGCTAGCACAGGTTCTTCAATCTGCTTTTCTAAAGGAAAGACAGATAAATATAAAGAAGTGAATATCCAACGAATAATCCAATAGACAGGGCTCCAACTGTCTAAACAGAGTAATAATACCTAATCACCAGACAAGGGAGCAAGGAAGATGAGGGTTGAGTAGGGGGTCTCTTTAACAAATGCTACCCAGAGTCTCCTCCGCCCAAATGAGAAAGAAACATTCTTTTCATGAATGAGCCCCAAAGTAAAATACCAACCTCTCAGTGTATATGGTTTTCAACTAATAGGCTCAGAGTCAGAAGGCATCACGACCCAGGTGACTCAGTGCCTAATTGATGCAGTGCCAAAAGGTGTGAAAGCCTTCCTGTAAGCAAGTTTCCGCTAAGCAAGCTTCTCCTTAGGTAAGTTCCTCCCCCAAGGCAATAAAAAGTCTCCCTGAATATATAGTTTTCACCTGATGGGCTCTATGTGACGCAGGGTGTGTCACAGCTGAGAACTGTGCTAGAGTTCTAAGTAGCAAGACATCCATGATTGAAATACCTGTTTACCTTTAGACCCAAGAACATGGCTCCTATTCCAAGGGGAAAAAGGGACACATGTGGTCACATATGCCTATTAGTGCCAGGGAATTTCTTATATTCCATTAACCCAGACTTGGAGTTAGGTGATAATGCTAAGGGAAAGGAAATTCCAGGTATGTGAAATGATTAAATGATATTATGCCATATCATAGCTATTCATTCTAATTCACTAACAATAACAGCTTCCTATGCTGTTCTAATTATTTAGCTGAAAGTCAGAAAATATCGATTACATTCCTGGTTCCACCAAAACAGCATCTGAAGCCAGATCAGGGATCCCCAATTTATATTCTAATGGTGGCATGATGACTATAAGATATTTTCTCATTAAAACCGCCTGTTGAACTTGAGCCTTCTCATGACACATAACATGACACAATACATGACACATAACTTTGGAAAGGAGAGCAATGGGAATGTGTTAAAATGATAAAGTGGATTGCTGAGGAAGGGAGTTATTGTATTTTTTTATCTTGAAATTTACAAGGCCAAGGAGTGACATAAGAATGGTCTTATCCATCTATAAAGGTTTAATATGAAAAGTGGCAAGCTCTTCACCATTGAGAATAAGAGGAAGAATTATGGATAGGAGGATTTAAGTTAAATGCAAGAATTTCTACAATATTATGTATTAGAATCGCTTTCCTTGTAAATGTTTAAGAACTGAGGAAACATCCATCTGTTTTACATGATTTAGCCAGTTTTGGAAAGCAACAGAGGAATTGGTTAAATAGCCTTTTGACACGTTGTCAAGTCCTTTGATTATGTGATTATTATTTTTAAATATCTTGTTAAGAAAAAACAATAAAAACATAGGAATTCACTCTTCTTCTTATGCCAGCTATTTTCTTTTTAAATTTACTCTTTTCTCAATTACATGACAAGATCATTTTAACATTCATTTCTTAAAATTTTGACTTTCAAATTCTCTCTCTTTCTTCCCCATCCCCCACATTGAGAAGGTAAGCAATTGTGTGTGTGTTTGTGTGTAGTCATGCAAAAACTCTTTTCCATAATAGTTTCCATAATTACAAAAGCAAACAGACCAAGGAAATCAAGAAAAATAAAATTAAAAAGCATGCTTTTATCTATCCTCCATCTATTTTCTGAACAATGTTTTATAGAAATTTTATATAAGCATGGAAGATAATGTAGCATAATGGATAGAGAGCTTACCTCAAATCCTGGCAGAGCTGTGTTCTAGTCCTACTTCTTACATATACTGCCTTGTTGTTCTGGTTAAAACACAGCCGATCAGTGAACAACTCTTAGGGATTATAAGTTTGAGAAAGGTAATAGGTTAGCATTAGTAGCATTAGTAGATGGAGTTTCCTTACTAGAATCTCAGAAACCAGTGAAATGGAAGGTTCAGTCCCTAGCCCTGCCTTCAAATACACATATAAAATTTCAGGATATTTATGTTTAATTTGTCTTCAGGTGATTCAATTAAACAAAAACATATTAAATGCACATATCACTGCACCAGGTACTGAGGAGGATACAAAGTTTAAATCAGATATATAAAACTTGTAGTCTGGTAGAGTTATATGAAATTTGCCCAAATACTTTTAACATAAAATATTACAGATGTGCTAAGTGAAATATCACATATCTGAAAACTGCAAAGAATCTAGTTTTACTAGAGCACTGATAATGTGCAGGGATGTAGCATGAGATAAGACTTGAAAGTCATGGGGGCAGGTGATTGAAAGGTCTTGAATTTCTATTAAATTGAGTCTGAAATGTTGAAATGAATGCCATGAACAAAGATATGCACAAAGATACTAGAAACAGGATGAAGAATGAATTAAATAAGGGGAGAAAGTGGAGGCAGGAATTAAGGTAGGAGATTATAGGACAGAAGTTCATTTCGAAAGTGGTGAACAACAATGAGGATATATAGAAAAATGGTAGCAGTGTTACTCAATAGGGGGAAAGATATAGAGATACTGAAAAGGTACAACCAGTAGGATTTGCTAGCTAGCCTATGGGAGTGGTGAATTAGACAACATAGAAGAAGAAAATATAATCCCCAAATTTTGAGCATGAAAGACTGGGCAAACAAATTTCTATTTTTTAGAAACTATTAGAATTTTTTTAGAAATAATACCATTAAAAGGATGAATATGTCTAGGAAAGGTACTAAGTTTGATTTAGAGTGTGAATTGGAGGTGTTAGTGGAGGATCCAGGGAGAGACAGGATATCATTTAGGCAGTCAGAAATATATGCGTGGATCTCAGAAGAAAGAATAGGACCGAAAAAAAAATGTATTTTGGTATTACTTCAGTGGCAGTTGAATCCATAAGCTTTAAAGGATTGTCAAGGAAGAGAAGAAAAAACAGAGAGGAGGATAAAGGAAAGACCTTTAGACAACATCCACTTAGAAGAGGAATCATATGAAAGTAAAAAGGGATGGATTTTTAGTCAAAAGATGTTGGTAATTTTGTTCACCATGCTGCCATGGGGAAGTCATTTGATATCTCAGAGCCTTGGTTTCTAGATCATATTACTACATGATTTCTAATATTTCTCTTAGCTCTAACTCTATGAACCTATGATATTTTACCTAAACAGGTCAGAAATAGGGTGTGGCATCAGCAAAGGTGAAAGACACAACTTCTAGAGATAATTAGAAAAAATGTTGTCTAGGATACAAAGGGAGGAGAGACTAGGTTAGATATCAAATTGGGAAGGGTGATGGGTCAAGGTTATCAGAGGGAGAATCATTATGATATGCTTATACTATTACTTGATTGAATTATTGAGGTATCTTTTTTTTTTAAAGCAATTGGGGTTAAGTAACTTGCTCAAGGTTACACGGCTAGTCATTATTTATGCGTGGGTACTCATTTTCTGAGGCCGGATCTGATCTCGCCACCTAGCCGCCCCTTTTAGGGCAATTGGGGTTAAGTAACTTGCCCAAAGTTACACGGCTAGGTTTTTGTTTGTGTAGATTAAGTGTCGGAGGCCGGCTCCGAACTCAGGTCCTTCTGACTCCAGGGCCGGCGCTCTATTCACTACGCCACCTAGCCGCCCCCAGGTATCTTTTTGGTGGGAAAAATTCTCATGTATGGGTCCAATTATAGTACTTTCTGCAAATTTATGTCTACATGCTCAACTAAATCCATGGCATAGATGATTGAAAACTATGCAGATACTGGTTTTGCTTCAGGCTCTTGGCACTGGTCACATTTGCAATCATATTCTGTATGTTGAATCCAGTTCCTTAAAGTGGGGGAAGTCATCATCACATGACAATTATTAAGGGACAATTGATAGTGTTGAAAGGAAGATTGCCTCTGAGAGAAATAAGGTGTATTCCAAGACTTGGTCCATTGCCTCAAATCAGAGACAACTTCAAATCAAGTTCATAAAACTGCCATCTCCAAAGAATGAAATAAGAAATTATAATGGAGTAGAGAGTGGAAATTCCAAAACTGGAAAATTTGGCACAGAACTTGTTGGAATGAAATGGGCATCAGTAAGATGAGAATTTCTCCTATAGAACTTTTATGGCATTCTTATGCCAATGATAGGCCAATAATGTTCCATCTCCATTTCCATACCATTCCAACCCCTAGGCCTTTTGCCAAATACTTTTAGTCTCTGCCAGTACTGCTTTTCTTCAGTAGGCTGCTTATATTGTGTTATGGTGATGTGTCTGTGCTTTCAGCATATCACTGTTACTTCCTTCATTGCAGATCACACCTTGCCCATATCTCTTCCTTCTACATGATTCTCACCTATAGTCTCCATGGTAGCCCTCTTCTAGGATATCTTCTAAGGAAATCTCTGTGGATTCCTATGAAACCCTTTGTTCATTGGTTATCCCTCGCTCTCTGCATGACAAATCTATCCAAATATGTCATATATGATGTCATTATTTTGTGACTGCATGTGTACAAGGCTGAGATCTTGTTAGATTATCCTTAATCCTGTACTTACCTGTAATTTTGACATTTTTGAAATTATAATGATTTATAAATCACTGCATTATAACATCATTCATGATAGTATCACTGGAAGAACCCTGATGTTTAAAAGATATGTTTAGAGTTATAGAAAGTGCTATAAATTTCCCCAAAGATATCTGTCTTATTCCTTTCCTTCTATTCATTTCTGGGCTGAAAAATCATTGTTCATCTGCAGTGTTGGTACAAGATTTACATCCTGAAGGACAAACTCAATGGAGTGACAGTCAACTATATGTCATAATCTGGGCAATACATATTATTCAATCAGTGTTCCCTAGTAGGGCATTTTTTTTCTTGAGTGGGCATAAATCTTACCTAAGGGGCCAATACTGTCCTAGGGCTCACTGTTAATAAAGCCATAACATTCATGGATAGGAAAATCTGAACAACTTCAGCATCTATTGACAATACCTCTTTCATTTAGACTGAACAAGTCATCTTCTGTGATAGCAGTGAAATCCTTTCATGATCATATCTCTCTGTTTTGTCCCTTTCTTAGTTGATATCAATTATAACATGCATGAAATAATTATATTTTCTCTTGTATTTTCAAGGAATTTATATGATATTAATATATTCATGGGGGATGTCTTGTTGGAAGAGAATTTTTAAGGATGTGCTTTGCCTTACTAACATTTTGTTATTGAAACACAAAAAATACTGTGGAATCTTGTACTCATTATGCTTTTCAGTCAAATGACTGCCTGTAAAGATGGAATTTGCTTCAGGGAATAATCTGTGAAAGTTTGCCTATTCTCTTCATCAAAGATATCCTGGATATATACATATGTCCTCATAAGGATTTCATAAAGATGAGAAAGAATTCATTTGGGACAGAAGATTTCTGTTATCTTCCTTTTCATAATAACACTGCCTATGATTTTTTTTGCCTATGTTGGAAATTCTTTTCCCTTTGAGATAGTTTACAGTAATTCAATATTGGTTTAGTGTCTTGGAGAATCCACATGAAAACAACAGAAAAAAATCCAATTTTTCAGAAGCATTGCTAGAGGGATAAATCATAAATGTCATTAAAATTCTTTGCAGCAACTTATGCAACTTATTTTATATTATGAAGAGTGTGAATCAGTTGATAAAGTGCTGATCTTGGAATCTGGAAGACTCGTGCTCAAGTCCTTCCTCTGACACATGCTACACGTGTGTCCCTGGATAAGATACTTTTTTTCCCCAACAAGGACAAATCCATAATCATATGTATATGTGTGGGTATCCCTGCATGTACATACATGCACATATATACACATATATTTAATATGTATATGCTCCTTATGAGTAAATTCACATATGTATATGATATATACACATATACGTGTATAAATTTAGATATATACCTGTGCATATTGAATATGTTCCTTTTGTGTATATTCATATATGTATATGCATATATACATGTATAAATTGAGATATATATATCTATGCATATTGCATATGTCTCTTCTGTAGAAATAGCTTAGAGAGAATTGCGAGATAGACAATAAGAACTGGGCTCAAATCCCACCTCAGACACATAAAAGCTAAGCAGGTCATTTAAGCATGGGATGCTTTAGTCTGTTCTCTAAGACCATGAATCACAGAGAAGGCAATGTCCTGCCTGGATAAAAGAAGTTTTCTCACAGGGGAATTCTTTATACAAACAAAATCACCAGTGATTATTCTGTCATTATGCATTATTTCATATGTATGTTTGGTCATTTTCCATATACATACATTCCACATATACACATACACATATACATGCATGTATTTTTCCTAAAACTTGGGGTAACAGTTTTTTTTTTTAAATAAAAAAGTAAGGTCTTGACAAAATATTCCTTCCAAACGCCATTTAAACAAACAGAATGTAGAAGGAAATATACACACATGGTGAGAGACACATATTTAGATATGATGATCACCCTTTTGGATCTGAACTGAATTTTCTCTTACAGATATGTGATGTGCTTATTATCTAAGTGCACACAATACAATGACTCACAATTTCCAACCAGGATTACTGTGTTATGGAAAAGAGAAGGAAAGTGGGCAGAGCATTCTTTTTATTAAATTACTCTGCGCTTGTGTCACCATCTAAGTTCCCAGTGACAGAGAGAAATGACTATATATCAAGGAAATGCTCTCAAATATGACACATTCTGAGGGTGTGGGGCAGAGATAACTGACAGTGGCAAGGTTTGTTATAGATTCTGTGTGTTATCTCCAAGAAGTAGATAACAATGTTAATAATCAAAAGAATGTGAGACAGATTTTCTTTTTTATCTGAGCATTATTGGACACTCATTCTACCACTTAATAGGTTAGGATCCTATGTATATCAATTATTTTAATTTTAAAAAGAAGCTACTGGCCATATGATATATCAATTTCTCCTATAATACTAATGAAGGAGGCTGTTGTAGGACAGTCTCGGATTTCATCATTATTTGTTGTCTTCCTAGGTTTTACAAACTGGAATAAAAGGGAAATTTTGCCTTTTTCTGCATTAAAAAATGCAATTGCTATTATTCCTTAAGAAGACATTAGCTCAAAATGTACATATAATGAAAATATGTTTTCAAAAATAAATATTACTTGGATTATCAATCTGGGGTTTGGAATCCATATATTCTCTTTCAATCAACATTCATTGAATGTTTGTGACATACAAGAAACTGTGATGGACGCTACGAAGAGTTTGAAAATGAACAAAATTAGTTTTTGTTCTTAAGTTTAATGGGGAAGATGATATAGTCACAAATAATTGTAATATCAGGTAATATATGAAACATGCCATTAAAGTGCTCAGAATAGGCAGAGCTCTAAGGGTTCTGGGAGGAAAAAGTTACTCAAAAACACCTACTATATGCTAGGCACTAAATTCTGGAATACAAAGGATAGTTCTTGTCTTCAAGGAACTCATAATCTAATAGGGGAGACATAAAATATGTACAAACAAGTTAATGTGAAATAACTAAAATAAGAGAAATTGTGAAAGACTTCTAGTAGAAGGTAGGATTTTACATGGGATTTGAAGGAAGTCAAGAGGCAGAATTGAGAAGGAGGAACATTCCAGAAATGGGCAACAGAGAAAATTCCTGGAGCTGAGAGATGGAGTTTTTTATTCATGAAAAAACAATGAGACCAGTGTCATTGGATGGAAGATTGTATGGTGGGGTGAGCGATAAGATACGCGAAGACTGGAAATGTGAAAGTGATTATAAAGGTCTTTGAATGTCAAACAGATGGTTTTGTATTTGATCCTGGAGGTGAAAGGGAGACAGAGTTTATTGAATATGGGGGGGAAGGTGAAATGATTATACTTATGCTTTAGGAAAATCACTTTGGCAGATCAATGGAGAATGTATTGGAGGAGGAAGAGACTTGTATCAGGAAGACAAACCAGCAGGCTTCTATAATATTCCAGACATGATGTAATGAGTGCCTGTACCAGCATGGCTGGTAGCAGTAGCAGAAGAGAAAAGAGTATACCCCCTATTAAAAAATGTTGTTAAAAACAAAAAGGAGGAATGATGTCAAGAATTTTTATTGGTGATTCATTGACTTAGACTTTAAAAAGAGATGTATGGAAACAATAGCAGGTAACAGAATAAAATCTTTTTTAAAAGATGCTACTCTATAAATTGTATTGGGAAGGTGTAGAATGAATTGAGACTGCTAAGGAAAGCTAAGGGAAAAAAATTTAAATGTACCTTTTAAGCTCTAGTAGAGTAAATTAAAGGGTGAAAGAAGAGTCAAGATTGTTGCTCATATTTACTGAATCAGAGACCTAGATCTGTTTTGTTGGAAATCTGGAGAGATAGGTTGTAGATTTAAAGCTGTAAGATATATTTGAAGTTATCCAGTCCCACTCCTTCCAATTTACGGATGAGGTAACTGAGGCCCGAAATGGTCAAATATCTTGTCCATGGTTACATAGTTAATAAGTGTTGGAGGTAGAATTTCAAACCAGATTTTCTTGTCTCCAAGTCCAACATGCTATTTGCTGTGCCAAGGGATTGGCATGACTAGAGATTGCTTCTATGGAAAAAACTACAAAGAAATGTGTTCTCATGAGAAAAAAATGCTTTCTCTAAGTAGGACAATGGAAAGCACTTGCTTAACTTAAAGTATTTGTTCCTAGAATTTTCCAACCACAACCACAACAACAGTGTCCTGCTACTGTCCTGATACTGTCATTAGTCATTAGTCTCTTAACTTTGTATATTCTCTTTCCATCACCAGGACATCTCCCATTAATTGTTCAATTTCATACTAGTCCTCCCCTAAAATTATATATTTTTTCTCTTCTACCCAGTTGTAAGGTCAAAAATTGCCCAGCCATATCCAGTTAGGGGTAAGGATAATTTGGGGGCCATCTCCAGTCATCCTGTTTTATATCTGGCCACTGGACCTAGATGGCTTTGGAGGAGAAAGTGATACTGGTGACTTTGCACAGCCCTCCGTCACTTAAATCCAATCCACTTGCAAATTATATCACCTTCTGGTGCAATAGTCCTCTTCCAGAATGAAGGACAAGCAACAGCCTGTGAGTATTACTTGCTGCCAAGCTGGGGACCCAATTGGCCAGTTCAATTGAGCAATGCAGTTCCTCACTTCCTTCCTCCCTTCTTCTCCCTTCTCCCATCTCTCTTTCCCATTCCCTTCCCTTCCCTCACTCCCTGATTGATTTTTTTTTAACTAGGTAAAAGAGGCCATTCTTTGTCTCATTTCTTACCTAGTCTTAATCACTGAATGAATGTTGCCTCAATCAAACTGAGACCTGGGAAAGGCCTTAAATTAAAAAAGCCAGGGTCTCCCATTGATCCTGGACCATCTCCAATCTTCCTGATTTATATCTTGCCTCTCGACCCATCTGGCTTTGGAGGAGAAAGTGAGACTGATGACTCTCCACAGCCTCCCTCACCTAAATCTAATCCTCTTACAAATCATAGAATCACCTTCCTGATGACATAGTCCTCTTCAAGAGCAAAGGAAGAAAAAAACAACAACAAAAAGGGGTAGGTTAGAGCAAATGTGGATGGGAAAACTGATGACAAAATAATTTTCCTTAAATGCAAATCTGATCATATGATTTCCTTTTTCAAACAAGTCAAGGGGTTTCCTTTCATCTAAAATTTAAGATCCTCTAACTTTTAAAGTCTCATACAACTCTAAGCAATTATTTTCATTTTCAAGTGTATTATTCACCCTCATCAACAGCGTATCTTCTAATACAATGAAAATAACTTCCTCTCTGCTCCTCACACAGAACACTATTTCCTGTCTATATTCCTGACTCCCATGCCTGGAATGAACTCCATCCTTCCCTCCAACTCATGAAACTTTCCTGATCCATCTCCTCAGCTATTAGTTTCCTCTCTCCCTGATTACTTTGTATGCAACTTTATATGTATTTGTTTTTATTATTTATTTATTTATACTTTATATTATATTATGCTCTATTTTATTTATTATATTTATGCTCTATATTTTTAATGCATTTGCCCCCCCCCAATATAAACCTATCTTTATTAGGGATTATTTCATTTTTTGTATTTGTATCCCCAGAACCTAACACACTACATAATAGGTGATGAAAAATAATTATTTATCCGATGAATTGTATTTTCTTGTATACCCAATATAAAAAATGCCATGGTTATTCTGGGAAATTCACGATACTAAAACTGTTCTTTGAATGGAGGTGTTAATGTATAGCAGACAAAGGGAAAACTGCTTCACTATTTTATCTCTTTGAAGAATGGCCTTTCAACTGGAAAGAACAGAGCCAAAGTAGCTGGTAGGGAATTGAAACACTAGAGAAGTGAGTAGATAAGTTGAATTCAAGGAACCAGGGTGGATTGCCTGCAGAACAAATTGAATGAGCAAAAACTTCTCCCTGAAACAAAAGCCTACCCTTTTGATATCATTATTCTAAAGTTTCATTACTTCTGTGAATCATGGAACAATAGTGTCTGCCAAGAAATTTAAATAAGTACAGCTCAGAAGGCAATGGCTATAGGCACATGGTAGATGTGAGCAGTCTGCAATATATAACAATAAAAGAGTCCAAATAAGGACTACCCTTGAAGAAAACTTGGATCAAATAAAAAAAACACTTGAGGGTCAGTTCACTGTGCTAAGAAAGGCAAAAAAAAAAAAATCCACTCAAGAACAACATGCAAATGACTATGTACAAAACAGAAATATACAAGAAAAAAATGAACTAATCTTAGAGGGAAGGCACTATAATGAAAGGGGATCAGAAAAGGTTTCTTAAGGAAAGTAGGATTTTAGCTGAGACCTAAAGAAGCCAAGGGGCAAAGAGGCTGGTGGATAAAGCACAGACCTAGAGCCAGGATGATCTGAGCTCAAATTCAGTCTAAGACACATTCTACCTGTATAAGTCTGGGCAAGTCACTAAAGCACCATTTGCCTGAGTTCCTCATCTGTAAAATGGGGATACAAATGGCAAACCACTCTGGTGTCCTTGCTAAGAAAACACCACGGAAAAAAGCCATGTGGTTATGTAAAGTCAGTCAATGACTGAATAATGAGGAGGCCCAGATAGAGATGAAGAGGGATAGAATGTGAGGGGTGGGGGCAGCGAAAATGCAGCGGGCCAGAATACAGGTTATTTTGTGAGGAGAATAGCAAGAAGGACAGTGTGACAGTGTACAGAGAAACGCAAGTTGTGAAAGACTGGAAGGGCAAGAAGGGGCCCGTTCATGAAGGGATGGGTTGGTAACGTGCTGAAATGAAGGTTAAACGGAAACTTACGTACACCACTGGAATCCTCACGATGTCGAAAGTAAGGAAGGTCTCTAGCACTTCAGCTAGATTGCCTGTGGTCAATTTGGACAGGAATCACACAGAATGAGCAGGAATGGCTGGGTGGATATCTGTGTCGTTAAAGGGAACATTCATGAGGAGCAGCGGCAGCTGCGGCAGCACGATGCAGGGCCGCGCAGGGCGCAATCTTTCCAGTTTCACCAGAGGTACCTCGCCCTCTCCGCGCGTGGACTAGCCTCTCGCCCACCCAGACACCATACCCAGCTTGGCTGGTCCCTGGAAGATGAGGAACAGTGAGAAAGTCGATGAGCTTCCCAAGGCGCTGGCGCGAATGCCACGATGAGGAAGGTGGCCCTGGCCGCAGATTCCGAGCCGCATGTGGAGATCCGTCAGGACGTGGACCAGTTCTCCATAAAGACCGCCACCACCTTGTGAGCCACGGAGGTTAACTTCAAGGTTGGCGAGGGCTTCGATGAAAGCCAATGCTAGAGTTTGCCAACTTGGGAGAACGAAAATAAAATCTGCTACACACAGACTCTGGTGGAGGGCGATAACCAGAAGACCTGCTGGACCAGAGAACTGGACAGGGACCAGCTGATTCTGACATTTGGTGCCAATGAAGTCATGTGCATAAGAATTTATGTCAAGGGGTAAAAATAAGATGGTCTGGCTGGTCCTGGGGATAGGAAGGGGTGACAGAAAGAAGGCACATGAACTCGTACTTTGTGAGGGTCTAACTCCACAGGGGGCAGGGGACCACCCCTTTCTGAAGCAGCCTTGAATGTGAGACAGACTTCAGGTGAGAAGCTGCCAGGTAGTTAGGAGTATTCCTTGCTTTTGTTTCCCGTACAGAAAATCGTTATGTTCTCTCTTCTAAGATACTGCTCTTCTCCTGTATTTGCCATTTTGAATTGGAATGGTTTGATTACTCATTAAATTTGTTGGGCACAATAAAATAAAATTAAAATACAATCAAAGGAACATGCAGATTTAGATCCATTTGATTTGTTTTTAAAAAGCAAGCACTTATGAAAGTCAATTTGTGATAAGCACCGTGCACTTTACAAATGACATCTTTTTTGATCCTCACAACCAGAGAGGTAGGTACTATTCTTATTCCCATTTCACAGATGGAGAAACTGAGACAAACAGAGGTTAAATAAATTGCCCAGCATCACACAGATAGCAAGTATGTAAAGCCAAATTTGAACTCAGATCTTCCTGACTCCAAAAACACTACACTTTGACCCACCTAGCAAATTATTAATTTTATTCCTATTAAACTCCCATACTGAGCTCTCTGCTGAGAAATTTTAGATGAAATTGTTCATTTCATTGATAAATATTATGAATATATGTCTTGTACATATATATGTGTGTATATGTATATAACATGTGTGCATACACAGAGAAAATCTTTACTTTCTCAAGCTTCCAGATCTATTCCACATCTAATTCTTGTCTTCTGGTTGTTACTACATTGTGGCATAATCCAGAGCACTGTCTCTCTTTCTTCCTATATGTATGGCCTCCTGTTAATGCTTCAGGTTCCCCAATCTTAGAGATGAATAGAGACACTCAGAGGGAGACCATAGATGCCTTGACATTATGTACAAGAGCAAACCTATTCCAAAATATTGTTGATAAGGGTAAGGGGTTCTCCATCCTTCCCCAGTTCCTCAGAACACCAGAACAAGGTTCATTATTCCTTCTAGAGCTGCATTCTCACTGAACCTTGTAGAACAATTTCCCCTGTCTTGTCCTTCACTAGACTGTAATGGCAAACAGAGAAGTAGTTCACACGTTGTTTCAGCTATTGAATTAACATCTTTTATCAGTTCAAGTTTCTTTTGAGCCTTGTATCAAGTCTGCTAAGAAACAGAACATGAGAACCCCACAACTTGTGAACCCTAGAACTCATGAATGCTTGCAACAGGAAGGGGAGGAGCTAATGATTCTATAATAATATAATTATTATATAATATATATTATATAATCTCCAATACAAGGAGAGGTCTTGGCTAGAAACAGCAGAATTAAGAAGAGGACTCTTGTGGTGGCAGAGTCAAGAAGGAGAAACTTGTGCTGTGATAGCACAAGTTTCTCTGTGATAAGTTGTAACATTGTGAATGCTGTATTTTGATTTTCTATCAATGTTTTGCTCTGATTTGTTATTGAATAAATAGAGAGCTCACTATACTATGTAATCAGAACCTTGAAAGCTGTTCACAGCAGCAGTCTTCTGGAAACCTGTTCATGCTTGGCTTTACATAGACTTGGATGTGTTCTGCTTTGAGTATACAGACTAGGTCAGAGTCAGAGTCAGAGCTGTAAATTACAGCTGCTTCTTCCCAGCCCTGCCCTGCCTTGGCTTCATTGTCTTCAGAGTGAAATAGATGTTGTGTATTTGTGGTAGACAAGGTAATGGAGTCTTAGATATTAATATTTCTTGGGAAACAGTTTCTTTTTTCCATGTTTTTCCATGTTTGCCCTAGCTAAGATCAGATGGAGGGAATTATATGTTATTAGTTTATGGGCTCAGAGAGCAAATAAATGAACAGCAAACCTGGAACAGGCCTCAGGACACCGAATCACTGGTAACTATGGTAGTTTCTAGATTTCTCAACCCACAAACACTAAAGACAACTTAGAAGATCAGGAAGGAAATATCAGGAAGGAAAAGTCTGTCAGATCTGAGTGAGGGAGGAGCATGTTCCAGCCTCAGCCCTATGGTGGTAACAAAGGAGGCAGCCACAGCAGCAGTGGCTACTTCCTGAGCTCTCAGGAAGGGGGAATTGGGGGAATTGAGTAGATGATCAGAGGATTGTAGGGATCTCGTTGCTGACACTGAAGCAGGATTCTCTTCCTTTGCTGTGCCTGGATCTGGGTCAGAGTCCTGGAGCAAGGAGGAGCTTATATCTGTGGTGGAGAGAGAATCCTCCTCATATTTCCAAGGCAGGAAAGACTGTGTGTGGTTATTCATAGACTGAAGCACAGACCAAGAGAGGTGTAAACACCTTTCCTTTGATCACACAATCTTGAAAGAACTGAAAATTTACAGGTCCCTAGGAATATCTCTGAAAAGAGCTGCACAAAACCCCCAAAACTTGGGACCTTACACCCTCCACACTGGAAGCAGAGCCTTACTTTAACAAAAAGGTAATTAATTAAAAATTAAAGTTAATTAATTAAAAGTCAAGTAATTGGCTGGAAAAATGAGCAGAGGAAGAGGGAAAAAGTCAGACTATAGAATCTTACTTTGGTGACAAAGAATATAAAAACATACAAGCAGAAGAAAACAAAAATGTCAAAACATTCAAGAAAACTATGAATTGTTCTCAGGTCATGAAAGAGCTCAAAAAAGATTTTGAAATTGAAAAAAAAAACCCTTTAATCCAAGGATCTTAGTTTTTGAAGAGCATTTAGGAGGCTTCCCTAATGATAAATATCCGTGTACAATGACTGACAGTGAAGCGTATTTCCAATGTGACAGCCAAGTGGAACTCCATTATGTACTTCAGCCTATGTTTCCCAAGTGAGTTGATAAATTTTACAGTAAACCTTTTTTTTTCCTCATAAAGAATTTAATGGAACCTTATGTTAAAGTCAGGTAACTAAATAATGTTGAAATGACAAAAAAAAGAAATAGACCATTGCCATGTAGAAAATGGATTGAAATACACTTTTTTTGTTTTGTTTTGTTTTGTTTTTGGGGGAGGGGGAGCAGGGAATGGAACAAAGATGACAGAGTAAAAGCAGAAACTTGCTTGAGCTCTCCCCCAAACACCTCCAAATAATTGTAAAAAATTATTGTAAACAAATTCTGGAGCAGTAGAACCAAGAAAAAGATGGAGTGGAATAAATTTCCAGCCCAAGACAAGCTTTCAACAGGAAAGATCTGTTGCACTAGGCAGGGAGAGGAGCACAGACCAATGCTGACTGGGCCTGCACAGGCCCCCCAGCAAACCTGGAAATTGATTTTGAAAATCAAGTACAAGAAGTAGAGGAAAAATGGGAAAGAGAAATGAGAATGATGCAAGAAAATAAAAATTGAATCAGCAGCTTGCTAGAAGAGACCCCCTCAAAATGCTGAGGAAAATAACACTTTATAAACAGACTAATCCAAATGGCAAAAGAGGTACAAAAAGCCAATGAGGAGAAGAATGCCTTGAAAAGTAGAATGGGTCAAATGGGAAAAGAAGTCCAAAGTCTCACTGAAGAAAATAACTCCTTAAAAATTAGAATGGAGCATATGGGAGAAATACACCAGTTTTCAAAAATATAGTTTTTCAAATACATCATGTATTTATTGTACCACAGCTCTGTGACCCTATGCCTGTCATTTAACCCAGTTTGCCTCAGTTTCCCTATATGTAAAATGAGCTGGAAAAGGAAATGGCAACCTCTCTAGTATATTTGCCAAGAAAACCCCAAATGGAGTCATAGAGTCAGATACAACTGAACAAAAAGAAAAACATCACATTTATTGCATCAGAAAAATTAAAACAATATACAAACTATCATGATTTTTAAATTTGGATACACTATATTCAAATGTGCAAATCGAGGTATAATTTCATATTTCCCTTTTCTTTATTCTCCAAACAGGATAAAGTGGATGAAGACCTCCTATTGTCTAGAGTACCAATGGGTTCTTGATTGCTTTTATGTCATAGATCCCTTTGAAAGTCTGGTGAAACCTAGAGGCCACTCTAGAAGAATGATGTTTTTTAATGCATACAATAAAATACATAAAATTACACAAGAAACAAAAATGTTAGGGAGATTTAGGTGCATGGTTTCTTTTATTCTATCCTAGTTCATGGAATAGCTGAAATATAGAAAAATTAAAATCTCTGATTACTAGATTAAGAATTCCAGGGCTAGACTATGTTATGTGTGTACGTGTGTGTGTGTGTGTGAATAATTTTTAAATGTTAAAAGTCATGTGAATAAAAACCTTCCTCCTAGGCCTGATCAGAAAAATATTAAAGCCTGTCCTTGAACCCTTTTGAATGTCCATATAAATCTATTAAAAAGAACAAAGAAAGAGAAGTTTCCTATTCTAAAAACTTTTTGAACATCTGTGAGGTAAAACGAGCTTCTTATCTTGTAGAATAAATTTGCTAATAGCAGAAAAGACAGAGAATTGAGGCTTTGCTTCATCATTCAAATTTACTCTAAACATATATAAATGTCATATATTTGGAAGATAAAAATAGTCATATCTCTCAAAATCAGTATGAATACAGAATATAAAGGAAAAACTAATTTAAAATTGTTCTGAGTACATTTATTCTATATGTTTCATTTTATTTCCATTTTTAAAAGTGAATTTAATCCTATTTGTGGGGGAGGGGATTCTCATTTCCTATTGTGACTGCCTTGAAAATTGTATTGATACTATGAGATCCTTAGTCTTGTTTATTGTATCATGTTTATGGTTTGAATGATACTTACAAGTGGTGAAAGAAAGAAAAAAGTAATGAGAGAAAATTAGATTGAGGGTGAACATTTATCATGCAAAGATGTACAACACTTCCACATTCAGTTATATTTTGAGTTCCTCTCTTACTGATTATGCAAATTTAAATCTAAAAGGAATGTAAGCGATCACTTAGTCCAAGTCTCTCACTTTACAGATCAGTGAATTGATATTTGGGGCTATCAAGTGAATTTTCCCAAGGGCAGAAACTAGTTGATTTTTACATAAATTTATGCAACTATAAAAATAAAAAAAAATGCATTATTCTTATACTTCTAAAACAAAGGAACATTTGCAAGGAGTAATTCCATTTTTTAAAAGAATAAATGCCAATGTGAATGTCTGTTAAATATTTCACTGAAGTTTACCTTTTTCCTACCTCCAATATCTTTTGTTGATTTATTTTACTTCTGATGGTTTTGTACTAAATCTTCTTAGAACAGAGTACACTATTTCAGATATCCCAATACATGAAATTTTCTTGTTTGTGAATGCCTGGATCATCTGATATATTAAGCCAGTGATGTGCCAATGCCAGCTTCACTACTTTGGGTTATCATTTTAGTGGAACTCAATGTCCATGGGAAAAGATTTACTTTTTTTTAACTTATTTCCACCAATTGTGATTGCGAGCATGATTGGCAAACGATTAGAAGCCTCTATCTGCATTAAGGAAAATAGAGCACACTTAATCACAGAGCAAGAAAATTAAGGAATTAGAATAACCTGAATGTATCATTGTGATACTTCCTCCAGTCTTTTCTATCCTACCTGAATTGTGTGCAGCTAGGTGGTCCAGTAGATATTGTCCTGGCCTTAGAGTCAGGGAAGTCTAAGTCCAAATTGTTCTCAGACTCTTATTCATTATGTGTCCTTGGACAGGTCACATAACTACTGTCTTCCATAATTTCCTCTACCATAAAATGGTGGATAATAATAGCACCTACCTCCCAGGGTTATTGTGAGCATCAAAGGAGATAATATTTGTAAATCACCTAACACAGTTCCAGGCATATAGTAAGTATTACATAAAAGCTAGTTATAATTTATTATCCTCATCCTCATCATTATCATTAATAATAGTGAAGAGAACCCTGCGTGTGGATTCAAAGGACCTGGGTAAAAATCCTGGATCTTCTACTTCTTATCTGTCAAATGACAACTTTGCTGGGTTTCAGATTCCCAATCTGTAAAATGAAGGGATTGACCTGAGTGGGCTCTAACACATTTCTAAGCTCTAAATCCTACAATAAGTCTTCATATGAATTCTTTCTCCTCCTTTCTTCCTTATGTCCTCTATAGAATTATGAAACCAGGAGACACTGGGACAATTTGGTATTAAAGACAAAGTTGGCTGTCAATAGTACAATGATGCCATTATCAGGTGTGGGTACTTTAACTGTGTTCATCAGAGACAGTGCAATTTTATTCCTGTTATATTGGAATTGACTGTACTGAAACAGCACATGTCTTAAAATTCCCTCTTAAAGCCAGACAGATGTTACCAAAAAACAAAACAAAATAAAACAAAAACCTCTGCCTCCACCATTCTTCTCATCATTGAGATGAAATATTAAATTCAGAGAGACATTCTGAGACACTAACCTTTGTTCACAAGTCCTTGAAAGATATAATTAAGGAATAATTTGAGTATCTTGGATTTGAAAACCATAAGAAAATACCTGCATTTATTAGACTTCTGGGTTAGTAGGTGTTTTGGCAAATAATGAATCTTCAAACTCCCATGAAACATTCTAAAATTATTTCTCCACATGAAAAATTATAATATATAAAACAATATGGAAAATAATATTTTCGTTATGGAGATGAAGTATGCACATTGTGGTAAGGCAATTGTTGAAAAGGGGATTCCTCTTTCTGTGAGGGAAAGTGAAACACAGATGGAACCACCTGATATATCATATTGTAAGGACAGCTAGGAATACAAGGGAAAAAGGGAGCCCCTATCTCTCAGGAATTTACCTTTTACTGGAAGAAGAATAACTGTAGACTGAAGTAGATATAAAGTAATTTGTTCTGGACCCAAAGGAAAGTGTCACTGGAGAAATCTACTGCAAGTCTTTGGTACTTTATGCAATTTTGTGGGCCTAAATATTTTTAATAACAATATGTTATCTTTGTTCTCTTAGAAACTAATATCAATTATTTCTTTTTTTTTAAATTAATTTATTAGTTTAGTTTCAGTTGACAAGATTCAATTCCTTAGTTCCTTGATTTTCAAATTTCCTTTACTTCCCTCCCCCCTCCCCTCATGACATCATATAGTACAGTATAGGGTCTGCAAATGCATTCATATTAAACATTATTCCAATTACAAAGGCATATTTTACTAGGTGGGATGAAAGATGGTAAGGAAGAAGTACAACCAAACAATGAGAAGAACAAGATCATTTAGTTTGCTTCCATCAGGATTCAGGCTCAGTTCTTTCTAGTTATATCTCTGGATGGCACATTTCTCACTTTCTTGAGTCATTCAGGATTAACTTATATCACTGCATTGCTGAAAAGAGTCCAGTCTGTCATATTTGGTCGTCACAGATATGGTATGTCTGTGATTGTATACAAATTTCTTCTGATTCTACTCTTCTCGCTCAGCATCAGTTTGTATAAGTCTCTCCAGGTAATTATGAAATCTGTCACCTCCTCGTTTCTTATAGCACAATAAAATTCCATTACATTCATATACCACAACTTGTTTAGCCATTCCCCAATTGATGGGCACTCCTTTAGTTTCCAATTCTTTGCAACCACAAAAAGGGCTGCTAAAAATATTTTTGTACATATGGTTCTTCCTCCCACTACTATGATCTCTTTGGGATATAACCCTAGGAGTGGTATGGCTGGGTCAAAGGGTATCAATTATTTCTTTTTAAAATTGGTATGTGAAATAACATCAAGATGAAGCAATGTCGGGGTGGAGCCAAGATGGTGGAGTAGAAACAGCACTTCCAATGTGCTCTGGCCCACACAAATTTCAAACAATGTGAAAGGGGGCTCCGAACAACTTCTGGAGCCACAGCACCCACAGAACGACACAGAGAAGCTAACCTCCTGCTGAGGACAGCCCAGCAGCTCTGCAGGGAGCAGCCAGCGCAGCGCTCTGAGAGCAGGCAGCACAGTGCGCTGGAAACCAACAGCACAGCTCACAGAGCCGAGGCCAGGTCCTCGGTTTTAGGCCTAGGGCAGCTGGGCCTTCAGCCAGATGGAGGAACCCCAGAACACCAGCAACTGTGGCGATTCCAGAACTATCAGCACAGATATGCCTAGGACAAAGTGAGAGGTTAGTGCCCTATGGACTTTGGGACAAGTATTTGGGGAACACGCAGCTTCCTCCCCTGGGGGCAAAAAGTTGCTGAAGAAACAGCTGCACAGAAGCCATTTTGCAGTGTCAGTAGTGGCTCTAGCTCCTGGTCTGCGAACTGTAGGGAGATCCAGCAATCAGTCTGGGGGTTAATCATTCTTGCTTTAAACTGCCTGGATCTGGATTGTGGTCTGGGGGGGAAGTTTGGGGTGGGTATCCAACTTGCTGGAGTGGGTGGAGGCTTTACAGAGGCCATCCAACCTGTGGAAGTTGTGAAGACCCTAGGTTGGGGCAGAAGCTCCCCTGTCTGGTGGCAGAGTTCTACTATGGCAACAAGCCCAAAAGTCAAATAATTAAGTGGCAACATGCCTAGGCAAACGAAACAAAATAAACAGAAAAGTTCAATATTGGACTCCTATTTTAGGGGAAAAGAGGCTCAAAGCATGGAGGAGGACTGTGAGGTCAGAATTCCTGCACCAAAAGCCCCAAACGAAAATACAAGCTGTCTACAGGCCATACAGGACTTTAAGAAGCAGATAAGAGAAGTGGGGGGAAATTTGGGAAGAGAAATGAAAAAGATGCAAGAAAAGTATGAAATGACAGTCAACAGCCTGACTGAGGAAAATAACACCTTAAAAAATAGACTAACTCAAATGCAAAAGAGGCTCAGAAAGGCAATGAAGAGAACAATGCCTTAAAAAGTCGAATTTGCCAGATGGAAAAAGAATCTCAAAAGCTCACTGAGGAGATTCATTCCTTCAGAGTTAGACTGGAGCAAATAAATGGAAGCTAGTGACTTTATGAGAAATCAAGATACTATTAAACAGATCCAAACAAATGAAAGAATAGAAGGCAATGTGAAATATCTCATGGGAAAAACCACTGACCTGGAAAATAGATCCAGGAGAGATAATTTAAAAATTATTGGACTGCCTGAAAGCCATGATCAAAGAAAGAACCTAGAAATCATCCTTCAAGAAATTCTCAAGGAAAATGGCCCTGATGTTTTAGACCCAGAGGGGGAAATAGAGGTTGAAAGAATCCACCAATCACCTCCTGAAAAAGATACCAAAAAGAAAACTCCTAGGAATATTATAGCCAGGTTCCAGAACTCCCAGATCAAGGAGAAAATACTACAAGCAGCCAGGAAGAAACAATTTCAATATTGTGGAAACACAATCAGAATAGCACAGGACCTGGCAGCTTCTACACTGAGGGATCGAAGGGCATGGAATATGATATTCCAGAGGGCAAAAGAGCTGGGATTGAAGCCAAGGGTCACCTACCCAGCAAAACTGAGTATTTTGTTTCAGGGGAAAATATGGTCATTCAGTGGAATAGAGGACTTTCAAGCATTCTTGATGAAAAAACCAGAGTTGAATAGAAAATTTGACATTCAGACGCAAGAAGCAAGAGATGCTTGAGAAGGTAATCAAGGAAAAGAAATCAAAAGGAACTTATCAAAGTTGGACTATTTACATCCCTACATGGAAAAACAATAACTGTGTTTGATGAAACCTTTCTCATTATGAAAATAATTGAAGAAGGGTACATGGCATATGTTCACAGGTATACATGGATAGAGGGCACAGGTTGAATTTGATGGGAAGAGATGATTCTTTTTTTTTTTTTGGAGGGCAATTGGGGTTGGGTGACTTGCCCGGGGTCACATGGCTGGGTTTTTGTTTGTGTGTTGGGTGTCTGGGGCCAGATCCGAGCTCGGGTCCTTCTGGCTCTGGGGCTGGCTCTCTGCTCGCTGCGCCACCTAGCCGCCCCAAGGAAGGGATGATTCTTAAGGGGTGAAGTCAAGAGGTGAGAGAGGAAAGTGGCAAGAGGAGATGGAGAGAGACAGGGTAGGGTAAACTATCTCATGTAGAAGAGGCAAGGGGAAGTAGTTGCAGGGGAGGGGAAGAACAGGAAGGCAAAAAGGCAAAAGCATATTCTCACTGAAGTTGGCTCAAGGAGAGAATCACATACATACTAAACTCACTCTCCTGAGTAGGGGAAAGGGGGATGAGAGGGGGGATGATGGAGGGGAGGGCATTCTGGGTGGAGGGGAGGTTGGAAGTACCCACTATCAAAGAGGGACAGGATCAAAGTAGGGAATGGACCAGGTGGGAGGTGAGACGGGTGGGAGGGAAATATAAGCAGTCTTTTACAATATATCTACTATGGTAATGTTTTGCATAGCTATACATGTACAACACATACTGAATTGCTTATCTTCTCACAGGGAGTGGGTGACAAGGGAAGAAAGGAATGGATCTGAAAATCGAAGTTTTAAAATTAAATGTTTCATAAGATGTCCAGGCAGTGGGGCTCAGAGATTCACCTTGCCCTAATGACAAAGTCAAAGGGGGTATGGGAAAAGATATGGGAGAGAGCAGATTGGATGAGGGGATATCTAGTGTGACTGCTATTCTGTGGTGGTGGGTAGGGAAAAAATGGGGAAAAATGTAACTCATAATCTGGTGGAAATGAACGATGTAAACCAGAAGTTAATAAAGCATTTGTTTAATAAGAAAAAAAGATGAAGCAATGTCAGGAAAAATAAAAATAAACCATGGCCTGATAGTGTTTTATTCATCTGAAACTAAAGCAAAGTTTCAATTACCTGTGACATTAAAGGGAAACTAGGCATAATGAGCTAATTTAAACTGAGATTTTTTTTACCTCCAAAACACAAATAATAGACAAACAAGAATAAAAGAATATTTTCTTTCAACATAATTTTCTATTGGTCTTATGTCAAACTTGTCAGGATTTAGCCCCTAACGATATGATTTATTCTTCTTTGACTTAATATATTCATTTTATATTGATTCAAACACCCCCTTCAAGCAGAATATTAATTGTCCATGACTTGGTGGAAGATTTCATGAGTTGGTCTGGCTGTCAACTTCTTTCGGATGGATTAGGTTGGGCCTTTGATGATACTTTGGGCCTGATGATACTTTGCAATTTGTTATAAAAATTAATTGAGATGATGTATATAATGTATTTTGCCATCATTAAGACACTAAACTTATCTATTATCATTTTGCTCATTTTTATGTCTAATGTCATTTGGATACAAACATTTCTAAGATAAGTCACTACCTTACTATTTGTTTGTATTTAATGTTTGCACAAGAGGAAAAAACCAATCTTTCGAAGTGCTGAGATACAAGCTCGTATATTGTGTACTCATTGAAAGTGTCTTTGGGACAACCTTTAAAACTAATGGGGTACCAAAGATGACATCCACTTCTTTTCATCTACTAGTTCTAATTTCTTCTACTAGGTCTCCAGGTTTTGAATCTTTCATGTCATGGAGGTTGGCAGTTTCATATTAAAACATCTTCTAAAATTGTTAATCTTTTTTTTTTTTTTTTTGCCTTTTGGAGGGCTTGTTAGAAGCATCATGTCAGTCAATGAAGAATGTTTCCAACAGTATTCCCTGAAAAATGTTCTTCTCTTTCTATGCTCTACATTTCTTTCCTTCCCAATCTTGATCTTTTATTAAACCAGTTCAATATTACAGTTTTCTCCACTCTGAATAACCTTATTCTCATAACAAATATGTTAACATATGCTTGCTCAATGTCACACAGCTAGCTTGTGTGTGTGTGTGTGTGTGTGTGTGTGTGTGTGTGTGTTAAATATCTGAGGCCAGATTTGAACTCAGATCCTCCTGATTCCAGGGCCAGTGCTCTATTCACTGTGCCACCTCGCCGGCCCTAAGATTGTTATTCTTAAAAGTTAATGAGTTAGTATTATTGTGAGTGAAAGTTTTGTCTGTAATAATTCCCTGATTTGAGTAGACTTTATTTGTTTAATTATCAATAATATTTTGAGATTTATATTTCCAATACAGGGATTTATTGTGTTAATTTTTTTAATATATATTTGAAACATTTAATCTTAGGACCTCGAATTTCAGATCCATTTGCTTTCTTCTTTGTCACCCATTCCCTCTGGGGAGATAAGTAATTCAGTATATGTTGTACATGTCTAGCTATGCAAAACATTATCATAGTAGATATATTGTACAAGGCTGCTTATGATTCCCTCCCACTCATCCCACCCCCCACCTGGTCCATTCCCTACTTGATCCTGTCCCTCTTCTATAGTGGGTACTTCCAACCTCCCCTCCCCCCAAGAATGCCCTCCCATCCATCATCCCTCCTCTCATCCCCTTTTCCCCTATTCTGCTGCAGGCTGAGATATCCCATTTAGTATGTATGTCATTCTCTCCCTGAACCAAATTCAATGAGAATGTGGTTTTGCCTTTTTGCCTTCCTATTCTTCCCCTCCCTTGAAACCACTTCCCCTTGCTTCTTCTATATGAGATAGTTTATCTTTCCCTCTCTCTCCCCATCTCCTCTTGCCACTTTCCTCTCTCACCTCATAATTTCACCCCTTAGGTATCATCCCTTCCCAACAAATTCAACCTATGTCCTCTATCCATATATAACTGTAAATATATGCACATACATTCACATATGTATTTGTATAACCATACAACCTTTTTCCATTATTTTCATACTGAGAAAGTTTTCATCAGTCACAATTATTGATGTTCCATGTAGGAATGTAAATAGTTCAACTTTGATAAGTTCCCTTTGATTTCTTTTCCCTGATTATCTTCTCAGGCATCTCTTGCTTCTTGTGTCTGAATGTCAAATTTTCTATTCAACTCTGGTTTTTTTCCTCAAGAATGCTTGAAAGTCCTCTATTCCACTGAATGACCATATTTTCCCCTGAAAGAAAATATTCAGTTTTGCTGGGTAGGTGACCTTTGGGTTCATTCCCAGCTCTTTTGCCTTCTGGAATATCATATTCCATGCCCTTCATTCCCTCAGTGTAGAAGCTGCCAGGTCCTGGGCTATTCTGATTGTGTTTCCACAATATTGAAATTGTTTCTTCCTGGCTGCTTGTAGTATTTTCTCCTTGATCTGGGGATTCTGGAACCTGGCTATAATATTCCTGAGGTTTTTCTTTTTTGGGATCTTTTTCAGGAGGTGATTGGTGAATTCTTTCAACCTCTATTTTGCCCCCTGGATCTAAAACATCAGGGCAATTTTCCTTGAGAATTTCTTGAAGGGTGATTTACAGGTTCTTTCTTTGATCATGGCTTTCAGGTAGTACAATAATTTTTGAATTGTCTCTCCTGGATCTATTTTCCAGGTCAGTGGTTTTTCCCATGAGATATTTCACATTGCCTTCTAATCTTTCATTTGTTTGGATCTGCTTAACAGCATCTTGATTTCTCATAAAGTCATTAGCTTCCATTTGCTCCAGTCTAACTCTGAAGGAATGAATCTCCTCAGTGAACTTTGTAGATTCTTTTTCCATCTCACAAATTCGACTTTTTAATGCATTCTTCTCCTCATTGCCCTTTTGGGCCTCCTTTGCCATTTGAGTTAATCTATTTTTTAGGGTCTTGTTTTCCTCAGTCAGGCTGTTGACCCTCATTTCATATTTTTCCTGCATCCTTCTCATTTCTCTTTCCAAATTTTCCTCCACTTCTCTTATTTGATTTTTAAAGTCCTTCTTAAGGTCATCTATGGCCTGTAACCTGCTCATGTTTCCCCCTGGGGCTTTTGGAGCAGGACTTCTGACCTCACAGTCCTCCTCTTTGCCCCCAAAGTATGAGTTTAAGGTTGCATTTTTCTGTTTAATTTGTTTCCTTTGCCTAGGCATGTTGCCACTTAATTATTTGACTTTTGGGTTTATTGCCACACTATGGCTCTGCCACCAGACAGCGGAATTTTTGTCCCGAAAGTGTGGGGGACAACTTCCATTTCTGGCAAGCTGGAAACCCACCCACGACCTCCACCCCAGATCCCAATCCAGATCCATGGAGGTTAAAGCAAGAGCGATTACCCCCAAGACTGATCACTGGATCTCCCTACAGTTCACAGGCCAGGAGCTGATGCTCCCTCTGAAAACTACAAAATGGCATGTCTCCTCAGCGGCTTCTAGCCCCCAGGGGAGGAAGCCAACACATTCCCCAAATACTGGTCCCAAAATCCATAGGGCACTAACCTCTCACTTTGTCCTAGGCATGTCTATGTTGATAATTCTGGAGTTGCCACAGCTGCTGGTGTTCTCGGCTCACGGGGACCTGGGCTCGGCGCCCTGCGCACTGCATGGAGCGCTGAGCTGATCTTTACTGCAAGGCTGTCCTCAGCGGGCAGTTAGCTTCTCTGTGTCGTTCTGTGGTTGCTGGGGCTCCAGAAGTTGTTCAGAGTCCCCTTTTGCATAGTTTGGAGGTAATCTGGGGGAAGAGTGGCTTGGACGTGCTGTTTCTACTCCGCCATCTTGGCTCCACCCTATCTTTTTAATTTTAAGCCTCTTCTTTTTCCAGCTGTCCCAAGTGCCTCACTTATTCCAAAGATATTGTTGGAGGATTATACAACAACTGGACTGATTGGAGCAATGAAATGCTAATCCAAGAGCCTTTTCTCAGCCTTTACTCTTCTTGACCTCTCTGGGTAAAAAAAAGTATTTAAACATCTTGATCACCTTTCCCCCTACAAGCTAATAGTTTGTTTGGCTGTGTGTGTGTGTGTGTGTGTGTGTGTGTGTGTGTGTGTGTGTGAGAGAGAGAGAGAGAGAGAGAGACAGACAGACAGAGAGACAGAGAGAAAGAGATAGAGACAGAGAGAAAGAGACAGAGACAGAGACAGAGAGACAGAGAGACAGAGAGAGACACAGAGAGAGAGAGGGGGGGGGGGACAGAGACAGAGACAGAGAGAGATAGAGACAGAGAGATTTTTCTTTCCTGGCTCTCCTACTTCCCTGACTGATTCTTCTAATTCTTCCTTAAAATATCATTACCTATGTTCTTATCATATATGTTAGTATACTCCAGGCGTATTTCCTGAAGTATCTTCCCTTTTCTTAGTACAATTCCTGGGACACAGAAAGTGCTTAATAAATGCTTGTTGATTGATTTTAAAAGTGAATATGGGGTGATTGTTTAAGCAATCTGCCTGAATATGAGAAGGGGCTGGGAACAAGATATATGTAGAAGATTGGGCAAGATGAAGAGGAGGATCATCTTTTATCACAGACTGGAATAAGAAGGACTAAAGGAGGATGCTAACAAGGGGATTTGAGATTCAGAAAAGAGAGAACTCACAGCAAGGTCTTCAGCACTTAAGGTGATGTACAGAGTAGGTTTGAGGATAAAAGCCAAGTTTCAAATGTCCCCTAGAAGTAATCAATTAGGAAGAAGTAAAAATGATTACCTTGCTATACCCAGGACCAGCTGACATTAGATGACGTTAATTTGTAGCCTATGAGAACTCAATGTCATGATTTCCTCCAATTCCTTTCAACAGTCTATGAGTAGGAGTAGAGAAGGTAGATGATGAGAGTTGAGAGTAGTCGTTGATTGAGTTTCAGTAAGACAAAAATAGGAGTAACACAAGAGAATAAGGTTATTTAGAGTAGAGAAAACTATAATATTGAACTGGTTGAATAAAAGATCAAGATTGGGAAGGAAAGAAATGGAGAGCACAGAAAGAGAAGAAAATTTTTCAGGGAATAGTGTTGGAAATATTCTTCATTGACTGACATGATGCTTCTAACAAGCATATTTCTTTTGAAATACAGGTGGTGTCATTAGGGTAAAGTAGAAAAGTCAGACATAGGCAGTCATAAGAAATATCATCAATATTGGTGATAGTATGATAGTACTAGTTTGTGTGTTTAAATATGTGTTGGCATGTGTGGGATGTCATATTCATCCAAGTCTTTTGACGTTAACATATGCTTAGACATTCTGGTCTTGTGTTGTTAGAGTCCTTCTACACAGTGTACAATTAATATAAGTTAATGTTAATTTCAAATGATGAGACTAGAAGAAATAGCCTACTTATGTCTTTATAAGTTACTCATCTACTTGAGAATTATTTTAAAAGACATTAAAATAAAGACATTATATAATGCAATAATAAGAAACCCCCAAAATTACTATGTGTTCTTTATCCCCATTTTCTATCATCAAGGAACACTGATTATTTTTATCTCTTTTAGTATTGACATAGGGATGCAAATAGTTGCATCAAGTAATAATCTCAGGCATTAAAGTGTCCCAATTACTTTGGGGGTTTCATGGTATTGAGGCCTTCAAAATAATTTCTCACTTTATTAGACCTTACTGACTTTGTCTCATACACAAAGCCCTAGAAAACATACTATAGCAATTGCTTCCCTAAACCATTAGAAAAATTCTTTTCCTACAAAAGAGGAAATAATCTCACATGACCACATAACAGGGTTTTAAATAATGTGATTATTGTATTTATAAAATTATCAATATATATTTATATATCTATATATGTATATAAATAATATGTAATATGCATACAAATTATGTGTATCTATACATGTAATTATGCTTGCACAATTTCTATAATTTAAAGACTTACAACCATAAATAACCACAACCAAGAATAACAAAAATAATGTATTTTGTCAAGTATCCTATTACTAAGTTAGCAACTGTAGTTAAATTTAATTAATAAATACATAAATATAATTAATTAATTGCTATATTGAGCTATTTAGTTTCCAAAATAAGAAAGAAAGAGCAACAATGCTGAAGTTGCATCCATCCCTATGGCTTTTATCTAGCATTTAAAGGATAAGAGATTTTCCATTTTATATCATGCCAAACTTCATTTGTTTAACCTTAAATTTATTTTAAAATAATTTATTCTTACTGTCAAATAATAAAGAGTTGCTTAAAATTTTCAAATCAAATAGTCTTTATTTTCTTTCACTTAATTCCTACTTTGATACTCTTTTGGCAAAATAGAAAAGTTCTTGACATGAAGATAGGTTCTTGATGACTTCTAGCGGGGAATACAAGTTCTATTATGACTTACTAAACCGGGAAAGTCTAGAGCACATCACCAATGATCGATTTTGTTCTTCTGTTCACAGAGTACAAGCCCTACTAAATTTTAAGAAGGCTCATTACTAGAAATTTAAGCACAATTGTTGGATTCTCTTCTAAGGGGATGAAGGGATTCCATGCAAATGGAATTGGTTGACAGATTACTCATACCACTGATATCTCAGAGTCTGTGAAGTACTGAGGAATTAGTATGTTATTGATTGGGATGTAGTCTAAGAATTGGTTAATCATTTTTACATTAAAATTGTTACTTATCCCTTCACATCACTTGTATATAAAAGTCTGCAAAGAGTCAAGAAAAAATGGATGCTAGATTGCACTTGCCAAGGGCCATCATAGGATCTTGCAACAATATTTACATTTATTAAAGCATTTGAATAAATAGCATTTCTGTAACATGAGTAATCAGCCCTGTTTAAAATTGTACAAAATTATTCAAATGAAATCCAAACTAAGACAACTCTTCTCAAGGGAGCTGAAAAAAGGAAAATGTAAAATAGTTTTTAGTTTCTCCTTTTTTTTTCTTAGTTGGCCTCTCTTCAATTGTGCAATTGCTTTTCATTTTAAAACTCAAAATGTGGAATTTTTCCAACCATGTGAACTATTGAAACTCTCTCACTGTATTTGATTCCATGCTTTAGTTCTGGATGCTAAAGTTTGCATTCTAAGCCGTGCTTCTTTTTTCCACATATTCCTGAACAGTATGGCAATCTCTCTCTCTCTCTCTCTCTCTCTCTCTCTCTCTCTCTCTCTCTCTCTCTCTCTCTCTGTCTCTCTGTCTCTCTCACTTTGTCTCTGTCTCTGTCTCTCTCTCTCTCTTGCTTTTTGGAGGGCAATTGGGGTTAAGTGATTTGCCCAAGGTAACACGGCTAGTTTTTGTGTTGTGTCTGAGGTCGAATTTGAACTCAGGTCCTCCTGCCTCCAGGGCCAGAGTTCTAGTCACTGCGCCACCTAGTTGCCCCAAGTATGGTAATATCTTCTGCAGTGTCAGGAAGCACATTGGAGAATTCTAGTCTGTAGGAATGGAATATTGGTAATTTTTATTTTCTCTCTCATTGAATTTGATCATCTCAATTGCATCTCAATTGTATAAAGTATCAACCCTTGCCAACCTGGGTTGTACATCATCATTGGAAAATAGAATATTTTTTCTTAATTTGCAGTCTTATTTATTGTATTTCATCACACATAAATGGAGATTTTGAAACTTTATTTCTTCCCTCATATTAAAAGGACCCATTATTTTATGGCTTCTATTATTTAGAATAAAATGTTCATAATTTTCACTCTTTCTGTTTCTTCTCTCAGTTGGAGCATTATGGAAATGAAACTTCTCTGAAAAAATATACTACAATATTATGTGGTGGGGTATATTCTGCCAAGTACAATTTTATGGGATCCCTTTACATGGGGCCTAACACCTGTTTTTTTCTATTATCTGCCTAAGACCCAATCTAGTTGTTGTACTCCTGTTGAATAATTTCTTCAGCAATGTCTTTACAACAAGAGCCTGCAATGAAAGTTTGCCAAATTCCCTTCAGATGTTTCCTTTAAACCTTCATATTTGAGAAAACTTCTACAAACCTGAGTCACAGATCAAAAATTTAATGAGTACTGTGCAGATTAAGAGAAAATAGAAACCTTTGCTCTGAAGCAGGGAATCTAAATTCAGTTTGTGTTTGGAACCCTTTGAAAATTTGGTTAAACCTATGGGTTCTTTCTCGTGATGATACTATTTTTTTTACAATGCATAAAATAAAATATATATGATAATAAAAATTGTAATTAAATGGAAATATAATTGTCAAAATATTTTTTGACTTCACAGATGCTCTGTTTTGAAACAGAATAGGGAGACAATTTTAAATAAAAGTCAATGTTATGCTTGAAATTAGAATAACACACCTTAGAGACTCATCAGAGGGATTCTTGTAGTCCATGTTACACCTCCCTCCCCTGGAAAAAATACTAAAATAATAACATTTTGAGTTTTTATTTTAATAAATATATAAATATTTGCATTTCAAATAGTCATTATGCTTATCAAAGTAATCACTTTGGAAGGGTACACAGTTATTTCAATAATGCTCAAGCAATTTCTGCAATTCCTCCTTTTAATATTGCCTTTCAAGTCTCTGACTTCTTGTTTTTAAACATACTGGATGACAGCAAACCTTTATCCTATGATCGTGGTTTGGGGATTTGGAAAAAAAATTCAAAAGGCATTTGAAGTTAGGTTGGGTCAATAAGGTGGGTGATCAAAGTTAATATAACTCTTTTTGGATAAATATGAATTCTAAATTAAATGGTAGCTGCATTTTTTCATGTGGCTTTTAAACTGGCTACAAAGTGAACCCAAAATGAAAGTTCAGGAAATAGTATGGGTTATGGGTAACAATTTTTGGAGGCTGGGAGGGGGAGGAAAAGGGGAAGAACAACATTAATTTTGATATAGAAATCTGGTATGTTTGTATAATGAAGACTCAGCATCTTATAGCCATGTCTAAAGTAAGTCGCCAACCAGGAATCTACGAAGTTGCATACCAGAAATCATTCTGTTTGTTGGCTTCTGTATAAATCATACAGAATAGTGTTTGGTCTTTATGGCATCCCAAGGGCAAATTTTAAGAGGAAAGGGTCTGCTTAGTTTAGCAGGCTTAAACTTTGCCTTGTCAATTCTCAATACTTGTTTCTAGCATTATACATTCTTTAAGAATTAATTAGCATAAGGAATTTTGCAGAGGGGAAAAAATAGGAGCAGAACATCTGATCTAGAACCTGAGAAGTTCAAATGCCATTTCAAAAAAAGCCCAACTGATCTTCTGAATTGTTTTAAGGATGTCTGTTTCCTTTCCCAACTCAAATCCCTCTTCTTCAACATTATTTTAGCTGCCTGTGGCATGTTTCAGGCTCACATTTTTGTATCTTCTTTGTATATCTTTGCCCTTCCACCCTAAATCTCAAGTCAGTTGTGTAACTGAAAATGATGTTGGTTTTCAGTGGCTTCCCTTTTTATTACCTGAACAGATTTCCCTCCATCTTTGCTCAAACCTTTTTATACAGGGATCAACTTTAGTCCTAAGAGGCATAGCAGTTGAACTTTTGATGCTTTCTTTTGCCTCTTCATTTTGAATGTTATGGTTTTCAGACTGCAACCTAATCAAAAATAGGGCAAACTCTCCTTAGTACTTACTCTTGCATAAGATGTTAAAGTTGGAAGGGAAGACAAAGTTAACAGTTGTTTATAAATCTCATAGCTTCATAGAATTATTGAATATTTAGTTTTATGTTTAATTTATGGTATAAAACAAGTATTTCCATAACATAGTACAATAAAAAATGATTATTGAACATGAGACTGCAAATCTACTATGCATAACTTATTATTCCTTTCAAATTACAACAAAACTATCATGGGAAATTTTTTCTTCCCTCCCCACACCCTAGATATGGCTTCCATTACACACACACACACACACACACACACACACGCACGCACGCACGCGCACACACACACAAATTATGCTATACATTCTTCTATTTATCAGTTCTTTCTCTGGATGTGGATGGCAACTTTCTAAATATGTTTTTTATATTTAATTTGGGTATTTTTAATAGTCAAAATAACTTATTTGTTCAAAGTTGTTCTTAAAACAATGTTGCTTTTACTGTATAAAATGTTGTGTGGTTCTTCTCACTTCATTTTTCGTTATTTCATGCAAGTCTTTTCTTGGTTTTCCAAAAAAATTGAGCTCATAATTTCTTACAGCACAGCTGTATGCTATCACAATCATATACTACCACTTTTTCTGTCATTCCAGTTCTTTGCCACCAGAAGGAGAACTTCTTTTTTTTTTTTTTTTTTTTTTTTTTTAAAAGCAATTGGGGTTAAGTAACTTGCTCAAGGTTACACGGCTAGTCATTTGATTTATGCGTGGGGGCTCATTTTCTGAGGCCGGATCTGATCTCGGGTCATCCCAACTCCGAGGCCGGCGCTCTTACTCACTGCACCACCTAGCCGCCCCTTTCGGGCAATTGGGGTTACGTAACTTGCCCAAGGTTACACGGCTAGGTTTTTGTTTGTATGGGATTAAGTGTCGGAGGCCCGCTCCGAACTCAGGTCCTTCTGATTCCAGGGCCGGCGCTCTATTCACTGTGCCACCTAGCCGCCCCGAGAAGGAGAACTTCTATAAACATTTCAGAACACATGGATTCTTTTCCCTAATCATATTTGGAAATAGACCATTTAGTGATATTGCCGGGTCAAAGGCTAGTTTAAAAACTCTTTGGTAATAATTCCAGATTATTCTCTAAAATGGCTGGATCATTTCACAGTTCCACCAACAGGGAGTGTGTCCCAATTTTTCCACATCCTATCCAACATTTGTCACTCTCCCCTTCTATCATTTTAGTCAATCTGGTAGATATAACATAATATCTCAAGTTGTTTTAATTTTCATTTCTCTAATTAATAATGATTTAGATCTTTTTATATGACTATAAATTGTTTGATTTCTTCATTGGAAAACTTCCTGTTCATATCCTTTGACCATTTATCAATTAGAGAATAAATTGTATTCTTATACATTTGAGGAAGTTCTTTATGTAGTTAGATATGAGACCTTTATCTGATAAACTGTCTATAAAATCCTCCCCCGCAAAAAATTTTTCTGCTTTCCTTCTGATCTTGGCCACATTTGTTTTACTTGCAAAAAACTTTTAAATTTAATATAATTGAAATTATCCATTTTACACCTAAATTTGCTCTCTGTCTCTTTTTTTTTTTTAAAGCAATTGGGGTTAAGTAACTTGCTCAAGGTTACACGGCTAGTCATTATTTATGCGTGGGTGCTCATTTTCTGAGGCCGGATCTGATCTCGGGTCATCCAAACTCCGAGGCTGGCGCTCTTACTCACTGCGCCACCTACCCTCCCCTTTAGGGCAATTGGGGTTAAGTAACTTGCCCAAGGTCACACGGCTAGGTTTTTGTTTGTATGGATTAAGTGTCGGAGGCCGGCTCCGAACTCAGGTCCTTCTGATTCCAGGGCCTGCGCTCTATTCACTGTGCCACCTAGCCGCCCCATCTCTGTCTCTTGTATATAGTTTTAGTTAGTGACTATTTTTTTATTAAAACAAATGCTTTATTAACTCCTGTTTTACATCATTCATTTCTGCCAGATTTTGAGTTACAATTTTTTCCCCATTTTTCCCCTACCCACCCTCCCAGAATAGCAGTCCCACAAGATATCCCTTCCTCCATCCTGCTCTCTCCCATATCTTTTCCCATACCCCCTTCGACTTTTCCATTAGAGCAAGGTGAATCTCTGTGACCCAATGCCTGTACATCTTATCTCCCAATTACATACAAAAGAGTATTAATAATAGTGTTTACATATATATTTGAGACATTTAATATTAAGACCTCGAATTTCAGATCCATTCCCTTCCTCCCTTGTCACCCATTTCCTCTGCGAAGATAAGAAATTCAGTATGTGTTGTACATGTATAGCTATGCAAAATATTACCATAGTAGATATATTGTACAAGCCTGCTTATAATTCCCCCCAACCCATCCCACCCCACACCTGGTCCATTCCCTACTTGATCCTGTCCCTCTTCTATAGTGGGTACTTCCAACCTCCCCTCCCCCCAAGAATGCCCTCCCATCCATCATCCCTCCTCTCAGCCCCTTCCCCCTATTCTGCTGCAGATTGAGATGTCCCATTTAGTATGTATGTCATTCTCTCCCTGAACCAAATTCAATGAGAATGTGGTTTTGCCTTTTTGCCTTCCTATTCTTCCCCTCCTCTGCTGCCACTTCCCCTTGCTTATTCCACATGAGATAGTTTACCCTACCCTGTCTCTCCCCATCTCCTCTTGCCACTTTCCTCTCTCACCTCATAATTTCACCCCTTAGGTATCATCCCTTCCCAACAAATTCAACCTGTGCCCTCTATTCATGTATAACTGTAAACATGTATACACACATTCACATATGTATTCATATGCCCATATAACCTTCTTCCGTTATTTTCATACTGAGAAAGGTTTCATCAGTCACTGTTATTGTTTTTCCATGTAGGAATGTTAATAGGTTAACTTTGATAAGTTCCTTTTGATTTCTTTTCCCTGATTACCTTCTCAGGCATCTCTTGCTTCTTATGTCCGAATGTCAAATTTTCTGTTCAACTCTGGTTTTTTCCTCAAGAATGCTTGAAAGTCCTCTATTCCACTAAATGACCATATTTTCCCTGGAAACAAGATACTCAGTTTTGCTGGGTAGGTGACCCTTGGGTTCATTCCCAGCTATTTTGCCCTCTGGAATATCATATTCCATGCCCTTTAATCCCTCAGTGTAGAAGCTGCCAGATCATGTGCTATTCTGATTGTGTTTCCACAGTATTGAAATTGTTTCTTCCTGGCTGCTTGTAGTATTTTCTCCTTGATCTGGGGATTCTGGAATCTGGCTATAATATATCTGGGAGTTTTCTTTTTGGGATCTTTTTCAGGAGGTGATCAGTGGATTCTTTCAACCTCTATTTTGCCCTCTGTATCTAAAACATCAGGGCAATTTTCCTTGAGAATTTCTTGAAGGGTGATTTCTAGGTTCTTTCTTTGATCATGGCTTTCAGGTAGTCCAATAATTTTTAATTATCTCTCCTGGATCAATTTTCCAGGTCATTGGTTTTTCCCATGAGATATTTCACATTTCCTTCTAATCTTTCATTTCTTTGGATCTGCTAATACCATCTTGATTTCTCATAAAGTCACTAACTTCCATTTGCTCTAGTCTAACTCCGAAGGAATGAATCTCCTCAGTGAGCTTTTGAGATTCTTTTTCCATCTGGCAAATTCAGGTTTTTAAGGCATTCTTCTCCTCATTGCCCTTTTGGGCCTCCTTTGCCATTTGAGTTAATCTATTTTTTAAGGTGTTGTTTTCCTCAGTCAGGCTGTTGACCCTCATTTCATACTTTTCCTGCATTCTTCTCATTTCTCTTCCCAATGTTTCCTCCACTTCTCTTATTTGATTTTTAAAGTCCTTCTTAAGGTCCTCTATGGCCAGTAACCCACTCATATTTTCGTTTGGGGCTTTTGGAGCAGGATTTCTGACCTCCCAGTTCTCTGACTGTTCCATGCTTTGATCTGCTTTGCCCCCAAAATAGGAGTCTAAGGTTGCATTTTACTGTTTATTTTGTTTCCTTTGTGATGTCACTTAATTACTTGACTTTTGGGCTTGTTGCCACAGTAGAACTCTGCCACCAGCCAGGGGAGCTTCTTCCCGAACGTGTGGGGGTACAACTTCCATTTCTGGCAAGCTGGAAACCCACCCCACCACCTCCCCCCTAGACCACAATCCAGATTCAGGGAGGTTAAAGCAGGAGCGCTTACCCCCCAAGACTGATTGCTGGATCTCCCTACAGTTCGCAGGCCAGGAGCTGGTGCTGCCACTGAAAACTGCAAAATAGCGTGTCTCCTCAGCAGCTTCTAGCCCCCAGGGGAGGAAGCCTACTCGTTCCCCAAATACTGGTCCCAAAGTCCACAGGGCACTAACCTCTCACTTTGTCCTAGGCATGTCTGTGCTGACCATTCTGGAATCTCCACAGCTGCTGATGTTCTGGGGTTCCTCCAGCCAGCTGTTGGCCTGGCCACCCTGGGGCTAAAACCATGAGACCTGGGCTCAGCTCTTCACGTGCTGTGTGCTGCGCTGCCGGCTCCCAGAGCACTGCGCTGGCTCTTCTTGCAGGGATGCTGGGCTGTCCTCAGGGGGAGGTTAGCTTCTCTGTGTCGTTCTTTGCGTGCTCAGTATCCAGAAGTTTTTCAGAGTCCCCTTTTACATAGTTTGGGGGTAATCTGGGGGGAGTGAGCCTTGGAGGTGCTGTTTCTACTCCACCCTCTTGCGTTAGTGAGTATTTTTAAAGAGCTTGACAGGACATAAGACCAAATATCAACCCTCATTATAAAAACGATATAACTGAAACTTAGCTAAGTGACAAGCCTTAATTATACACAGATAATGAGTGATAGAACCAGGATTACATCCTGAGGTACACAGAATCACAGAATTGCAATTTGGAATGGACCTCATCATCCACCTAGTTTAGCCCACACATGAAAGTAACCTCTGCCATCATATATAACAGAAATGTTCATGCAGCCTCTGCTCAAAAACTTCCAAGGAAGAGAATTCACTTTTTTTTTTTTATGTTTAAACAAATACTTTATTAACTTCTGTTTTACATCATTCATTTCCGCCAGATTTTGAGTTACAATCATTTTCCCCCCATTATTCCCCTACCCAACCTCCCAGAATAGCAGTCCCACAAGATATCGCTTCCTCCAATCTGCTCTCTCCCAAACCTTCTCCCATACCCCCTTCGACTTTTCCATTAGAGGAAGGTGAATCTTTGTGTCCCAATGCCTGCACATCTTATCTCCCAATTATAAGCAAAAGAGTATTAATAATAGTATTTATATATATTTGAAACATTTAATGTTAAGACCTCGAATTTCAGATCCATTTCCTTCCTCCCTTGTCACCCATTCCCTCTGGGGAGATAAGTAATTCAGTATATGTTGTACATGTCTAGCTATGCAAAACATTATCATAGTAGATATATTGTGCAAGGATGCTTATAATTCCCTCCCACTCATCCCACCCCCCACCTGGTCCATTCCCTACATGATCCTGTCCCTCTTCTATAGTGGGTACTTCCAACCTCCCCTCACCCCAAGGATGCCCTCCCATCCATCATCCCTCCTCTCATCCCCCTTCCCCCTATCCTGCTGCAGGTTGAGATATCCCATTTAGTATGTATGTCATTTTCTCCCTGAACCAAATTCAATGTGAATGTGGTTTTGCCTTTTTAGCCTTCCTTATTCTCCCCCTCCTTTGCACCCACTTCCCCTACATGAGATAGTTTACCCTACCATGTCTCTCCCCATCTCCTCTTGCCACTTTCCTCTCTCACCTCATAATTTCATCCCTTGAGTACTCTCCCTTCCCAACAAAATCAACCTATGCCCTCTATCCATATATAACTGTAACCATATACACACACATTCACATATGTATTCGTATGAACACACCCCCTTCTTCCATTATTTTCATAGTGGGAAAGATATCATCAGTCACAGATATTGCTTTTCCATATAGGAATGTAAATAGTTCAACTTTGATAAGTTCCTTTTGATTTCTTTTCCCTGATTACCTTCTCAGGCATCTCTTGCTTCTTGCGTCTGGATGTCAAATTTTCTATTCAACTCTGGTTTTTTCCTCAAGAATGCTTGAAAGTCCTCTATTCCACTGAATGACCATATTTTCCCCTGAAACAAAATACTCAGTTTTGCTGGGTAGGTGACCCTTGGGTTCATTCCCAGTTCTTTTGCCCTCTGGAATATCATATTCCATGCCCTTCGATCCCTCAGTGTAGAAGCTGCCAGGTCCTGGGCTATTCTGATTGTGTTTCCACAATATTGAAATTGTTTCTTCCTGGCTGCTTGTAGTATTTTCTCCTTGATCTGGGGATTCTGGAGCCTGGCTATAATATTCCTGGGAGTTTTCTTTTTGGGATCTTTTTCAGGAGGTGATCGGTGGATTCTTTCAACCTCTATTTTGCCCTCTGGATCTAAAACATCAGGGCAGTTTTCCTTGAGAATTTCTTGAAGGGTGATTTCTAGGTTCTTTCTTTGATCATGGCTTTCAGGTAGTCCAATAATTTTTAAATTGTCTCTCCTGGATCTATTTTCCAGGTCAGTGGTTTTTCCCATGAGATATTTCACATTGCCTTCTAATCTTTCATTTGTTTGGATCTGCTTAACAGCATCTTGATTTCTCATAAAGTCATTAGCTTCCATTTGCTCCAGTCTAACTCTGAAGGAATGAATCTCCTCAGTGAACTTTTGAGATTCTTTTTCCATCTGGCAAATTCGACTTTTTAAGGCATTCTTCTCCTCATTGCCCTTTTGGGCCTCCTTTGCCATTTGAGTTAGTCTATTTTTTAAAGTGTTGTTTTCCTCAGTCAGGCTGTTGACCCTCATTTCATACTTTTCCTGCATCCTTCTCATTTCTCTTTCCAATTTTTCCTCCACTTCTCTTATTTGATTTTTAAAGTCCTTCTTAAGGTCCTCTATGGCCTGCAACCCGCTCATGTTTTCCCCTGGGGCTTTTGGAGCAGGACTTCTGACCTCACAGTCCTTTTCCCGCTCTATGCCCCCAAAATAGGAGTCTAGGGTTGCATTTTTCTGTTTCCTTTGCCTTGGCATGTTGCCACTTAATTGCTTGACTTTTGGGCTTGTTGCCACACTATGGCTTTAAGGCCAGATAGAGGAATTTTCGTCCCGAACGTGTGGGGGGCAACTTCCGTTTCTGGCAAGCTGTAAACCCACCCACAACTTCCACCCTAGATCACAATCCAGATCCAGGGAGGTTAAAGCAAGAGCGATTACCCCCCAAGACTGATCGCTGGATCTCCCCACGATTTGTAGGCTGGGAGCCGGAAATGCCTCTGAAAACTACACAGTGGCGTGTCTCCTCAGCAGCTTCTAGCCCCCAGGGGAGGGAGCTGACGCATTCCCCAAATACAGGTCCCAAAGTCCATAGGACACTAACCTCTTACTTTGTCCTAGGCAAGTTTATGTTGATAATTCTGGCGTCTCCACAGTTCCTGGTGTTCTGGGGTTCCTCCAGCCGGCTGCTGGCCCTGCCGCCCTGGGGCTAAAACCTCGGCTCACGTGGACCTGGGCTCGGCTAGGCTCCTGCGCTCTGCGCGCTGCCGGCTCCCAGACCACTGCGCTGGTCCTTCCTGCAGGGTGCTGGGCTGTCCTCAGCGGGAGGTTAGCTTCTCTGTGTCGTTCTGTGGGTGCTGGGGCTCCAGAAGATTTTCAGAGTCCTTTTTTACATAGTTTGTGGAGAATCTGGGGGCAGAGAGGCTTGGAAGAGCTGTTTCTACTCCGCCATCTTGGCTCCGCCCCCCGAGAATTCACTTTTTTTAAAAGGAAATTCATCCCATTTTTAAATAGCTCTAATTGTTAGGAAGTTTTTATTGAAATCAACCTTAAATTTGCCTCTTTTATATCTTCTTTCCAGGGTTTTTGTCTTTGCATTCAGGGACCCAACAGAACATATTTCATCTCTCTTCTAGTTAAAAGTCCTTCAAATATTTGAGCATGGTTAATGTATACCCCTAAATGAATCTCTTCACTCTGAATGAAGTGCTTTTGTTCCAAGATATCCAATCACACAGTTGTATGCTATCTCTGCATTAGACTATGAGGTCTTTGAAAGGAAAACTTGGGGGAGTGGGGAAGTGTTATTGCTATTCTTTATATCCTCAGCTTTTAGGCACAGTGCCTTAGCACACATGAGGTAGTTAATAAATCTTTATTGAATTGATGTTGACAAATATGACTACAAACCTCCTCCAAACTGGAAAAAAAAAAAAAAAAAACAATAGCTACCACAAAGGATCATAGGAGACGCACAAGAATATCCATCATTTTCTTTCTCTTAAATAACTTTTCCCCATGTTCTACATATATGCTGAACATGTATGTATACACATTTTCATATGCAATAAGATGAGCAGTTGTAAACAAGAATAGTATCAAGATCTTGATATTGCTATAACTTATAGATCCTTGAACTTTTTGCTAAAAATGTGTCACTTATCAATAATGAATATGCCATTCTGATGTTTCTAATAACATTTTAAGGGGAAATTTAAGGGAAGAGAAAAGGTGATTACGTTACAAATTTCATTCACAAAACTTCTTTCTTAGTTACCATCCTGATAACTAAAGGCAAGGAGTAAGAAGGAAATGGCAAACTGCTTGTTTTTGTTTTTTTCCCAAGAAAACCCCAACTGGGGACATGAAGAGTTGGGCATGACCAAAACTATTAAACAACAACAAAAAATTTATGGAGAGGAAGATGTGTTCTGGAGCAGAAAATTTCACTGGATAGATGGTTAAGAAACTTGTATTAGATTCCTAAACCTGCCATTAACTAGGTGGAAAAATAATTTTACCTTCAAAAGTTAGTGTTCTGCACTCTGAAATGAACTTGAAATTAATGATCACTAAAGTAGCATTAGTTCTGTTATTTAATTTTTTTTCCTTATTTCTCTCATATCACATTCATTTCCAAATAGATTTCTACCTGTCCTCTATCTAGAGAGATATCCCATGTGACAAAAAAAAAGAAAAGAGGGAGACAAAAATCACCTCAGAAAAATTAGTAATGTCCAACTAAGTTGACAGCTGAATGAATGTTGTACAACCTTAGTTCCCCCAACTTTGTAAAGAAAGGAGAGGATGAAATTTTCCTCATGATTTATTTGTAGACAAGCTTAGTCATTATGATTATTCAGAGTTCAATTTCTTTTTTTTCTGCTTATTAAACTTAAATTGTAGTAGCTATTGTATATATTTTCTTGGTTCTGCTTATGTGAATCTGGATCAGTCCTACATCTAATCCCATACTTTTCTGAATTATTTAAATTCATCTTTTTTCTTACAGGACTGTAATATATCATTATTTCATGTATCAAAAATTTTTACAACATTCTCTAACAGATGGCCATGTACTTTGCTTTCAATTCTTTGCACACACAAACACACATACATTGTTATGAATATTTTGATTATAAAAGATGATATCTTTCCTTCTGTCCTGTATCTCCTTGGAGTATATATTTATCAGTAAACTCTCTGGATCAAAGGATAGGGTCATGTTAGTCATGTTGTTTTTATAATTTAAATTGCTTTCAGAATTATCCGATGATTTCACAATTCCAACAACTTTGTTGTAGCATCCCTGCCATTCCACAGCCTCTGTGCTACTATGTAAGCTTTTTTTAAAATTTTAAATCCAATAATATCTGACTATAAGAAAAGAAAACATTAAGGTCATCAGTACTCTATCTACATTTCTACGTATTTTCTAAATAATTCAATCAAGAAAACCAAAAACTCCTTTTTCAGAAACTTTCACATGCATTGTGCATACACATGAATATGAATAAATGAATAATTATTAAGCACATGCTAAATACCTAATGTATGAAAATTACTGTGTTAAGTGTTAGAGTTAAAATAGAAAAATAAAGCATTTCCTGCTCTTAGTGAGTTTACTTATTAATTGAGGAGAAAACACATGTGGAAGGCTTTCAGTTGCAAATGAAATAGAGAAGTCACATGGTCCTAATAAGGGCAGAATGTCAAAGTAGGTGTTTATTTTATTTTTATTTTCTTATGTATTTAAAAAAACAAATAGAGATTTGATTTTATCTTAGAAGCAAAAGGGCAGTACAAATACCTTATTTAAAAAAAAAAGACTTTGATTTCCTACATTAAGAATTTCCCAATTACATATACAAATTTAGCAATAATTCTTTTTAGTTTTGAATAACAAATTCTCTCCTTCACTTCTATCTCTTGAGAAATCATACAATATAATAAAAATAATTTTCATGTGTGAAATCATGCAAAAATATTTTCATATTAGCTTTGTTGCAAAATAAAACACACAAACAATAAAAATGCAGTTTAAAAAGTATGCTTCAATTAGCACTCAGAATTCATCAGCTATCTCTCTGGAGGCAGATAGTATTTTTCATTATAAGTCTTTTAGAACTGTCCTTGATCTCCATCTTGATCAGAGTAGCTAAGTTCTTTTCAGTTGATAATGCTTACAATATTTCCATTACTATGTACCGCATTCTGCTAATTCTCCTCATTTCACTTTGCATCAGTTCATGTAAGACTTCCCAGGTAATCATTTCTTATTGCATAATAGCATACAATTACAATAATATTCTACACCTTGTTTAACCTTTCCCCAAGTGATGGATATCTCCCCAATTTCCTTTTGTTTTGCCCCCATCAATAGGGCTGCTATAAATATTTTGGAATGAAAGATCCTCTTCCCATTTCTTTGATCTTTTTGGAAAACACACCTAATAGTAGTATTGCTGGGTTAAATGGTATGCACAGGTTTATATATTAGCCAATCTGATAGATGTGAATTGGTATCTCAGAGCTGTTTTAATTTGGTGTCTCTCCAAAATGGATGATTTTGATTACATTAATATAAAACATTTTGCACAAACAAAATCAATGCAAACAAGATTTAAAAAAAAGCAGGAGGCAAAGAAATATTTTTATAGCAAATGTTTCAGATAAAGGCCTCATTTCTAAAGTATAGAGAGATCTGAGACAAATTTATAAGAATATAAGTCCTTCCACAATTGATAAATGGTATAAGGATATGAACAAGAGATTTTCAGATGAAGAAATGAAAGCTATCTATAATCATATGAAAAAAATGTTCTAAATCACTATTGATTAGAGAAATTAAAATTAAAACAACTCTGAGATACTGTGTCACACATGTTAGATATGCTAATATGATAGAAAAGGAAAATTATAAAAATTGGAGAGTATGTGGGAAAATTAAGACATTAATGCATTTTTGGTGGAGTTGTAAACCAGTCTAACCATTCTGGAGAGCAATTTAGAAAGAAAAATTAAAGAGAGAAAAGGATCTACATGTATAAGAATATTTATACCAGCTTTTTTGTTGCAGTACAGAAATGGGAATTGAAGTAATGCCCATCAATTGGGGAATTGTTGAACAAGTTGTGATATATGAATGTTATCGAATATTATTTTTCTTTAAGAAATGATGAGCAGGGGCAGAGTCAAGATGGCGGTGTAGAAACATCACTTCTGCAGAGCTCTAGCAAACACCCCTTCAAAATTATGTAAAAGGGGGACTCTGAATGACCTCTGGAGCTCCAGAACCCACAAAATAACACAAAGAAGCTTACATCCCACTGAGGACAGTCCTGCAGCCCAACTAGGAACAGAGCACAGCGCTCTGGGAGCCGAGCCCAGGCCCACGTGAGTCTCGGTTTTATCCCGAGGGTGGCCAGACCAGCGGCTGGCTGGAGGGACCCCAGAACAGCAGCAGCTGTGGAGTTTCCAGAATTATCAACACATAAATGCCTAGGACAAAGTGAGAGGTCAGTGCCCTATGGACTTTGGGACTGGTTGGGAGAATGCCTCAGCTTCTTCCCCTGGGGGCGAGAAGCTGTTGAGGACCTGGCGCAGCTTGCTCCATGTTGCCGATTTGCAGCTTTAGCTCTTGGGCTGGGAACTGTAGGGTGATCCGGCCATCAGGTTGTGGGGTAAGCACTCTTGCTTTACCCTTCTTGGATCTGGATTGCAGTCTGGGGTGGAGGTCTTGGGGTGTGTGACCATCTTGCCAGAGTGTGTGGATGCTTCACAGAGGCCACCCAACTAATACCTTCAGAAGTTGAGTAAACCCCAACGTTTGGGACAGAAGCTCCCCTGGCTTGTGGAAAAGTCATACTGTGGCAACAAGCCCAAAATTCAAGTAATTGAGTGGCAACATGCCTAAGCAAAGGAAACAAAATAAACAGAAAAAAGGCAACATTAGACTCCTATTTTGGGGGCAAAGAGGATCAAAGCATGGAACAGGAGGAGGAATGTGAGGTCAGAACTCCTGCACCAAAAGCCCCAAATGAAAATACAAGCTGGCTACAGGCCATAGAGTACCTTAAGAAGCAGATAAGAGAAGTGGGGGGAAATTGGGAAGAGAAATGAGAAAGATGCAAGAGAAGTATGAAATGAGAGTCAAGAGCCCGACTGAGGAAAACAACACCTTAAAAAATAGACTAAATCAAATGGCAAAAGAGGCTCAAAAAAGCAATGAGGAGAAGAATGCCTTAAAAAGCCAAATTTGCCAGATGGAAAAAGAATCTCAAAGGCTCACTGAGGAGAATCATTCCTTCAGAATTAGATTGGAGCAAATGGAAGCTAGTGACTTTATGAGAAACCAAGATGCTATTAAGCAGATCCAAACAAATGAAAGAATAGAAGGCAATGTGAAATATCTCACAGGACAAACCACTGACCTGGAAAATATATTCAGGAAAGACAATCTAAAAATTCTTGGACTACCTGAAAACCATGATCAAAGAAAGGATCTAGAATCCATCCTTCAATAAATTCTCAAGGAAAATTGCCCTGATGTTTTAGAACCAGAGGGCAAAGTAGAGGTTGAAAGAATCCACCGATCACCTCCTGAAAAAGATCCCAAAAGGAAAACTCCTTACAAGCAGCCAGGAAGAAACAATTTCAATATTGTGGAAACACAATCAGGATAACACAGGATCTGGCAGCTTCTAGACTGAAGGATCAAAGGGCATGGAATATGATATTCCACAGGGCAAAGGACCTGGGATTAAAACCAGGAATCATCTACCTAGCAAGACTGGGTATTGTTTCAGGGGAAAATGATGATCAGGGGAGTTTAAAAAAAAAGAGACTTATATGAACTAAAACTGAGTGAAGTGAGCAGAGCAAGAACACTATACAAAATAACAGCAATATTATTCAATGATCAACTATTACACACTTAGGTCTTCTCAGCAATATAATGATCCAAGACAATTCCAAAAGGCTTATGATGGAAAACTGCTATAGACATCCAGAGAAAGAACTATGGAATCTGAATACAGATTGAACCACACTATTTTCAGTTGTTTTTTTCATGTTTTTTTTCCCTTTCCATTCTGTTTCTTCTTTCACAACATGACTAATATGGAAATATGTTTATCATGATTACACATGTATAGCCTATTTCAGATTGCTTGCCATGTGGGGGTGAGGAATGGAGGCAGAAAAATTTGGAACTCAAAATCATAAAAAATTAATATTGAAAACTATCTTTACATGTAACTGGAAAAAAACCAAATACTATTTAAAATTTAAATATAATTTGCATTTCTCAAATCATTAATGATTTAGAGCATTTTATGTGACTATTTATACCTTTCATTTCTTCTTCTAAAAACTGCTTGTTCATATTCTTTGACCATTTATTCATTGAGTAATAACCCATATGTTTATAAATTTGGCTCAGTTCCCTATATATTTGAAAAATGAGACTTTTACCAGTGGAATTTGGTATTATTCCCTCCCCCCCCCAGTTTTCTATATGCCTTCTAATTTTGGCTACATTAGATTTGTATGTGCAAAATCTTTTTATATTTCATATAATCAAAATTATACATTTTACATTCCATGATCCTCTCTACATCATTTCATTATAAACTCTTACCTCATTTTTAGATCTAGCACATGTTTTCCATGCTCACCTAATTTACTTATGGCATTACCCTTTATGTCTAAATCATTAATCCATTGACACTTTATCTTGGTATGTAGTGTGGGATGTTGATTTATGCCTCCTTTTTTCTAGACTGCTTTCCAGTTTTCTCACAAATTTTTATCAAATGGTGAGTTCTTACCCAAGACCTCCACTCCTATAACATGTTACATGCTAAATATGTGATCCTGACTGTGGTTTTATAATATTTGAATGGTTTCTTTCTGACTGATTTTTCTTTTCTTCAGTGAACTTTTTTTTACCTCTTTTTAAAATTTAGTTAACTTAGTTTTATAAGGAGCAGTTTTTGTCAGTGGGTTGTACTTCACTTTCCATTTGACCTCAGCTGTTTTTTAAGGTACTACTTTTATCAGTGTTTTTTTGTGATTACAATCTCAATCTAAATGACCATAGATCATGGAACAAAGAGAGGCACTATACTTTGCAATCCTGCGGACTATACTATGAGTATAAAGACAATCACAAGCAGCTTTCCTGAGGACTGATCCCATGAATAACTTTAAGGTTCTGATTGCATAGTATAGTGACCTCTCTATTTATTCATCAATAAACTGAAGCAAAACATTCACAACAATATAGCATAACAATTTATTATTAAGGTGGCCACATAGTCTTAAACAAAACATATCATTCAATAAGTCACAATCTCCTCAATCAGTATAAAGTACACATTTAAAATCTGCTTTCATCTTAAATGGAGGTTGGCTTCCTATCATCCTTACGTGACAAGGCTTAAGGGGTAATCACCCTTAAGTCAATCAATCATCCTTAAGGGATAAAGGAAAGTACAAAGGCCATCCACCCCTAGGTCACAGTAAGTTACAGTTGTCATCAGTCAGCACTGAGTATCCAAGTATAGGTCCTTTCATCTTAACTTGAGGCTGACTTCCAGATCCTTGGCTCCTCTTCCACATTCTCAGCTCTTGCTTGGAATCACACACAGGCAGCTCTCCACTCCTGTTTCACACCTCAGCTTATGGGACAGCTTTTCAAAGTATCTGTTTCTAGGACAACAAAGCTTAACAGAGGCACAACAATATTTATACACATTAAGCTTAACAGAGTTGCAACAATATTCACACACATTTCCAGCACTATCATCTCAATTCACTTTCTCTCTGAGAAATCAACACAAATCAACAGGGTGCTTCTGTCTGAAAAAGTAACACAATCAACAGATAATGCTTCTGCCTGTCAAAATAACACCAACACAGAACAACAGAGTGCTGACATCACAAACATTCTCTCTTTCAGTTCTGCTTGGTCTCAGTTTGTGCTCAAGCTTTTATATGCTCTGCTCCTTTCTGTTGCACCCTTCCTCTTTTGGCAAGTTCCTCCCACCATGGGCTCCATGTGAGTATGTTAGGCCTATTAAGGGCAGGGAAGGTCTCCAAATTCCCTTAGGCCTATTAAGGGCACCACACTATATAGTGTTTCCAACAAAGTCTTGACATAATCACAGGTGAGGTTCAAAGGCACTTGAATAGCTGAAACAAGAATTTAAGCACTGCTCTGCTTACCATTACAATAACTGAAACAAGGAGAAAAGTACCACTTTACTTGACATTACAAGGACTCATACCAAGCTCTTAACTGTCTTTTTATAATTTTCATCCTTTGTGCTTCTTTACCTAAATATTCTCTATCACTCTTACTTTATTTCAAAAAATATTCTTAAATCTCTTACAGGAATTGTCTTTGGGCTTGTGTCCAATTTAATTGTTTTTCTTATTTTTTCTTATTTTTTTTTTTATTTTTTTGGAGGGCACTTTGGGATTAAGTGACTTGCCCAAGGTCACATGGCTAGTTTTTGTGTTAAGTGTCTGAGGTTGGATTTGAACTAAGGTCCTCCTAACTCCAAGGCCAGTGCTCTATTCACTGCCCCACCTAGCCACCCCAAGTTTAATTGTATTTCTTTGAGGTTTTGCTTGTAGCTATTTTGACTTCCTCGTCTTTTTTTTTTCTGAATTTGTATTCTTAATATTTCCTGTCATCCTCATAGCTTTGTATGGTCAAGTTTTTTACTTTTTTTTTTTTTGCTTAAATTTTTGTTGTTGTTGTTTTTTTGCTGCTTTTTAAACCCCATTTCTAGACTTTGAATTTTTGCTAAAGTTGATCTCTGTTCCTGGTGTGAGAGGGTTTGGAAGAATGTGGTTAACTTCAGGCTTTTTTCACACTGCTGTTTTTAGAGCTAGTTCTAGAAGTCTGAAAGTTTTCATTGCTTCCAAGCTGGCATGAAATGAGAAAAGTCATGGTCATTGTTCTTTCGGTGTATGTTCTTAAGGGTCCATGATCCCTTGTGACCAAAAGCAAAACTGTTCCTCATGGCCTCTGCTCCTTCTTGACTGAAAGACCTCCTCTCTGCCCTTGAACTGTGACACAGAAGTGGGTATAGGCAACTGTGCTGTCAAACAGTTTCTAATTCTGTGTACAACACTTATAAGGGATCCCACAGAATTTCTTTCTGACCAATTCCCAAGTGTCCTTACCATCTCTGGCTTGAGTTCTCAACACTGCTATTACTGCTCTTACCACCACATAGTCGCACCACTGGTGTTGCATCCATGTGGATTGTGGGGCAATTTCCACCCCTGTGTCACAGATCCCTCTTTCCAAACACCTTAGTTGTATAAGAATGCCTCACCCTTACTTTTTGTGGGCTCTGCCACTCCAGATAGATTGGCCAAGTGCTTTCTCTAGACTGCCATCTTGGCTCTGCCCACTTGACTATATTTTCCTCCCTCCTATCCCACCTCAAATTGTTCTATTCTCTACTTTGATCCTGTCCCTTTTCAAAAGTGTGTGCTTCTAACTTCCCTCCCTGCCCCCAGCCTGCCCTCCCTTCCATCAGCCCCCCTCTCATTCTTTTCCCCCTACTCTCTTTTAGGGTGAGATAATCCTATTTAGTATGTATGTCATTCTCTCCCTGAGCCAAATTCAATGAGGTTTTGCCTTTTTGCCTTCCTGTTCTTCCCCTCCCTTGTAATCATTTTCCCTTGCTGCTTCTATGTGAGGTATTTTATCCCATTCTGTCTCTTCCCATCTCCTCTTGTTATATTCTTCTCTCACCTCTTAATTTCACCTATTAAGTATCATCCATTCCTATTAAATTCGAACTGTGACTTCTAGGTTCTTTTTTTATTATGGCTTTCAGGTAGTCCAATAATTTTTAAATTATTTCACCTGGATCTATTTTCCAGTGGTTTTTCCCATGAGATATTTCACATTGCCTTCTATTCTTTCTTTGTTTGGATCTCTTTAACAGCATCTTGATTTCTCCTAAGGTCACTAGCTTCCATTTGCTCCAGTCTAATTCTGAAGGAATGATTCTCCTCAGTAAGCTTTTGCGATTCTTTTTCCATCTGGTAAATCTGGCTTTTTAAGGCATTCTTCTCATTGCCTTTTTGATCCTCTTTTACCATTTGAGTTAGTCTATTTTTTAAGGTGTTATTTTCCTCAGTCAGGCTGTTGACTCTCATTTCATACTTTTCTTGCTTTATTCTGATTTCTCTTCCCAATTTTTCCTCCACTTCTCTTATTTCCTTCTTAATGTCCTCTATGGCCTGTAACCAGCTTGTATTTTTCTGGAAGCCTTTGGTGCAGGAGTTCTGACTTCACTGTCTTCCTCCTATTCCATTCTTTGATTCTTTTTGATTATTTTTGTCACCAAAATAGGAGTGTAAAGCTGGGTTGTTCTATGTATTTTTCTTCCTTTGCCTGCTCATGTTGCCACACAGTCACTTGACCCCTGGGCTTTTTGCCACAGTAGGACTCTACCACCAGCCAGGGGAGCTTCATCCCAAATGCCAGGTTTTTCTCAGCTGCTGAAGGTATTAGTTGGGTGCCCTCTCTGAAGCCTCCACACAATCTGGCTAGCTGATGGCATAACCAGGACCTTTACCCTAGACTGCAATCCAGATCCAGGAAAGTTAAAGCAAGGGCTATTACACCTCAGACTGGTTGCTTTGTCCCCTTACACTCTGCTGGCCTGGAGCTAAAGCTGCCATATGAGGGGAGCTGAACACATATGCGGGGTTCCTCAGTGGTTTCTCCCTCTAGGGGATAAAGGCTGACCACACTTCCGACTACTGTTCCCAAAGTCCATACTGCACTGACCTCTCACTTTGTCATTGGCATCTATGTGTTGATAATTCTGGAAGCCACCACAGTGGCTGGTGATCTGAAGCCCCTCCAGCACTGAGGCTAAGATCTCTGGGTCATGGGGGCCTAGGCTCAGATCCCAGAGCACTGTGCTGGCTGCTCCCTGCCAGCCTGCCAGGCTGTCCTCAGCGGGAGGTCGGCTTCTCTCTGTCATTTTGTGGGTTCTGGAGCTCCAGAGATCGTTCAGAGTCTCCTTTTACATGGATTGGGGAGGGTGGGACCCGGAGCTGCACAGAAGTCCTTTTTCTATTCCTCCATCTTGGCCTCACCCCCCTTCCACAAGATTTTAAGTTACAATTTTGTTCTCCCAGTCTTTCCCTAACCTGTACCCCCAAATACAAAGCATGCTCTTTCCCCAATCTGTTCTCTCTTATATACTCCCCTGTTATCCCCCCTAACTTTCTAGTAGGGCAAGATAGGTTGCTATACCCCAGTCCCTGTATACGGTATTTCCCAGTTGCATGTAAAAAAATTTTTTTTAACATTTGTTTTTAAAACTTTGAGTTCCAGATTTTTTCCCTCTTCCCTCCTCGCCCACCCACACTGGGAAGATAAGCAATTCAATATAGGTTGTTACTCTGTCCCACCCCCTCTCCACCAGTAGGTCATGTGCCTACTATTGCCGTCCCTACTGTTTCGTCCTGCATCCTGGGCCCTGGGCCCCGCTGCCCTCCTGGCCACCTGTACCTTTGGAGGCCCCCTGGGAGGAGTCGCCAGTGGGCAGGGTTGGCCCCTGCCTCCTGCAGCCACCTGGAAGAGTCTGGCCCATGCACGTGCATGTGCAGGGGTCTTCAAAGGCCTTTGCTGAATTCCTGACAGATGAAATTAAAGAGAGGAAGATCCAGAAACACAAATCCCTCCCCAAGATGTCTGGGGATTGGGAACTGGGTGTGCGAAGGACAGAAGCCAAGTTAGTTCAGAGAGCAGCTGGAGAGAGAATCATGGTCTCACGCAACATGAATAACAGTATCCCAACGATGAGCCACCAGAGGGATAGAAAACCCAAAAGCAACAAGAGACTGAACTTACATCAGCCAGGAACTTCACGGTGGAGGTTGTGAAAGATGATACCAAGAAGGCCCTCATTCTGGACTGCCACCATCCAGAGTACAAGGTTGGACAGTAGGAAAACCAATTTGGCTTTTTAAGGCATTCTTCTCCTCATTGCCTTTTTGGGTCTCTTTTGCCATTTGGGTTAGTCTATTTTTTTAAATAAACAATTGCTTTTAACTGGCTCAGGGTTACATGGCTAGTTATTTATGTGTGGTTGCTAAGTAATGAGGCTGTAACCACTCCTGGGTCCTCCCGACTTTGGCGCTGGCATTCTTACTCACTGTGCCACCTAGCTGCCATGAGGGTTAGTCTATTTTTAAGGTGCTATTTTCTTCAGTATTTGGGGGGTCCTCCTTTAGCAAGCTATTGACTCACTTTTTATGATTTTCTTGCATCATTCTCATTTCTCTTCCAAATTTTTCTTCCACTTCTCTTACTTTTAATTTTCAAAATCCTTCTTGAGCTTCTCAATGGCCTGTAACCAGTTAATATTTTTCTTGGAGGCTTTTGATGCAGGAGTTCTGACTTTGCTGCCTTCCTCCCACTCTGTGGCTTGATCCTTCTTGTTCCCCCAAAAGGACTCTATGGTCTGTTTGTGCTTCCTCTGCTTGCTCATATTGCCAGCCAGTTACTTTACTTTTGAGCTCTTTGCCATGGTAGAACTCTGCTTCCTGAATGGAGAGAGCTATGTCCTAAATTGTTGGGGGTTTTGAAGCTGCAAAGCTATTAGGAGGGCATTAGAGTCATTTTTTACATGTATTGGAAGGGATTGGAGTAGGAGTCCATGGCAGGTTTGTGCTTCTACTCCACCATCTTCAATAGTTAACTTTTCAACAAGGGTGTTATTCCATTCTTTGTGGTTTCTACTGTCATATTATGTTTATGGAAGATAGTAACATGCTTATTGATTCAGTATAACAAAACAACACCTTGAAGGTTATTCTCCAACAAGGCATATATTAGTATTTTACAACATTTCTGTAAAGTTTTAATAACAGAAAGAAATTTGTTCAACAACCTTCCTTTTGATTATTATTATCAATCATGGTATAAAACAAGAAAAGGTAGGTTTAACAAAGATGTTCATCATTGTAGTGGGAGACAAAATAGAGTTCCCTTTTCAGTGATGAGATTATCCAGATGTTTTTATTTATGGATGGCATTGTACCGGTTTCACCAAGCTCCAAGACATTTCAGAACCTCCTAGATCTATTTCCATGGCCACTCAAAAGAGTTTGGTGTAATTGAATTGCCTATATAAGGAAACATATGTAGATGGAGAATATATATTGTAAACTATCCAGTATGTAGTTGGATAGATGATAGTTAGAATTTGTTCAATATCTTGGATAGACACTATGGATGGACCCTAAACTGAATGGAAAAGTGTGATGAATTGCTATTGGGGAATTTTACAGAGCTTTTAATGATGCCAACTTATAAATATCTATTTAATAATAATATGCTCACATAGTTTAGTATCAATATTCTTCTTATGATTGTGAAAAATAAAATCCCACACTCTATAAGGAAGACTGGGATTCACTCAATAGATAATTTGGGATTTGAATTTGATATAATATATAATCACCAGAAAATGATAGAAAAGCACGAAAGTTATTATGGGAGAAATGTAAGACAGAAAGACAAGTGGGCCAGTCATTTAGCAAGAGTAAAGAATGATTAATGAACAATTTGTATGCTCCATTGATATCTATGCTATATCAAAAACTCTAGAGGAAGGTGTAATGGTAATGGTAATTTGAAGATCTTCCCTGACCCTTAATAAACCTGAAGAAATTTGAAGAACTTTCCTGACCCCAATAGGTCAAATGTAATCACATGGAGCCTGTGGTGTAAGGAGTTTGCTGAAGGGTGGAGCAGAGCTCACAGAAAGCTGGGAGTCAGAGCAGCTACATAGTGGGAGAGAGAGGATGCACCCAGGGAGACAGCTAGGCTTGTAAGTATTGGTTTGTGGGAAGGCTAAAGGATAGTGTGGCTTCATGCTGTGCTATGGTGTTTTAATGTCTTTGCTAGTATGATGGATTTGGCTTTCTGGTGTTGAGAGATTTTTTTTGGTATTGGAAAAAATATTTTGCTTCTGTCTTATTAGAGAGTCTGTTATATTTTGCAATTGAGAACTATGCCAGCATATTTGCAGTCACTCTCAGCACTGTTGGCGCTACAAAAGGACAACTTAAAGACTTTGTGGGAGAATCCAGTTGAGAGTCATAGATCATGGATGGTTGTTATCCAGGGCATACACACATTGATAAACTCAATCACATATCAGAAATTACATTAAAGAAAAAATAGGGGCGGCTAGGTGGCGCAGTGGGTAGAGCATCGATTCTGGAGTCAGAAGGACCTGAGTTCGGTCCAACCTCAGACACTTAACGCACACACAAACAAAAAAACCTATCTGCGTGACCTTGGGCAAGTTACTTAACCCTAATTGTCCTCCAAAAAAAAAAAGAAAAGAAAAAAGAATCAGGAAAACCAAAAGTGACATTTTAATTGTAGTATGAAATTATCAATTTTTTCTAATATTGATTATTTTTGAAGGTTTTAAAATTTTTTCTCATTACATGCTAAACTTCAAAGTGAATAGAAGACCAGAGCTTTGAAAACACAATTTCTGGGGGGAAAGGTTTTTCTTTTCTTTAACTATATAGAAACTTTTGTGGGGGGAGGGTCAAATAAGTGCTTTGAATTCTTACTAAATATTTTTTAAATACAGTTTTAAATACAGTCTCTAATTTCTCTCCTGCCCACATTGTACCCCTGCCCCAATAAATCTGGATTGTCTGCAAGTAACAAAGAAATGGAAAGCCTGATTATAATACTACAAAGATTTACTATTTGGGATGGTAGATGAGAAGGAGGCTAATCTCACATAGGGGACAAAGCTATTGTACCTATGAAATCTGGCTTCCTGTAGGATTTTGATTAATTAGCCTGTTCTGATGTCCATCTAGGGATCTGCGTGTCAACTAATCAAACAGCTTATGCTTCTACACACTAGTCATAGCCTTCCTTCTCTTTCAGGCATCCTCATTTTCATAAGCGATTTAATTGCAATAGATAAAAAATTCATTAAAAGGAGAAGCCTTACTGGTATGCTGCACAGACTGTACATTTTATTCAGTCTAGGGATAAATTCCTTCTATATGACAGCTTTTTAAGAGGGATTTGATCTCCATCTCCTGCCATTCCAGGTGTCTTCCAGCAGGAGTCACTGTAGCTTATTCAAGCTATAAACTCTTGAGGACCGCAATTCACTCTTCCTCTCTAGTGGATTGAGAAGAAAACCCAAAAGCACAAAGGAACTAGTATGCTTGGAGATAATGAAATTAACTCTGGAAGGTTTTAGTCTGGGGAGGAGGCATCAGTTTTAGTTGTTTCCTTTTCCTGCAAAGGTTTAAAAAGAAAGTTTGAAAAGGACAAATTACAGAGAGCATTAAAGAGATGTTTCAAGTCTCAAGAAATCTATTGATTTGAGTCAGAATAGTGATCTGCCAGACAACTGAATAACAAAGTGTTTTCAGGTTTTCCTTCCCTTGTACACTCTCTATGGTATTATTGTTAAGGTAATCAAATATTTTTTTTTTAATGAGCCATTAAAAAAGGAAATAACTAATAGGCAGAATGTTTAAATATAGAAGCAACCCTTAAAAAAATAACTTTGGCATATCTTTTCCCCAGGCAATAAAGTAAAATGGAGAAATAGAGAATGTAGTATATTCACAATTTTTTCCAGTTAAGAAACCAGAATTCAGATATTCTGTTGGATTCTCATGGTAAGTTGTGCTGTGAGTCCTCAGATGATAAAAAAGCTCTTAGGTAGGAGTATATTGGGAAATATTTAGCAACAGATTCTTCAAAATGTGGGTGACACGATTTTACCTTTTAATCCTCATTAACATTTTCTCCATCTCTTTATTAAATCTAGACAGGGATCAAAACAATAACTCAAGGCCTGATTTGTAGCCCTTGCCAGTTTCTAACACATGAATGCTGACACTGCAAATTTAACCATCTGCTTCCCAGCTTGTTTGAGTTGGCTCCCAAGCGTGCACACACCCACACCCACACCCACACCCACACACACACACACACACACACAAAACACACACCCCTCTGCTTCTAAGTCTCTTGGGAAGCGGTTCATTTGCCACTCATTGCAACTAAACTATATCTCTCTAAATCTCTCCCTGTCTCTCTTGGAGAGATTTTCCAAACTCCCACTATAATAGAAACTCTGCCTTTCAATTTTGATCCCATGATAAGAGTTCTCTCTTCTTGCCCTTTGATGCAGTACAGCTCTAGAGACTTAGAATTCCTTGAAGGCAATCAGTGCAACCTTGCCAGAATAGCTATTACACAAAGATGAAAACAAACCGAGAAGTTCAGTATTTTGTTTTTAGGCTTCATGTCTCATGAAAAGAAATAGGATACATGTAATTAACTGATGACTACTTTAGACAATTTTTTTTTAAAAATTATTATTTCGCCTGCTCTCAGATGCACGCACAGGGTGTGGATTTGGGGAAGAAGAGTCAATCTTATCTTTTAGTTTAATTTTTGTTTTATTAGTTTTTGTTTATTTTTGTTATTGTTGCTGTTCCAGATCTTCCTTTGCCCTTTGACAACACAATAATATAGATAATATAGATTGGAGGGACAGTTGTGAATTTCTTGTATTTT